>CM056385.1:35706895-36200107 GCA_029718625.1 Synaphobranchus kaupii | reverse complement strand
ACTTGATTACTAACCTAGTTATATAAATCTGAGGGGACAGTCATGAAAAGCAAACATATCTATCATCATATTTAGTGAGCTAGACTGATAGTGGCTTATGAGAAAGAATGAATAAAGCATCTTGCTCCAGACAAGAAGTCCATGCAGTCGAGTCAAGGTAAATGTATTCATAGGTGTGGAAAAAAACTCAACATCCATACCATTGTTACTGTAATTGTAAATTATGAGTGTTTAAATTGGAAGTTACGCAGTGTTGCATTTTACTAGTGAACTTACTCAAAATAATCTGATTTTTTTTTCTAGGTTTAAATAATTTGACAGATAACTAGCAACAAGATACATGTATAATGGAGTATAATGTTACTTTGTAAATGGTAACCATATAAAAAGACTTTCGCTATATTTAGCAACGTGACAAGCCATAGAAACATTAGCTAACACATTAGCGGGGCGGGGCGCGTCAAGTTGCATGCCTGCTTAAACGATCTTGCTAACATTAGCTGGCTTGTTCATTCAATGGTCCCTGTCTAGCTAGTGTTCTCTACAAAGCCAGCTAACTAGTTCCATTTATCGATGCAAGCTTGGTTAAATAAATTACCAAACGAACCCCTTATTTCCGGGGGTGTTGTTGAGGGAATTCAGGAGCACACTCACCTGCAGAATTGTGCACTCATCCAACAATTTCAGCAAGTAACCCGGAAGTTAAAAACGTAATATACATAGAGCGTTTATTCGCATAACTATGGCAGAGATTCTGACTATGGTACAAGAGTGAGTCATATCCACAGAACTATATACTATATGTCAGTTAATATTCCTGATATTTAAGCAGTTGATTCCTATTCGATCGTATGTTGCTATCAGCTAATTTAGCAGCTTAGCAAGCAGTTCTGTAGGCTATCGTGCTCTGTGTGTTAACGTTAATAAACTTTTAGCGCAAAACTGTGTTGTCCATATGACTTTGAATGTATGGTTTGAATGTTTGAAAGCAAAGGTTGCAGTGAACAATGTTGGAATTGAAATTGGGGATAACTTTTGAATAGGAGAGTGGGCTGTCCAATTCTTCTTATTAATTTTTTATTCATGTTTATTCAGTCAGGGGGGAAGCATAGAAGGTGACGGATAGAGATGTTTACAGTGCAGAAAGTGTATTGGTGAACACCTCCCAGATAGCAAGCGAACGTTGAATCGAAGTTATGATTCAATGTGGAATTCCGACGTTGATTCAACATCAATTTGCTCATCGAGATCACGTTGTCAGAATACCGACAAATATTGAATAATCAAGGTTAAATATTTACATGATATTTAAAAGTTTTAATGTTTGTTGCCATCACTGACTCACTCCATTAGCTTTCAACGTGATTTCGATGAGCAAATTGATGTTGAATCCACGTCGATTCAACGTTCGCTTGCTATCTGGGTAATTAAAGGGAGAAAGTTGCGCACCTCTACTGCGGAACGGGGATGAGTGCAGACACAAACCATACAGCATGGAGAGTGTATTCTTAATACCTGCACCTTGCAGACAGATATGCAGGGCGGCAGTGTAGTATAATGGTTAAGGAACTGGCCTTGTAACCGAAAGGTTGCAGGTTCGATTCCCCGGTTGGACACTGCCGTTGTACCCTTGAGCAAGGTGCTTAACCTGAATCGCTTCAGTATATATCCAGCTGTCTGAATGGATAATATGTAAAAAATAAAAAAAAAATAAAAAATGCTAAAAAGCTGTGTAAGTCGCTCTGGATAAGAGCATCTGCTAAATGCCTATAATGTAATTAAGGGATGTTGTAAATTAGTGATGAATGGTCTCCTCCGCATTCATTAAAGAGTGATTTTGAATTTAAAAAATATTATGTTCAAACTTTATTTGCATAGCCACCAGAGCGTGTGAGCGGAGTTGAGCGAAACACTAGTTTTGAATCAAATTATTTCAATAATCTGGACAGCTCATGCTATTTCTTCACCACAACAGGAAAAGATGATAGCCGATAGCCTAAACGAATGCGATTGTTACCAATATTCAACAAAGGGATTAGTATCCACAAATTATGGAAAGTTTCTATTTTAGATTTATATAACAAGGAATGCAACAAAAATACTCAAATGTGTGTGTAATGCACACGTTGCCTAAAGAAAAATTGTGATTGAAATTGTGATTACTATGCTATAGGAAATTTCATACATAGGTTAGTTTGTGCATTGTTTATTGGAAGCGCGAACACAGAAAGGTTTGCTGTCGGTTACTGCATCCGAATGCAGCTCGTTTTCGTTCGTTTTCCAACCTTGTTGGGGGGGAGGGGGGGGGGGGGGGAACTCCCCAAAATCCCCCGTTTGGGGGAATTATTAAATAATTTTTTTCTGAAATCTGGCAGCCCTGAAAATGTATCCTTCAAAGTCCCCCATTAAATGAAACAAAAGTTTTCACAAAGTAGCTTACATATGTTATGCTGTTGGTTTATAATTTGCCTCCTTGTCTACTTTGTGTTCATTATGTTCATATGGTTAGCTAACATGCATACACATTCTCATTAAATATTTCAGATTACCCACAGTGCAGTTTGTGTGTTATAAAATGAAGAAGCATTTTATCAGCAGCCATACCACCGTGCAATCTGCTCCTGCTGAATGGCAAAAGCTAAGCAGGTGTGGGCTTGGTTAGTACTTGGATGGGAGACCTAAGTTGTGGCTGGAAGTGATGTTGGTGGGCCAGTAGAGGGCAATCATCTCTTTAGTCAAATCTTCCCTTTGGTCAAATATGCCCCAATAGAGTGATCACCCTCAAACACATCAAGGCCACTGTGGCATAACGGTAGAGTCTTGGACTCTGGAAGGTGAGCTTGAGGGTTCAAACCTCATTCTTTATCTTTATTCCTTATATTTTTTATGATCTCAGCTTCTTCACTCCACTTCAGAGCTCACAAAACAGCTAAGGATACTTTGGCACAACGGTATTGTCTTTGTCTGTGGACACAGCACTTCAGGGTTCAAACCTCACTCTTCACCTACATTTCTGTGGTCTCATTTTCTGTCCAAGATTGTGGCGAGAATTCAATTAAATTCAATAAACTTTAATTGTCCCCGTAGGGCAATTGAAATGGCAGCAAAAGCACATAGGTACATAAAGGTATAAAAAACAACAGAAGGGACAGGCTTTTTGAATGTTCTTTCTCCTCTCTTTTTGCATCTTCATGAATTCACTGCAGGAAAACCCAACAAAGAAGTGCAAGTTACAGTGGCTCAAAGGAATGGTTCTGGTTTAGCAACGCCAAGGTCTGGGGTTCAATCCCCATTCAGGTTTGCACAACTTTTGTCCATTGTACCATTGTACCATTGTGCCATTTAAGTTTGTAGAAAAACAAACCACAAATGCGAAGGACTCCGTGGCGTAGGAGGTTGGACCGCACTTCACGTGGGTCGATGTTGCCGGTTCGATTCCCCGAGTGCCACACCTGAGCAATGTTGGTGGTCCCCAAGGGTGGGGGAGTGGTATGGATGCGGTGGTCCCCAAGGGTGGGGGAGTGGTATGGATGCGGTGGTCCCCAAGGGTGGGGGAGTGGTATGGATGCGGTGGTCCCCAAGGGTGGGGGAGTTGTATGAATGGGGTATGAATGGGGTGTGAATGAAGGGGAAGTGGCGGTTGTGGCCCCCCCCTGAAAGTTGGGAGCAAAACGCAGGGGGTTATGCAACTTTTTTGGAGCACAAACTTTTTGGCTGTAAGGCGAAAAAGTTGAGAATTCGGCCAGGCCCCACCCTCCATTAGTGCATTACTACAGACAGTATCACATACAACTATAATCAAATTAGTTTGTTTTAGTTAAAACAAATTGATTTGATTGCATAGAAGTATGTAAGACTGTAAGTAGTAATACACTAATCTACACCAAATGTGGTGCATAAAAACAAAAAGAAAGCAAAACTCATACTTACACAGCTCCTCCGTCTGGGGACTTCCTGCTTCTCCTCCGCATGGTCAGCTCATCTGTTAGACGCCCACAGTGCTTCCCTGATGCATATGCCTTGGTGCTGGGTAGCGTACCTATGGATTTGATTTCAGGACATGGTACTGGTACACACACTGGGCCGAATGACAAATGTCTTGGGTCTTAGGTCGAGCATATGAGCAACACAGAGCTCTTAGGACGGCACAGATTTCAGAGGTTTTGGGTCATGGATCCACTCAGGGCAGATTCCAGACGGTCTTAAGGCTTGTTGCAGCTGCTGGTCGCACTCTGAGGCCTTAAGACTTGTATCTGCCGTAAATTCTCGACACCTGTAACGGGCCTAGTTCTTGACATGGATTCTGATACTACAATTCACAAGTGTTGAGATATGAACCAGGCCAAAGTCGTGACAACGAGGCCCTGGGACCTGAGTCTGAGACATAAAATATACATACCACTGCACCTGGGACACCGGCACACTTCAGAACGTACGCACTGGGTTTGCACACAGATAAACCGGGGCCACAATTGCTTGCGGGGCTGCAGAAAAGCTGGAGTGAAAAAGAGAGGTTGAAACATGTTTAAAATCACCAATATCTGTTAGCATAAATTATGCGGGAAAACACATGAGAAGCTGTGACTTGGATTATTATTTCTTCATATATTTATAAATATGCACAGTGAAAATGGTGATGGTTAAATCCCCCTATGAAGTTTAATTAGAGTTTGAAGTTGGCCATCTCATATCCTTGTATGTAACAGTACTACCACATTTTGACCACAAGATGGTGCCATTTTAACAGATAGTTGAAATGGCACCATCTTGTGGTCAAAATGTGGTAGTACTATGTGAAAGACAAGGATATGAGATGTATATCACATATAGTACTACCACATTTTGACCACAAGATGGTGCCATTTCAACTATCTGTTAAAATGGCACCATCTTGTGGTCAAAATGTGGTAGTACTGTTATATACAAGGATATGAGATGCCCGACTTCAAACTCTAATTAAACTTCATGGGGGGATTTAACGTCACCATTTTCACTGTGCATATTTATGAAAGGATGTGCAAACTTTCTATAGCCAGTATGTACTTACATATGACCACATGTACTTATAAATCTGAAATATTTTGACATCTGGAATAACACCTGATATGACAGAAAAATACAAAAAGAAAACAGCCAAGGCAGAAAGCTAGCTATTGCTGCTGTTAACTAAAGTGGATCATCGTAAACTTGATTACTAACCTAGTTATATAAATCTGAGGGACAGTCATGAAAAGCAAACATATCTATCATCATATTTAGTGAGCTAGACTGATAGTGGCTTATGAGAAAGAATGAATAAAGCATCTTGCTCCAGACAAGAAGTCCATGCAGTCGAGTCAAGGTAAATGTATTCATAGGTGTGGAAAAAACTCAACATCCATACCATTGTTACTGTAATTGTAAATTATGAGTGTTTAAATTGGAAGTTACGCAGTGTTGCATTTTACTAGTGAACTTACTCAAAATAATCCGATTTTTTTTTCTAGGTTTAAATAATTTGACAGATAACTAGCAACAAGATACATGTATAATGGAGTATAATGTTACTTTGTAAATGGTAACCATATAAAAAGACTTTCGCTATATTTAGCAACGTGACAAGCCATAGAAACATTAGCTAACACATTAGCGGGGCGGGGCGCGTCAAGTTGCATGCCTGCTTAAACGATCTTGCTAACATTAGCTGGCTTGTTCATTCAATGGTCCCTGTCTAGCTAGTGTTCTCTACAAAGCCAGCTAACTAGTTCCATTTATCGATGCAAGCTTGGTTAAATAAATTACCAAAACGAACCCCTTATTTCCGGGGTGTTGTTGAGGGAATTCAGGAGCACACTCACCTGCAGAATTGTGCACTCATCCAACAATTTCAGCAAGTAACCCGGAAGTAAAAACGTAATATACATAGAGCGTTTATTCGCATAACTATGGCAGAGATTCTGACTATGGTACAAGAGTGAGTCATATCCACAGAACTATATACTATATGTCAGTTAATATTCCTGATATTTAAGCAGTTGATTCCTATTCGATCGTATGTTGCTATCAGCTAATTTAGCAGCTTAGCAAGCAGTTCTGTAGGCTATCGTGCTCTGTGTGTTAACGTTAATAAACTTTTAGCGCAAAACTGTGTTGTCCATATGACTTTGAATGTATGGTTTGAATGTTTGAAAGCAAAGGTTGCAGTGAACAATGTTGGAAATTGAAATTGGGATTACTTTTGAATAGGAGAGTGGGCTGTCCATTCTTCTTATTAATTTTTTATTCATGTTTATTCAGTCAGGGGGAAGCATAGAAGGTGACGGATAGAGATGTTACAGTGCAGAAAGTGTATTGGTGAACACCTCCCAGATAGCAAGCGAACGTTGAATCGACGTAGATTCAATGTGGAATTCCGACGTTGATTCAACATCAATTTGCTCATCGAGATCACGTTGTCAGAATACCGACAAATATTGAATAATCAAGGTTAAATATTTACATGATATTTAAAAGTTTTAATGTTTGTTGCCATCACTGACTCACTCCATTAGCTTTCAACGTGATTTCGATGAGCAAATTGATGTTGAATCCACGTCGATTCAACGTTCGCTTGCTATCTGGGTAATTAAAGGGAGAAAGTTGCGCACCTCTACTGCGGAACGGGGATGAGTGCAGACACAAACCATACAGCATGGAGAGTGTATTCTTAATACCTGCACCTTGCAGACAGATATGCAGGGCGGCAGTGTAGTATAATGGTTAAGGAACTGGCCTTGTAACCGAAAGGTTGCAGGTTCGATTCCCAGATTGGACACTGCCGTTGTACCCTTGAGCAAGGTACTTAACCTGAATCACTTCAGTATATATCCAGCTGTCTAAATGGATAATATGTAAAAAATAAAAATTAAAAAAAAATGCTAAAAAGCTGTGTAAGTCGCTCTGGATAAGAGCATCTGCTAAATGCCTATAATGTAATTAAGGGATGTTGTAAATTAGTGATGAATGGTCTCCTCCGCATTCATTAAAGAGTGATTTTGAATTTAAAAAATATTATGTTCAAACTTTATTTGCATAGCCACCAGAGCGTGTGAGCGGAGTTGAGCGAAACACTAGTTTTGAATCAAATTATTTCAATAATCTGGACAGCTCATGCTATTTCTTCACCACAACAGGAAAAGATGATAGCCGATAGCCTAAACGAATGCGATTGTTACCAATATTCAACAAAGGGATTAGTATCCACAAATTATGGAAAGTTTCTATTTTAGATTTATATAACAAGGAATGCAACAAAAATACTCAAATGTGTGTGTAATGCACACGTTGCCTAAAGAAAAATTGTGATTGAAATTGTGATTACTATGCTATAGGAAATTTCATACATAGGTTAGTTTGTGCATTGTTTATTGGAAGCGCGAACACAGAAAGGTTTGCTGTCGGTTACTGCATCCGAATGCAGCTCGTTTTCGTTCGTTTTCCAACCTTGTTGGGGGGGAGGGGGGGGGGGGGGAACTCCCCAAAATCCCCCGTTTGGGGGAATTATTAAATAATTTTTTTCTGAAATCTGGCAGCCCTGAAAATGTATCCTTCAAAGTCCCCCATTAAATGAAACAAAAGTTTTCACAAAGTAGCTTACATATGTTATGCTGTTGGTTTATAATTTGCCTCCTTGTCTACTTTGTGTTCATTATGTTCATATGGTTAGCTAACATGCATACACATTCTCATTAAATATTTCAGATTACCCACAGTGCAGTTTGTGTGTTATAAAATGAAGAAGCATTTTATCAGCAGCCATACCACCGTGCAATCTGCTCCTGCTGAATGGCAAAAGCTAAGCAGGTGTGGGCTTGGTTAGTACTTGGATGGGAGACCTAAGTTGTGGCTGGAAGTGATGTTGGTGGGCCAGTAGAGGGCAATCATCTCTTTAGTCAAATCTTCCCTTTGGTCAAATCTTCCCTTTGGTCAAATATGCCCCAATAGAGTGATCACCCTCAAACACATCAAGGCCACTGTGGCATAACGGTAGAGTCTTGGACTCTGGAAGGTGAGCTTGAGGGTTCAAACCTCATTCTTTATCTTTATTCCTTATATTTTTTATGATCTCAGCTTCTTCACTCCACTTCAGAGCTCACAAAACAGCTAAGGATACTTTGGCACAACGGTATTGTCTTTGTCTGTGGACACAGCACTTCAGGGTTCAAACCTCACTCTTCACCTACATTTCTGTGGTCTCATTTTCTGTCCAAGATTGTGGCGAGAATTCAATTAAATTCAATAAACTTTAATTGTCCCCGTAGGGCAATTGAAATGGCAGCAAAAGCACATAGGTACATAAAGGTATAAAAAACAACAGAAGGGACAGGCTTTTTGAATGTTCTTTCTCCTCTTTTTTTGCATCTTCATGAATTCACTGCAGGAAAACCCAACAAAGAAGTGCAAGTTACAGTGGCTCAAAGGAATGGTTCTGGTTTAGCAACGCCAAGGTCTGGGGTTCAATCCCCATTCAGGTTTGCACAACTTTTGTCCATTGTACCATTGTACCATTGTGCCATTTAAGTTTGTAGAAAAACAAACCACAAATGCGAAGGACTCCGTGGCGTAGGAGGTTGGACCGCACTTCACGTGGGTCGATGTTGCCGGTTCGATTCCCCGAGTGCCACACCTGAGCAATGTTGGTGGTCCCCAAGGGTGGGGGAGTGGTATGGATGCGGTGGTCCCCAAGGGTGGGGGAGTGGTATGGATGCGGTGGTCCCCAAGGGTGGGGGAGTGGTATGGATGCGGTGGTCCCCAAGGGTGGGGGAGTGGTATGGATGCGGTGGTCCCCAAGGGTGGGGGAGTTGTATGAATGGGGTATGAATGGGGTGTGAATGAAGGGGAAGTGGCGGTTGTGGCCCCCCCCTGAAAGTTGGGAGCAAAACGCAGGGGGTTATGCAACTTTTTTGGAGCACAAACTTTTTGGCTGTAAGGCGAAAAAGTTGAGAATTCGGCCAGGCCCCACCCTCCATTAGTGCATTACTACAGACAGTATCACATACAACTATAATCAAATTAGTTTGTTTTAGTTAAAACAAATTGATTTGATTGCATAGAAGTATGTAAGACTGTAAGTAGTAATACACTAATCTACACCAAATGTGGTGCATAAAAACAAAAAGAAAGCAAAACTCATACTTACACAGCTCCTCCGTCTGGGGACTTCCTGCTTCTCCTCCGCATGGTCAGCTCATCTGTTAGACGCCCACAGTGCTTCCCTGATGCATATGCCTTGGTGCTGGGTAGCGTACCTATGGATTTGATTTCAGGACATGGTACTGGTACACACACTGGGCCGAATGACAAATGTCTTGGGTCTTAGGTCGAGCATATGAGCAACACAGAGCTCTTAGGACGGCACAGATTTCAGAGGTTTTGGGTCATGGATCCACTCAGGGCAGATTCCAGACGGTCTTAAGGCTTGTTGCAGCTGCTGGTCGCACTCTGAGGCCTTAAGACTTGTATCTGCCGTAAATTCTCGACACCTGTAACGGGCCTAGTTCTTGACATGGATTCTGATACTACAATTCACAAGTGTTGAGATATGAACCAGGCCAAAGTCGTGACAACGAGGCCCTGGGACCTGAGTCTGAGACATAAAATATACATACCACTGCACCTGGGACACCGGCACACTTCAGAACGTACGCACTGGGTTTGCACACAGATAAACCGGGGCCACAATTGCTTGCGGGGCTGCAGAAAAGCTGGAGTGAAAAAGAGAGGTTGAAACATGTTTAAAATCACCAATATCTGTTAGCATAAATTATGCGGGGAAAACACATGAGAAGCTGTGACTTGGATTATTATTTCTTCATATATTTATAAATATGCACAGTGAAAATGGTGATGGTTAAATCGCCCCATGAAGTTTAATTAGAGTTTGAAGTTGGCCATCTCATATCCTTGTATATAACAGTACTACCACATTTTGACCACAAGATGGTGCCATTTTAACAGATAGTTGAAATGGCACCATCTTGTGGTCAAAATGTGGTAGTGCTATGTGAAATACAAGGATACGAGATGTATATCACATATAGTACTACCACATTTTGACCACAAGATGGTGCCATTTCAACTATCTGTTAAAATGGCACCATCTTGTGGTCAAAATGTGGTAGTGCTATGTGAAATACAAGGATATGAGATGTATATCACATATAGAACTACCACATTTTGACCACAAGATGGTGCCATTTTAACAGATAGTTGAAATGGCACCATCTTGTGGTCAAAATGTGGTAGTGCTATGTGAAATACAAGGATATGAGATGTATATCACATATAGTACTACCACATTTTGACCACAAGATGGTGCCATTTCAACTATCTGTTAAAATGGCACCATCTTGTGGCCAAAATGTGGTAGTGCTATGTGAAATACAAGGATATGAGATGTATATCACATATAGAACTACCACATTTTGACCACAAGATGGTGCCATTTCAACTATCTGTTAAAATGGCACCATCTTGTGGTCAAAATGTGGTAGTACTGTTATGTACAAGGATATGAGATGGCCAACTTCAAACTGTAATTAATTTTTATGGGGGGATTTAACGTCACCATTTTCACTGTGCATATTTATGAAAGGATGTGCAAACTTTCTATAGCCAGTATGTACTTACATAGGACCACATGTACTTATAAATCTGAAATATTTTGACATCTGGAATAACACCTGATATGACAGAAAAATACAAAAAGAAAACAGCCAAGGCAGAAAGCTAGCTATTGCTGCTGTTAACTAAAGTGGATCATCGTAAACTTGATTACTAACCTAGTTATATAAATCTGAGGGACAGTCATAAAAAGCAAACATATCTATCATCATATTTAGTGAGCTAGACTGATAGTGGCTTATGAGAAAGAATGAATAAAGCATCTTGCTCCAGACAAGAAGTCCATGCAGTCGAGTCAAGGTAAATGTATTCATAGGTGTGGAAAAAACTCAACATCCATACCATTGTTACTGTAATTGTAAATTATGAGTGTTTAAATTGGAAGTTACGCAGTGTTGCATTTAACTAGTGAACTTACTCAAAATAATCCGATTTTTTTTTCTAGGTTTAAATAATTTGACAGATAACTAGCAACAAGATACATGTATAATGGAGTATAATGTTACTTTGTAAATGGTAACCATATAAAAAGACTTTCGGTATATTTAGCAACGTGACAAGCCATAAAACATTAGCTAACACATTAGCGGGACGGGGGCGCGTCAAGTTGCATGCCTGCTTAAACGATCTTGCTAACATTAGCTGGCTTGTTCATTCAATGGTCCCTGTCTAGCTAGTGTTCTCTACAAAGCCAGCTAACTAGTTCCATTCATCGATGCAAGCTTGGTTAAATATATGGATATATAATTAGGTATCACACGCGAAGCATACGAAGTGCTATTTTCAAAAGTTGGAGTTAGCTGGTAGACATTACATAGTTAACTTTGTCTTGCTACAAAATAAGTAATTACCTTTCTGTAGCACTGTACGGTGGAACAATGTTTACGAGTCGCAGATGTACACCACATGGCCTTTCGACAATGGTTTATTCGGGAAATGAAGTCAAAGGTCTCGTCGGCTTCAGTAATCGCGTCTTGTTATTGACAACATAGCTATCCCATAAGCGCTTTCAAAAAACATAAACATTGCGTCACGGTTGATCAAACCATATTAACTGGAGTTTCATTTTGGCTGTGTCCGAATACGACCCCTACACACTTTTGGGTACGCATATTTGAGTCCACTTCGTCAAAAAGCTTTTGAGTGTGCGATTTTTCTCACAAATGGGGGCACTTAACTGACCAAAACGAACCCCTTATTTCCGGGGTGTTGTTGGATCTTGTATTCAAAATGTGGTAGTACTATGTGAAATACAAGGATATGAGATGTATATCACATATAGTACTACCACATTTTGACCACAAGATGGTGCCATTTCAACTATCTGTTAAAATGGCACCATCTTGTGGTCAAAATGTGGTAGTACTGTTATATACAAGGATTTTGAGATGGCCAACTTCAAACTCTAATTAAACTTCATGGGGGGATTTAACGTCACCATTTTCACTGTGCATATTTATGAAAGGATCTGCAAACTTTCTATAGCCAGTATGTACTTACATATGACCACATGTACTTATAAATCTGAAATATTTTGACATCTGGAATAACACCTGATATGACAGAAAAATACAAAAAGAAAACAGCCGCTTACAGCCAGCCTCCAGCCTCAGTCCTGCTGCTGACAGCCAGCCTCCAGCCTCAGTCCTGCCTCTCTCTCACAGCCAAAACCACTAGCCTCAGTCCTGGCTCTCTCTCACAGACAGCCACCAACCTCAGTCCTGCCTCTCAAAGCCAAAAACTCCAGCCTCAGTCCTGCCGCTCACAGCCAAAACCTCAAGTCTCAGTCCTGCCTCTCAAAGCCAAAACCTCAAGTCTCAGTCCTGCCTCTCAAAGCCAAAACCTCAAGCCTCAGTCCTGCTGCTCACAGCCAGCCTCCAGCCTCAGTCCTGCCTCTCAAAGCCAAAACCTCCAACCTCAATCCTGCGTCTCTCTCACAGCCAAAACCTCAAGTCCCAGTCCTGTCTCTCACAGCCAGCCTCCAGCCTCGTTCCTGCCTCTCACAGCCAAAACCTCAAGCCTCAGTCCTGCCTCTCAAAGCCAAAACCTCCAACCTCAATCCTGCGTCTCTCTCACAGCCAAAACCTCAAGCCTCAGTCCTGTCTCTCACAGCCAAAACCTCCAACCTCAATCCTCTCTCTCTCACAGCCAAAACCTCAAGTCTCAGTCCTGCCTCTCACAGACAACCACCAGCCTCAGTCCTGCTGCTGACAGCCAGCCTCCAGCCTCATTCCTGCCTCTCACAGCCAAAACCTCCAACCTCAATCCTACCTCTCAAAGCCAAAACCTCAAGCCCCAGTCCTGTCTCTCATAGCCAGCCTCAAGCCCCAGTCCTGTCTCTCACAGCCAGCCTCAAGCCTCAGTCCTGCCTCTCACAGCCAAAACCTCCAACCTCAATCCTGCCTCTCAAAGCCAAAACCTCAAGCCCCAGTCCTGTCTCTCATAGCCAGCCTCAAGCCCCAGTCCTGTCTCTCACAGCCAGCCTCAAGCCTCAGTCCTGCCTCTCACAGCCAAAACCTCAAGCCTCAGTCCTGCCTCCACACCCAGTCTCAAGCCTCAGTCCTGCCTCTCAAAGCCAAAACCTCAAGCCTCAGTCCTGCCTCCACACCCAGTCTCAAGTCTCAGTCCTGCCTCTCAAAGCCAAAACCTCAAGCCTCAGTCCTGCCGCTCACAGCCAGCCTCCAGCCTCAGTCCTGCCTCTCAAAGCCAAAACCTCCAACCTCAATCCTGCGTCTCTCTCACAGCCAAAACCTCAAGTCTCAGTCCTGTCTCTCACAGCCAGCCTCCAGCCTCATTCCTGCCTCTCACAGCCAAAACCTCAAGTCTCAGTCCTGCCTCTCAAAGCCAAAACCTCCAACCTCAATCCTGCGTCTCTCTCACAACCAAAACCTCAAGTCTCAGTCCTGTCTCTCACAGCCAGCCTCCAGCCTCAGTCCTGCCACTCACAGCCAGCCTCCAGCCTCATTCCTGTCTCTCACAGCCAAAATCTCAAGCCTCAGTCCTGCCTCTCAAAGCCAAAACCTCCAACCTCAATCCTCTCTCTCTCACAGCCAAAACCTCAAGTCTCAGTCCTGCCTCTCACAGACAACCACCAGCCTCAGTCCTGCCGCTCACAGCCAGCCTCCAGCCTCAGTCCTGCTGCTGACAGCCAGCCTCCAGCCTCATTCCTGCCTCTCATAGCCAAAACCTCCAACCTCAGTCCTGCCTCTCACAGCCAAAACCTCCAACCTCAATCCTGCCTCTCAAAGTCAAAACCTCAAGCCCCAGTCCTGTCTCTCATAGCCAGCCTCAAGCCCCAGTCCTGTCTCTCACAGCCAGCCTCAAGCCTCAGTCCTGCCTCTCACAGCCAAAACCTCAAGCCTCAGTCCTGCCTCCACACCCAGTCTCAAGCCTCAGTCCTGCCTCCCACAGACAACCACCAGCCTCAGTCCTGCCTCTCACAGCCAGCCTCCAGTCAGTTCTGCAAGTAGTATGCAAGACTTTGCAATTCCACCTCAGTATAAGCCAACTATGTGGGTGTCAGTTTGATTTGTTGGCAAACACATTTCTCAAAATATTCTTAGCTAATACAATGTTTCCTCTGTCCAACAGGATGTATAGCATTGTTGAGTTTGTTGAAGAGAAGACGGTAGAAATGGTTCCGCAGTCTTGGATTGTCACTTTGGATGAGGTATGGAGTTCCTTAATTTTTGATGCAATGTGTATGTTTAATAATATTGACTTTGTTTGCTGTTAAAAACAATACGTTTCAAGAACGTTCATTTTCTTTTTACGTTTAGGATAAGTACTGTTACTGGCCTCCAAGCACTACCAACATTGCAAGGAGAATTAAATGCAGTGAGAGGCCTGATGTAAAGCTCTGGTCAGTCCACAAAGTGCGAGTATTCGCCAGTGCAGGTATGCCAATACAGGTGTTTTTGTTTCTAGCATTACGGCTGATAATTTTACTGGTTTACATGTTTAAATGCCATTACAACCATTTTTCTTTAAAAACCCAATAGCTGACTATGACACGGCCAGGCGTTGGTCACGAAAGGCTGAGGCAAACTCCAGTGTGGACGCAGAGGATGAGATGGAGTGTAAAAGAACAATTAGGCGACCCAAGGCCCTATGCACTTCAAGTGAGGATGGTATGGCTCAAATATGTTGCAGACTCAGCATTTGTTTATTTTAACACCAAGCTCACACTACACAACTTTTGCCCAAATTCTGACGTCAAAGACGAACTCCCGACAAATTTTGCAGTCCTATGATAATCTTTAAAAAATCTGCAAGAAATCTTGGTTCCGTCGGCTGGAACGGTCTTTTGATGTCAGATGGTCAAAGACGTATGGAAGCATATCCGCGCCAAAATTCAAATGAAAATGCAAATCGCCGATTGCATTTCGTTTACATTCGATGTGCGCAAAAACCATGACATAATTCAAATGAAAATGCAAAAGGTCACTTTGCATTTTCATTTTCAAGTTAATGTACGCACTTTTTCTGACAATTTGAAAATGTTAATGCAAATCCATTATACATTTCATTTTTATCGCTCTCTAGGACACAACCCTGCCATAATTTAAATGAAAATGAAAAACCGCATTTGAATTAGCAATTTCTCATTGTAATCGCATGATCCATGACAAAAAGGAAATGATAATTCAATTCGCCATTTAACATTACATGTTCATGCTTTTGCTACAATAAGACCACATTTTGACCACAAGATGGTGCCATTTCAACTATCTGTTAAAATGGCACCATCTTGTGGTCAAAATGTGGTAGTGCTATGTGAAATACAAGGTTATGAGATGTATATCACATATAGTACTACCACATTTTGACCACAAGATGGTGCCATTTCAACTATCTGTTAAAATGGCACCATCTTGTGGCCAAAATGTGGTAGTGCTATGTGAAATACAAGGATATGAGATGTATATCACATATAGAACTACCACATTTTGACCACAAGATGGTGCCATTTCAACTATCTGTTAAAATGGCACCATCTTGTGGTCAAAATGTGGTAGTACTGTTATGTACAAGGATATGGAGATGGCCAACTTCAAACTCTAATTAAACTTTATGGGGGGATTTAACGTCACCATTTTCACTGTGCATATTTATGAAAGGATGTGCAAACTTTCTATAGCCAGTATGTACTTACATAGGACCACATGTACTTATAAATCTGAAATATTTTGACATCTGGAATAACACCTGATATGACAGAAAAATACAAAAAGAAAACAGCCAAGGCAGAAAGCTAGCTATTGCTGCTGTTAACTAAAGTGGATCATCGTAAACTTGATTACTAACCTAGTTATATAAATCTGAGGGACAGTCATAAAAAGCAAACATATCTATCATCATATTTAGTGAGCTAGACTGATAGTGGCTTATGAGAAAGAATGAATAAAGCATCTTGCTCCAGACAAGAAGTCCATGCAGTCGAGTCAAGGTAAATGTATTCATATATGTGGAAAAAACTCAACATCCATACCATTGTTACTGTAATTGTAAATTATGAGTGTTTAAATTGGAAGTTACGCAGTGTTGCATTTTACTAGTGAACTTACTCAAAATAATCCGATTTTTTTTTCTAGGTTTAAATAATTTGACAGATAACTAGCAACAAGATACATGTATAATGGAGTATAATGTTACTTTGTAAATGGTAACCATATAAAAAGACTTTCGGTATATTTAGCAACGTGACAAGCCATAAAACATTAGCTAACACATTAGCGGGACGGGGGCGCGTCAAGTTGCATGCCTGCTTAAACGATCTTGCTAACATTAGCTGGCTTGTTCATTCAATGGTCCCTGTCTAGCTAGTGTTCTCTACAAAGCCAGCTAACTAGTTCCATTTATCGATGCAAGCTTGGTTAAATATATGGATATATAATTAGGTATCACACGCGAAGCATACGAAGTGCTATTTTCAAAAGTTGGAGTTAGCTGGTAGACATTACTTAGTTAACTTTGTCTTGCTACAAAATAAGTAATTACCTTTCTGTAGCACTGTACGGTGGAACAATGTTTACGAGTCGCAGATGTACACCACATGGCCTTTCGACAATGGTTTATTCGGGAAATGAAGTCAAAGGTCTCGTCGGCTTCAGTAATCGCGTCTTGTTATTGACAACATAGCTATCCCATAAGCGCTTTCAAAAAACATAAACATTGCGTCACGGTTGATCAAACCATATTAACTGGAGTTTCATTTTGGCTGTGTCCGAATACGACCCCTACACACTTTTGGGTACGCATATTTGAGTCCACTTCGTCAAAAAGCTTTTGAGTGTGCGATTTTTCTCACAAATGGGGGCACTTAAATGACCAAAACGAACCCCTTATTTCCAGGGTGTTGTTGGATCTTGTGGTCAAAATGTGGTAGTACTATGTGAAATACAAGGATATGAGATGTATATCACATATAGTACTACCACATTTTGACCACAAGATGGTGCCATTTCAACTATCTGTTAAAATGGCACCATCTTGTGGTCAAAATGTGGTAGTACTGTTATATACAAGGATTTTGAGATGGCCAACTTCAAACTCTAATTAAACTTCATGGGGGGATTTAACGTCACCATTTTCACTGTGCATATTTATGAAAGGATGTGCAAACTTTCTATAGCCAGTATGTACTTACATATGACCACATGTACTTATAAATCTGAAATATTTTGACATCTGGAATAACACCTGATATGACAGAAAAATACAAAAAGAAAACAGCCGCTCACAGCCAGCCTCCAGCCTCAGTCCTGCTGCTGACAGCCAGCCTCCAGCCTCAGTCCTACCGCTCACAGCCAGCCTCCAGCCTCAGTCCTGCTGCTGACAGCCAGCCTCCAGCCTCAGTCCTGCCTCTCTCTCACAGCCAAAACCACTAGCCTCAGTCCTGGCTCTCTCTCACAGACAGCCACCAACCTCAGTCCTGCCTCTCAAAGCCAAAAACTCCAGCCTCAGTCCTGCCGCTCACAGCCAAAACCTCAAGTCTCAGTCCTGCCTCTCAAAGCCAAAACCTCGTCTCAGTCCTGCCTCTCAAAGCCAAAACCTCAAGCCTCAGTCCTGCTGCTCACAGCCAGCCTCCAGCCTCAGTCCTGCCTCTCAAAGCCAAAACCTCCAACCTCAATCCTGCGTCTCTCTCACAGCCAAAACCTCAAGTCTCAGTCCTGTCTCTCACAGCCAGCCTCCAGCCTCATTCCTGCCTCTCACAGCCAAAACCTCAAGCCTCAGTCCTGCCTCTCAAAGCCAAAACCTCCAACCTCAATCCTGCGTCTCTCTCACAGCCAAAACCTCAAGCCTCAGTCCTGTCTCTCACAGCCAAAACCTCCAACCTCAATCCTCTCTCTCTCACAGCCAAAACCTCAAGTCTCAGTCCTGCCTCTCACAGACAACCACCAGCCCCAGTCCTGCTGCTGACAGCCAGCATCCAGCCTCATTCCTGCCTCTCACAGCCAAAACCTCCAACCTCAATCCTGCCTCTCAAAGCCAAAACCTCAAGCCCCAGTCCTGTCTCTCATAGCCAGCCTCAAGCCCCAGTCCTGTCTCTCACAGCCAGCCTCAAGCCTCAGTCCTGCCTCTCACAGCCAAAACCTCCAACCTCAATCCTGCCTCTCAAAGCCAAAACCTCAAGCCCCAGTCCTGTCTCTCATAGCCAGCCTCAAGCCCCAGTCCTGTATCTCACAGCCAGCCTCAAGCCTCAGTCCTGCCTCTCACAGCCAAAACCTCAAGCCTCAGTCCTGCCTCCACACCCAGTCTCAAGCCTCAGTCCTGCCTCTCAAAGCCAAAACCTCAAGCCTCAGTCCTGCCTCCACACCCAGTCTCAAGTCTCAGTCCTGCCTCTCAAAGCCAAAACCTCAAGCCTCAGTCCTGCCGCTCACAGCCAGCCTCCAGCCTCAGTCCTGCCTCTCAAAGCCAAAACCTCCAACCTCAATCCTGCGTCTCTCTCACAGCCAAAACCTCAAGTCTCAGTCCTGTCTCTCACAGCCAGCCTCCAGCCTCATTCCTGCCTCTCACAGCCAAAACCTCAAGTCTCAGTCCTGCCTCTCAAAGCCAAAACCTCCAACCTCAATCCTGCGTCTCTCTCACAACCAAAACCTCAAGTCTCAGTCCTGTCTCTCACAGCCAGCCTCCAGCCTCAGTCCTGCCACTCACAGCCAGCCTCCAGCCTCATTCCTGCCTCTCACAGCCAAAACCTCCAACCTCAATCCTCTCTCTCACAGCTAAAACCTCAAGTCTCAGTCCTGCCTCTCACAGACAACCACCAGCCTCAGTCCTGCCGCTCACAGCCAGCCTCCAGCCTCAGTCCTGCTGCTGACAGCCAGCCTCCAGCCTCATTCCTGCCTCTCACAGCCAAAACCTCCAACCTCAGTCCTGCCTCTCACAGCCAAAACCTCCAACCTCAATCCTGCCTCTCAAAGTCAAAACCTCAAGCCCCAGTCCTGTCTCTCATAGCCAGCCTCAAGCCCCAGTCCTGTCTCTCACAGCCAGCCTCAAGCCTCAGTCCTGCCTCTCACAGCCAAAACCTCAAGCCTCAGTCCTGCCTCCACACCCAGTCTCAAGCCTCAGTCCTGCCTCCCACAGACAACCACCAGCCTCAGTCCTGCCTCTCACAGCCAGCCTCCAGTCAGTTCTGCAAGTAGTATGCAAGACTTTGCAATTCCACCTCAGTATAAGCCAACTATGTGGGTGTCAGTTTGATTTGTTGGCAAACACATTTCTCAAAATATTCTTAGCTAATACAATGTTTCCTCTGTCCAACAGGATGTATAGCATTGTTGAGTTTGTTGAAGAGAAGACGGTAGAAATGGTTCCGCAGTCTTGGATTGTCACTTTGGATGAGGTATGGAGTTCCTTCATTTTTGATGCAATGTGTATGTTTAATAATATTGACTTTGTTTGCTGTTAAAAACAATACGTTTCAAGAACGTTCATTTTCTTTTTACGTTTAGGATAAGTACTGTTACTGGCCTCCAAGCACTACCAACATTGCAAGGAGAATTAAATGCAGTGAGAGGCCTGATGTAAAGCTCTGGTCAGTCCACAAAGTGCGAGTATTCGCCAGTGCAGGTATGCCAATACAGGTGTTTTTGTTTCTAGCATTACGGCTGATAATTTTACTGGTTTACATGTTTAAATGCCATTACAACCATTTTTCTTTAAAAACCCAATAGCTGACTATGACACGGCCAGGCGTTGGTCACGAAAGGCTGAGGCAAACTCCAGTGTGGACGCAGAGGATGAGATGGAGTGTAAAAGAACAATTAGGCGACCCAAGGCCCTATGCACTTCAAGTGAGGATGGTATGGCTCAAATATGTTGCAGACTCAGCATTTGTTTATTTTAACACCAAGCTCACACTACACAACTTTTGCCCAAATTCTGACGTCAAAGACGAACTCCCGACAAATTTTGCAGTCCTATGATAATCTTTAAAAAATCTGCAAGAAATCTTGGTTCCGTCGGCTGGAACGGTCTTTTGATGTCAGATGGTCAAAGACGTATGGAAGCATATCCGCGCCAAAATTCAAATGAAAATGCAAATCGCCGATTGCATTTCGTTTACATTCGATGTGCGCAAAAACCATGACATAATTCAAATGAAAATGCAAAAGGTCACTTTGCATTTTCATTTTCAAGTTAATGTACGCACTTTTTCTGACAATTTGAAAATGTTAATGCAAATCCATTATACATTTCATTTTTATCGCTCTCTAGGACACAACCCTGCCATAATTTAAATGAAAATGAAAAACCGCATTTGAATTAGCAATTTCTCATTGTAATCGCATGATCCATGACAAAAAGGAAATGATAATTCAATTCGCCATTTAACATTACATGTTCATGCTTTTGCTACAATAAGACCACATTTTGACCACAAGATGGTGCCATTTCAACTATCTGTTAAAATGGCACCATCTTGTGGTCAAAATGTGGTAGTGCTATGTGAAATACAAGGTTATGAGATGTATATCACATATAGTACTACCACATTTTGACCACAAGATGGTGCCATTTCAACTATCTGTTAAAATGGCACCATCTTGTGGCCAAAATGTGGTAGTGCTATGTGAAATACAAGGATATGAGATGTATATCACATATAGAACTACCACATTTTGACCACAAGATGGTGCCATTTCAACTATCTGTTAAAATGGCACCATCTTGTGGTCAAAATGTGGTAGTACTGTTATGTACAAGGATATGGAGATGGCCAACTTCAAACTCTAATTAAACTTTATGGGGGGATTTAACGTCACCATTTTCACTGTGCATATTTATGAAAGGATGTGCAAACTTTCTATAGCCAGTATGTACTTACATAGGACCACATGTACTTATAAATCTGAAATATTTTGACATCTGGAATAACACCTGATATGACAGAAAAATACAAAAAGAAAACAGCCAAGGCAGAAAGCTAGCTATTGCTGCTGTTAACTAAAGTGGATCATCGTAAACTTGATTACTAACCTAGTTATATAAATCTGAGGGACAGTCATAAAAAGCAAACATATCTATCATCATATTTAGTGAGCTAGACTGATAGTGGCTTATGAGAAAGAATGAATAAAGCATCTTGCTCCAGACAAGAAGTCCATGCAGTCGAGTCAAGGTAAATGTATTCATAGGTGTGGAAAAAACTCAACATCCATACCATTGTTACTGTAATTGTAAATTATGAGTGTTTAAATTGGAAGTTACGCAGTGTTGCATTTTACTAGTGAACTTACTCAAAATAATCAGATTTTTTTTTCTAGGTTTAAATAATTTGACAGATAACTAGCAACAAGATACATGTATAATGGAGTATAATGTTACTTTGTAAATGGTAACCATATAAAAAGACTTTCGGTATATTTAGCAACGTGACAAGCCATAAAACATTAGCTAACACATTAGCGGGACGGGGGCGCGTCAAGTTGCATGCCTGCTTAAACGATCTTGCTAACATTAGCTGGCTTGTTCATTCAATGGTCCCTGTCTAGCTAGTGTTCTCTACAAAGCCAGCTAACTAGTTCCATTTATCGATGCAAGCTTGGTTAAATATATGGATATATAATTAGGTATCACACGCGAAGCATACGAAGTGCTATTTTCAAAAGTTGGAGTTAGCTGGTAGACATTACATAGTTAACTTTGTCTTGCTACAAAATAAGTAATTACCTTTCTGTAGCACTGTACGGTGGAACAATGTTTACGAGTCGCAGATGTACACCACATGGCCTTTCGACAATGGTTTATTCGGGAAATGAAGTCAAAGGTCTCGTCGGCTTCAGTAATCGCGTCTTGTTATTGACAACATAGCTATCCCATAAGCGCTTTCAAAAAACATAAACATTGCGTCACGGTTGATCAAACCATATTAACTGGAGTTTCATTTTGGCTGTGTCCGAATACGACCCCTACACACTTTTGGGTACGCATATTTGAGTCCACTTCGTCAAAAAGCTTTTGAGTGTGCGATTTTTCTCACAAATGGGGGCACTTAAATGACCAAAACGAACCCCTTATTTCCAGGGTGTTGTTGGATCTTGTGGTCAAAATGTGGTAGTACTATGTGAAATACAAGGATATGAGATGTATATCACATATAGTACTACCACATTTTGACCACAAGATGGTGCCATTTCAACTATCTGTTAAAATGGCACCATCTTGTGGTCAAAATGTGGTAGTACTGTTATATACAAGGATTTTGAGATGGCCAACTTCAAACTCTAATTAAACTTCATGGGGGGATTTAACGTCACCATTTTCACTGTGCATATTTATGAAAGGATGTGCAAACTTTCTATAGCCAGTATGTACTTACATATGACCACATGTACTTATAAATCTGAAATATTTTGACATCTGGAATAACACCTGATATGACAGAAAAACACAAAAAGAAAACAGCCGCTCACAGCCAGCCTCCAGCCTCAGTCCTGCTGCTGACAGCCAGCCTCCAGCCTCAGTCCTACCGCTCACAGCCAGCCTCCAGCCTCAGTCCTGCTGCTGACAGCCAGCCTCCAGCCTCAGTCCTGCCTCTCTCTCACAGCCAAAACCACTAGCCTCAGTCCTGGCTCTCTCTCACAGACAGCCACCAACCTCAGTCCTGCCTCTCAAAGCCAAAAACTCCAGCCTCAGTCCTGCCGCTCACAGCCAAAACCTCAAGTCTCAGTCCTGCCTCTCAAAGCCAAAACCTCAAGTCTCAGTCCTGCCTCTCAAAGCCAAAACCTCAAGCCTCAGTCCTGCTGCTCACAGCCAGCCTCCAGCCTCAGTCCTGCCTCTCAAAGCCAAAACCTCCAACCTCAATCCTGCGTCTCTCTCACAGCCAAAACCTCAAGTCTCAGTCCTGTCTCTCACAGCCAGCCTCCAGCCTCATTCCTGCCTCTCACAGCCAAAACCTCAAGCCTCAGTCCTGCCTCTCAAAGCCAAAACCTCCAACCTCAATCCTGCGTCTCTCTCACAGCCAAAACCTCAAGCCTCAGTCCTGTCTCTCACAGCCAAAACCTCCAACCTCAATCCTCTCTCTCTCACAGCCAAAACCTCAAGTCTCAGTCCTGCCTCTCACAGACAACCACCAGCCTCAGTCCTGCTGCTGACAGCCAGCATCCAGCCTCATTCCTGCCTCTCACAGCCAAAACCTCCAACCTCAATCCTGCCTCTCAAAGCCAAAACCTCAAGCCCCAGTCCTGTCTCTCATAGCCAGCCTCAAGCCCCAGTCCTGTCTCTCACAGCCAGCCTCAAGCCTCAGTCCTGCCTCTCACAGCCAAAACCTCCAACCTCAATCCTGCCTCTCAAAGCCAAAACCTCAAGCCCCAGTCCTGTCTCTCATAGCCAGCCTCAAGCCCCAGTCCTGTATCTCACAGCCAGCCTCAAGCCTCAGTCCTGCCTCTCACAGCCAAAACCTCAAGCCTCAGTCCTGCCTCCACACCCAGTCTCAAGCCTCAGTCCTGCCTCTCAAAGCCAAAACCTCAAGCCTCAGTCCTGCCTCCACACCCAGTCTCAAGTCTCAGTCCTGCCTCTCAAAGCCAAAACCTCAAGCCTCAGTCCTGCCGCTCACAGCCAGCCTCCAGCCTCAGTCCTGCCTCTCAAAGCCAAAACCTCCAACCTCAATCCTGCGTCTCTCTCACAGCCAAAACCTCAAGTCTCAGTCCTGTCTCTCACAGCCAGCCTCCAGCCTCATTCCTGCCTCTCACAGCCAAAACCTCAAGTCTCAGTCCTGCCTCTCAAAGCCAAAACCTCCAACCTCAATCCTGCGTCTCTCTCACAACCAAAACCTCAAGTCTCAGTCCTGTCTCTCACAGCCAGCCTCCAGCCTCAGTCCTGCCACTCACAGCCAGCCTCCAGCCTCATTCCTGCCTCTCACAGCCAAAACCTCCAACCTCAATCCTCTCTCTCACAGCTAAAACCTCAAGTCTCAGTCCTGCCTCTCACAGACAACCACCAGCCTCAGTCCTGCCGCTCACAGCCAGCCTCCAGCCTCAGTCCTGCTGCTGACAGCCAGCCTCCAGCCTCATTCCTGCCTCTCACAGCCAAAACCTCCAACCTCAGTCCTGCCTCTCACAGCCAAAACCTCCAACCTCAATCCTGCCTCTCAAAGTCAAAACCTCAAGCCCCAGTCCTGTCTCTCATAGCCAGCCTCAAGCCCCAGTCCTGTCTCTCACAGCCAGCCTCAAGCCTCAGTCCTGCCTCTCACAGCCAAAACCTCAAGCCTCAGTCCTGCCTCCACACCCAGTCTCAAGCCTCAGTCCTGCCTCCCACAGACAACCACCAGCCTCAGTCCTGCCTCTCACAGCCAGCCTCCAGTCAGTTCTGCAAGTAGTATGCAAGACTTTGCAATTCCACCTCAGTATAAGCCAACTATGTGGGTGTCAGTTTGATTTGTTGGCAAACACATTTCTCAAAATATTCTTAGCTAATACAATGTTTCCTCTGTCCAACAGGATGTATAGCATTGTTGAGTTTGTTGAAGAGAAGACGGTAGAAATGGTTCCGCAGTCTTGGATTGTCACTTTGGATGAGGTATGGAGTTCCTTCATTTTTGATGCAATGTGTATGTTTAATAATATTGACTTTGTTTGCTGTTAAAAACAATACGTTTCAAGAACGTTCATTTTCTTTTTACGTTTAGGATAAGTACTGTTACTGGCCTCCAAGCACTACCAACATTGCAAGGAGAATTAAATGCAGTGAGAGGCCTGATGTAAAGCTCTGGTCAGTCCACAAAGTGCGAGTATTCGCCAGTGCAGGTATGCCAATACAGGTGTTTTTGTTTCTAGCATTACGGCTGATAATTTTACTGGTTTACATGTTTAAATGCCATTACAACCATTTTTCTTTAAAAACCCAATAGCTGACTATGACACGGCCAGGCGTTGGTCACGAAAGGCTGAGGCAAACTCCAGTGTGGACGCAGAGGATGAGATGGAGTGTAAAAGAACAATTAGGCGACCCAAGGCCCTATGCACTTCAAGTGAGGATGGTATGGCTCAAATATGTTGCAGACTCAGCATTTGTTTATTTTAACACCAAGCTCACACTACACAACTTTTGCCCAAATTCTGACGTCAAAGACGAACTCCCGACAAATTTTGCAGTCCTATGATAATCTTTAAAAAATCTGCAAGAAATCTTGGTTCCGTCGGCTGGAACGGTCTTTTGATGTCAGATGGTCAAAGACGTATGGAAGCATATCCGCGCCAAAATTCAAATGAAAATGCAAATCGCCGATTGCATTTCGTTTACATTCGATGTGCGCAAAAACCATGACATAATTCAAATGAAAATGCAAAAGGTCACTTTGCATTTTCATTTTCAAGTTAATGTACGCACTTTTTCTGACAATTTGAAAATGTTAATGCAAATCCATTATACATTTCATTTTTATCGCTCTCTAGGACACAACCCTGCCATAATTTAAATGAAAATGAAAAACCGCATTTGAATTAGCAATTTCTCATTGTAATCGCATGATCCATGACAAAAAGGAAATGATAATTCAATTCGCCATTTAACATTACATGTTCATGCTTTTGCTACAATAAGACCACATTTTGACCACAAGATGGTGCCATTTCAACTATCTGTTAAAATGGCACCATCTTGTGGTCAAAATGTGGTAGTGCTATGTGAAATACAAGGTTATGAGATGTATATCACATATAGTACTACCACATTTTGACCACAAGATGGTGCCATTTCAACTATCTGTTAAAATGGCACCATCTTGTGGCCAAAATGTGGTAGTGCTATGTGAAATACAAGGATATGAGATGTATATCACATATAGAACTACCACATTTTGACCACAAGATGGTGCCATTTCAACTATCTGTTAAAATGGCACCATCTTGTGGTCAAAATGTGGTAGTACTGTTATGTACAAGGATATGGAGATGGCCAACTTCAAACTCTAATTAAACTTTATGGGGGGATTTAACGTCACCATTTTCACTGTGCATATTTATGAAAGGATGTGCAAACTTTCTATAGCCAGTATGTACTTACATAGGACCACATGTACTTATAAATCTGAAATATTTTGACATCTGGAATAACACCTGATATGACAGAAAAATACAAAAAGAAAACAGCCAAGGCAGAAAGCTAGCTATTGCTGCTGTTAACTAAAGTGGATCATCGTAAACTTGATTACTAACCTAGTTATATAAATCTGAGGGACAGTCATAAAAAGCAAACATATCTATCATCATATTTAGTGAGCTAGACTGATAGTGGCTTATGAGAAAGAATGAATAAAGCATCTTGCTCCAGACAAGAAGTCCATGCAGTCGAGTCAAGGTAAATGTATTCATAGGTGTGGAAAAAACTCAACATCCATACCATTGTTACTGTAATTGTAAATTATGAGTGTTTAAATTGGAAGTTACGCAGTGTTGCATTTTACTAGTGAACTTACTCAAAATAATCAGATTTTTTTTTCTAGGTTTAAATAATTTGACAGATAACTAGCAACAAGATACATGTATAATGGAGTATAATGTTACTTTGTAAATGGTAACCATATAAAAAGACTTTCGGTATATTTAGCAACGTGACAAGCCATAAAACATTAGCTAACACATTAGCGGGACGGGGGCGCGTCAAGTTGCATGCCTGCTTAAACGATCTTGCTAACATTAGCTGGCTTGTTCATTCAATGGTCCCTGTCTAGCTAGTGTTCTCTACAAAGCCAGCTAACTAGTTCCATTTATCGATGCAAGCTTGGTTAAATATATGGATATATAATTAGGTATCACACGCGAAGCATACGAAGTGCTATTTTCAAAAGTTGGAGTTAGCTGGTAGACATTACATAGTTAACTTTGTCTTGCTACAAAATAAGTAATTACCTTTCTGTAGCACTGTACGGTGGAACAATGTTTACGAGTCGCAGATGTACACCACATGGCCTTTCGACAATGGTTTATTCGGGAAATGAAGTCAAAGGTCTCGTCGGCTTCAGTAATCGCGTCTTGTTATTGACAACATAGCTATCCCATAAGCGCTTTCAAAAAACATAAACATTGCGTCACGGTTGATCAAACCATATTAACTGGAGTTTCATTTTGGCTGTGTCCGAATACGACCCCTACACACTTTTGGGTACGCATATTTGAGTCCACTTCGTCAAAAAGCTTTTGAGTGTGCGATTTTTCTCACAAATGGGGGCACTTAAATGACCAAAACGAACCCCTTATTTCCAGGGTGTTGTTGGATCTTGTGGTCAAAATGTGGTAGTACTATGTGAAATACAAGGATATGAGATGTATATCACATATAGTACTACCACATTTTGACCACAAGATGGTGCCATTTCAACTATCTGTTAAAATGGCACCATCTTGTGGTCAAAATGTGGTAGTACTGTTATATACAAGGATTTTGAGATGGCCAACTTCAAACTCTAATTAAACTTCATGGGGGGATTTAACGTCACCATTTTCACTGTGCATATTTATGAAAGGATGTGCAAACTTTCTATAGCCAGTATGTACTTACATATGACCACATGTACTTATAAATCTGAAATATTTTGACATCTGGAATAACACCTGATATGACAGAAAAATACAAAAAGAAAACAGCCGCTCACAGCCAGCCTCCAGCCTCAGTCCTGCTGCTGACAGCCAGCCTCCAGCCTCAGTCCTACCGCTCACAGCCAGCCTCCAGCCTCAGTCCTGCTGCTGACAGCCAGCCTCCAGCCTCAGTCCTGCCTCTCTCTCACAGCCAAAACCACTAGCCTCAGTCCTGGCTCTCTCTCACAGACAGCCACCAACCTCAGTCCTGCCTCTCAAAGCCAAAAACTCCAGCCTCAGTCCTGCCGCTCACAGCCAAAACCTCAAGTCTCAGTCCTGCCTCTCAAAGCCAAAACCTCAAGTCTCAGTCCTGCCTCTCAAAGCCAAAACCTCAAGCCTCAGTCCTGCTGCTCACAGCCAGCCTCCAGCCTCAGTCCTGCCTCTCAAAGCCAAAACCTCCAACCTCAATCCTGCGTCTCTCTCACAGCCAAAACCTCAAGTCTCAGTCCTGTCTCTCACAGCCAGCCTCCAGCCTCATTCCTGCCTCTCACAGCCAAAACCTCAAGCCTCAGTCCTGCCTCTCAAAGCCAAAACCTCCAACCTCAATCCTGCGTCTCTCTCACAGCCAAAACCTCAAGCCTCAGTCCTGTCTCTCACAGCCAAAACCTCCAACCTCAATCCTCTCTCTCTCACAGCCAAAACCTCAAGTCTCAGTCCTGCCTCTCACAGACAACCACCAGCCTCAGTCCTGCTGCTGACAGCCAGCATCCAGCCTCATTCCTGCCTCTCACAGCCAAAACCTCCAACCTCAATCCTGCCTCTCAAAGCCAAAACCTCAAGCCCCAGTCCTGTCTCTCATAGCCAGCCTCAAGCCCCAGTCCTGTCTCTCACAGCCAGCCTCAAGCCTCAGTCCTGCCTCTCACAGCCAAAACCTCCAACCTCAATCCTGCCTCTCAAAGCCAAAACCTCAAGCCCCAGTCCTGTCTCTCATAGCCAGCCTCAAGCCCCAGTCCTGTATCTCACAGCCAGCCTCAAGCCTCAGTCCTGCCTCTCACAGCCAAAACCTCAAGCCTCAGTCCTGCCTCCACACCCAGTCTCAAGCCTCAGTCCTGCCTCTCAAAGCCAAAACCTCAAGCCTCAGTCCTGCCTCCACACCCAGTCTCAAGTCTCAGTCCTGCCTCTCAAAGCCAAAACCTCAAGCCTCAGTCCTGCCGCTCACAGCCAGCCTCCAGCCTCAGTCCTGCCTCTCAAAGCCAAAACCTCCAACCTCAATCCTGCGTCTCTCTCACAGCCAAAACCTCAAGTCTCAGTCCTGTCTCTCACAGCCAGCCTCCAGCCTCATTCCTGCCTCTCACAGCCAAAACCTCAAGTCTCAGTCCTGCCTCTCAAAGCCAAAACCTCCAACCTCAATCCTGCGTCTCTCTCACAACCAAAACCTCAAGTCTCAGTCCTGTCTCTCACAGCCAGCCTCCAGCCTCAGTCCTGCCACTCACAGCCAGCCTCCAGCCTCATTCCTGCCTCTCACAGCCAAAACCTCCAACCTCAATCCTCTCTCTCACAGCTAAAACCTCAAGTCTCAGTCCTGCCTCTCACAGACAACCACCAGCCTCAGTCCCTGCCGCTCACAGCCAGCCTCCAGCCTCAGTCCTGCTGCTGACAGCCAGCCTCCAGCCTCATTCCTGCCTCTCACAGCCAAAACCTCCAACCTCAGTCCTGCCTCTCACAGCCAAAACCTCCAACCTCAATCCTGCCTCTCAAAGTCAAAACCTCAAGCCCCAGTCCTGTCTCTCATAGCCAGCCTCAAGCCCCAGTCCTGTCTCTCACAGCCAGCCTCAAGCCTCAGTCCTGCTTCTCACAGCCAAAACCTCAAGCCTCAGTCCTGCCTCCACACCCAGTCTCAAGCCTCAGTCCTGCCTCCCACAGACAACCACCAGCCTCAGTCCTGCCTCTCACAGCCAGCCTCCAGTCAGTTCTGCAAGTAGTATGCAAGACTTTGCAATTCCACCTCAGTATAAGCCAACTATGTGGGTGTCAGTTTGATTTGTTGGCAAACACATTTCTCAAAATATTCTTAGCTAATACAATGTTTCCTCTGTCCAACAGGATGTATAGCATTGTTGAGTTTGTTGAAGAGAAGACGGTAGAAATGGTTCCGCAGTCTTGGATTGTCACTTTGGATGAGGTATGGAGTTCCTTCATTTTTGATGCAATGTGTATGTTTAATAATATTGACTTTGTTTGCTGTTAAAAACAATACGTTTCAAGAACGTTCATTTTCTTTTTACGTTTAGGATAAGTACTGTTACTGGCCTCCAAGCACTACCAACATTGCAAGGAGAATTAAATGCAGTGAGAGGCCTGATGTAAAGCTCTGGTCAGTCCACAAAGTGCGAGTATTCGCCAGTGCAGGTATGCCAATACAGGTGTTTTTGTTTCTAGCATTACGGCTGATAATTTTACTGGTTTACATGTTTAAATGCCATTACAACCATTTTTCTTTAAAAACCCAATAGCTGACTATGACACGGCCAGGCGTTGGTCACGAAAGGCTGAGGCAAACTCCAGTGTGGACGCAGAGGATGAGATGGAGTGTAAAAGAACAATTAGGCGACCCAAGGCCCTATGCACTTCAAGTGAGGATGGTATGGCTCAAATATGTTGCAGACTCAGCATTTGTTTATTTTAACACCAAGCTCACACTACACAACTTTTGCCCAAATTCTGACGTCAAAGACGAACTCCCGACAAATTTTGCAGTCCTATGATAATCTTTAAAAAATCTGCAAGAAATCTTGGTTCCGTCGGCTGGAACGGTCTTTTGATGTCAGATGGTCAAAGACGTATGGAAGCATATCCGCGCCAAAATTCAAATGAAAATGCAAATCGCCGATTGCATTTCGTTTACATTCGATGTGCGCAAAAACCATGACATAATTCAAATGAAAATGCAAAAGGTCACTTTGCATTTTCATTTTCAAGTTAATGTACGCACTTTTTCTGACAATTTGAAAATGTTAATGCAAATCCATTATACATTTCATTTTTATCGCTCTCTAGGACACAACCCTGCCATAATTTAAATGAAAATGAAAAACCGCATTTGAATTAGCAATTTCTCATTGTAATCGCATGATCCATGACAAAAAGGAAATGATAATTCAATTCGCCATTTAACATTACATGTTCATGCTTTTGCTACAATAAGACCACATTTTGACCACAAGATGGTGCCATTTCAACTATCTGTTAAAATGGCACCATCTTGTGGTCAAAATGTGGTAGTGCTATGTGAAATACAAGGTTATGAGATGTATATCACATATAGTACTACCACATTTTGACCACAAGATGGTGCCATTTCAACTATCTGTTAAAATGGCACCATCTTGTGGCCAAAATGTGGTAGTGCTATGTGAAATACAAGGATATGAGATGTATATCACATATAGAACTACCACATTTTGACCACAAGATGGTGCCATTTCAACTATCTGTTAAAATGGCACCATCTTGTGGTCAAAATGTGGTAGTACTGTTATGTACAAGGATATGGAGATGGCCAACTTCAAACTCTAATTAAACTTTATGGGGGGATTTAACGTCACCATTTTCACTGTGCATATTTATGAAAGGATGTGCAAACTTTCTATAGCCAGTATGTACTTACATAGGACCACATGTACTTATAAATCTGAAATATTTTGACATCTGGAATAACACCTGATATGACAGAAAAATACAAAAAGAAAACAGCCAAGGCAGAAAGCTAGCTATTGCTGCTGTTAACTAAAGTGGATCATCGTAAACTTGATTACTAACCTAGTTATATAAATCTGAGGGACAGTCATAAAAAGCAAACATATCTATCATCATATTTAGTGAGCTAGACTGATAGTGGCTTATGAGAAAGAATGAATAAAGCATCTTGCTCCAGACAAGAAGTCCATGCAGTCGAGTCAAGGTAAATGTATTCATAGGTGTGGAAAAAACTCAACATCCATACCATTGTTACTGTAATTGTAAATTATGAGTGTTTAAATTGGAAGTTACGCAGTGTTGCATTTTACTAGTGAACTTACTCAAAATAATCAGATTTTTTTTTCTAGGTTTAAATAATTTGACAGATAACTAGCAACAAGATACATGTATAATGGAGTATAATGTTACTTTGTAAATGGTAACCATATAAAAAGACTTTCGGTATATTTAGCAACGTGACAAGCCATAAAACATTAGCTAACACATTAGCGGGACGGGGGCGCGTCAAGTTGCATGCCTGCTTAAACGATCTTGCTAACATTAGCTGGCTTGTTCATTCAATGGTCCCTGTCTAGCTAGTGTTCTCTACAAAGCCAGCTAACTAGTTCCATTTATCGATGCAAGCTTGGTTAAATATATGGATATATAATTAGGTATCACACGCGAAGCATACGAAGTGCTATTTTCAAAAGTTGGAGTTAGCTGGTAGACATTACATAGTTAACTTTGTCTTGCTACAAAATAAGTAATTACCTTTCTGTAGCACTGTACGGTGGAACAATGTTTACGAGTCGCAGATGTACACCACATGGCCTTTCGACAATGGTTTATTCGGGAAATGAAGTCAAAGGTCTCGTCGGCTTCAGTAATCGCGTCTTGTTATTGACAACATAGCTATCCCATAAGCGCTTTCAAAAAACATAAACATTGCGTCACGGTTGATCAAACCATATTAACTGGAGTTTCATTTTGGCTGTGTCCGAATACGACCCCTACACACTTTTGGGTACGCATATTTGAGTCCACTTCGTCAAAAAGCTTTTGAGTGTGCGATTTTTCTCACAAATGGGGGCACTTAAATGACCAAAACGAACCCCTTATTTCCAGGGTGTTGTTGGATCTTGTGGTCAAAATGTGGTAGTACTATGTGAAATACAAGGATATGAGATGTATATCACATATAGTACTACCACATTTTGACCACAAGATGGTGCCATTTCAACTATCTGTTAAAATGGCACCATCTTGTGGTCAAAATGTGGTAGTACTGTTATATACAAGGATTTTGAGATGGCCAACTTCAAACTCTAATTAAACTTCATGGGGGGATTTAACGTCACCATTTTCACTGTGCATATTTATGAAAGGATGTGCAAACTTTCTATAGCCAGTATGTACTTACATATGACCACATGTACTTATAAATCTGAAATATTTTGACATCTGGAATAACACCTGATATGACAGAAAAACACAAAAAGAAAACAGCCGCTCACAGCCAGCCTCCAGCCTCAGTCCTGCTGCTGACAGCCAGCCTCCAGCCTCAGTCCTACCGCTCACAGCCAGCCTCCAGCCTCAGTCCTGCTGCTGACAGCCAAAACCTCCAACCTCAATCCTGCGTCTCTCTCACAGCCAAAACCTCAAGTCTCAGTCCTGTCTCTCACAGCCAGCCTCCAGCCTCATTCCTGCCTCTCACAGCCAAAACCTCAAGCCTCAGTCCTGCCTCTCAAAGCCAAAACCTCCAACCTCAATCCTGCGTCTCTCTCACAGCCAAAACCTCAAGCCTCAGTCCTGTCTCTCACAGCCAAAACCTCCAACCTCAATCCTCTCTCTCTCACAGCCAAAACCTCAAGTCTCAGTCCTGCCTCTCACAGACAACCACCAGCCTCAGTCCTGCTGCTGACAGCCAGCATCCAGCCTCATTCCTGCCTCTCACAGCCAAAACCTCCAACCTCAATCCTGCCTCTCAAAGCCAAAACCTCAAGCCCCAGTCCTGTCTCTCATAGCCAGCCTCAAGCCCCAGTCCTGTCTCTCACAGCCAGCCTCAAGCCTCAGTCCTGCCTCTCACAGCCAAAACCTCCAACCTCAATCCTGCCTCTCAAAGCCAAAACCTCAAGCCCCAGTCCTGTCTCTCATAGCCAGCCTCAAGCCCCAGTCCTGTCTCTCACAGCCAGCCTCAAGCCTCAGTCCTGCCTCTCACAGCCAAAACCTCAAGCCTCAGTCCTGCCTCCACACCCAGTCTCAAGCCTCAGTCCTGCCTCTCAAAGCCAAAACCTCAAGCCTCAGTCCTGCCTCCACACCCAGTCTCAAGTCTCAGTCCTGCCTCTCAAAGCCAAAACCTCAAGCCTCAGTCCTGCCGCTCACAGCCAGCCTCCAGCCTCAGTCCTGCCTCTCAAAGCCAAAACCTCCAACCTCAATCCTGCGTCTCTCTCACAGCCAAAACCTCAAGTCTCAGTCCTGTCTCTCACAGCCAGCCTCCAGCCTCATTCCTGCCTCTCACAGCCAAAACCTCAAGTCTCAGTCCTGCCTCTCAAAGCCAAAACCTCCAACCTCAATCCTGCGTCTCTCTCACAACCAAAACCTCAAGTCTCAGTCCTGTCTCTCACAGCCAGCCTCCAGCCTCAGTCCTGCCACTCACAGCCAGCCTCCAGCCTCATTCCTGCCTCTCACAGCCAAAACCTCCAACCTCAATCCTCTCTCTCACAGCTAAAACCTCAAGTCTCAGTCCTGCCTCTCACAGACAACCACCAGCCTCAGTCCTGCCGCTCACAGCCAGCCTCCAGCCTCAGTCCTGCTGCTGACAGCCAGCCTCCAGCCTCATTCCTGCCTCTCACAGCCAAAACCTCCAACCTCAGTCCTGCCTCTCACAGCCAAAACCTCCAACCTCAATCCTGCCTCTCAAAGTCAAAACCTCAAGCCCCAGTCCTGTCTCTCATAGCCAGCCTCAAGCCCCAGTCCTGTCTCTCACAGCCAGCCTCAAGCCTCAGTCCTGCCTCTCACAGCCAAAACCTCAAGCCTCAGTCCTGCCTCCACACCCAGTCTCAAGCCTCAGTCCTGCCTCCCACAGACAACCACCAGCCTCAGTCCTGCCTCTCACAGCCAGCCTCCAGTCAGTTCTGCAAGTAGTATGCAAGACTTTGCAATTCCACCTCAGTATAAGCCAACTATGTGGGTGTCAGTTTGATTTGTTGGCAAACACATTTCTCAAAATATTCTTAGCTAATACAATGTTTCCTCTGTCCAACAGGATGTATAGCATTGTTGAGTTTGTTGAAGAGAAGACGGTAGAAATGGTTCCGCAGTCTTGGATTGTCACTTTGGATGAGGTATGGAGTTCCTTCATTTTTGATGCAATGTGTATGTTTAATAATATTGACTTTGTTTGCTGTTAAAAACAATACGTTTCAAGAACGTTCATTTTCTTTTTACGTTTAGGATAAGTACTGTTACTGGCCTCCAAGCACTACCAACATTGCAAGGAGAATTAAATGCAGTGAGAGGCCTGATGTAAAGCTCTGGTCAGTCCACAAAGTGCGAGTATTCGCCAGTGCAGGTATGCCAATACAGGTGTTTTTGTTTCTAGCATTACGGCTGATAATTTTACTGGTTTACATGTTTAAATGCCATTACAACCATTTTTCTTTAAAAACCCAATAGCTGACTATGACACGGCCAGGCGTTGGTCACGAAAGGCTGAGGCAAACTCCAGTGTGGACGCAGAGGATGAGATGGAGTGTAAAAGAACAATTAGGCGACCCAAGGCCCTATGCACTTCAAGTGAGGATGGTATGGCTCAAATATGTTGCAGACTCAGCATTTGTTTATTTTAACACCAAGCTCACACTACACAACTTTTGCCCAAATTTTGACGTCAAAGACGAACTCCCGACAAATTTTGCAGTCCTATGATAATCTTTAAAAAATCTGCAAGAAATCTTGGTTCCGTCGGCTGGAACGGTCTTTTGATGTCAGATGATCAAAGACGTATGGAAGCATATCCGCGCCAAAATTCAAATGAAAATGCAAATCGCCGATTGCATTTCGTTTACATTCGATGTGCGCAAAAACCATGACATAATTCAAATGAAAATGCAAAAGGTCACTTTGCATTTTCATTTTCAAGTTAATGTACGCACTTTTTCTGACAATTTGAAAATGTTAATGCAAATCCATTATACATTTCATTTTTATCGCTCTCTAGGACACAACCCTGCCATAATTTAAATGAAAATGAAAAACCGCATTTGAATTAGCAATTTCTTATTGTAATCGCATGATCCATGACAAAAAGGAAATGATAATTCAATTCGCCATTTAACATTACATGTTCATGCTTTTGCTACAATAAGACCACATTTTGACCACAAGATGGTGCCATTTCAACTATCTGTTAAAATGGCACCATCTTGTGGTCAAAATGTGGTAGTGCTATGTGAAATACAAGGTTATGAGATGTATATCACATATAGTACTACCACATTTTGACCACAAGATGGTGCCATTTCAACTATCTGTTAAAATGGCACCATCTTGTGGCCAAAATGTGGTAGTGCTATGTGAAATACAAGGATATGAGATGTATATCACATATAGAACTACCACATTTTGACCACAAGATGGTGCCATTTCAACTATCTGTTAAAATGGCACCATCTTGTGGTCAAAATGTGGTAGTACTGTTATGTACAAGGATATGGAGATGGCCAACTTCAAACTCTAATTAAACTTTATGGGGGGATTTAACGTCACCATTTTCACTGTGCATATTTATGAAAGGATGTGCAAACTTTCTATAGCCAGTATGTACTTACATAGGACCACATGTACTTATAAATCTGAAATATTTTGACATCTGGAATAACACCTGATATGACAGAAAAATACAAAAAGAAAACAGCCAAGGCAGAAAGCTAGCTATTGCTGCTGTTAACTAAAGTGGATCATCGTAAACTTGATTACTAACCTAGTTATATAAATCTGAGGGACAGTCATAAAAAGCAAACATATCTATCATCATATTTAGTGAGCTAGACTGATAGTGGCTTATGAGAAAGAATGAATAAAGCATCTTGCTCCAGACAAGAAGTCCATGCAGTCGAGTCAAGGTAAATGTATTCATAGGTGTGGAAAAAACTCAACATCCATACCATTGTTACTGTAATTGTAAATTATGAGTGTTTAAATTGGAAGTTACGCAGTGTTGCATTTTACTAGTGAACTTACTCAAAATAATCCGATTTTTTTTTCTAGGTTTAAATAATTTGACAGATAACTAGCAACAAGATACATGTATAATGGAGTATAATGTTACTTTGTAAATGGTAACCATATAAAAAGACTTTCGGTATATTTAGCAACGTGACAAGCCATAAAACATTAGCTAACACATTAGCGGGACGGGGGCGCGTCAAGTTGCATGCCTGCTTAAACGATCTTGCTAACATTAGCTGGCTTGTTCATTCAATGGTCCCTGTCTAGCTAGTGTTCTCTACAAAGCCAGCTAACTAGTTCCATTTATCGATGCAAGCTTGGTTAAATATATGGATATATAATTAGGTATCACACGCGAAGCATACGAAGTGCTATTTTCAAAAGTTGGAGTTAGCTGGTAGACATTACATAGTTAACTTTGTCTTGCTACAAAATAAGTAATTACCTTTCTGTAGCACTGTACGGTGGAACAATGTTTACGAGTCGCAGATGTACACCACATGGCCTTTCGACAATGGTTTATTCGGGAAATGAAGTCAAAGGTCTCGTCGGCTTCAGTAATTGCGTCTTGTTATTGACAACATAGCTATCCCATAAGCGCTTTCAAAAAACATAAACATTGCGTCACGGTTGATCAAACCATATTAACTGGAGTTTCATTTTGGCTGTGTCCGAATACGACCCCTACACACTTTTGGGTACGCATATTTGAGTCCACTTCGTCAAAAAGCTTTTGAGTGTGCGATTTTTCTCACAAATGGGGGCACTTAAATGACCAAAACGAACCCCTTATTTCCAGGGTGTTGTTGGATCTTGTGGTCAAAATGTGGTAGTACTATGTGAAATACAAGGATATGAGATGTATATCACATATAGTACTACCACATTTTGACCACAAGATGGTGCCATTTCAACTATCTGTTAAAATGGCACCATCTTGTGGTCAAAATGTGGTAGTACTGTTATATACAAGGATTTTGAGATGGCCAACTTCAAACTCTAATTAAACTTCATGGGGGGATTTAACGTCACCATTTTCACTGTGCATATTTATGAAAGGATGTGCAAACTTTCTATAGCCAGTATGTACTTACATATGACCACATGTACTTATAAATCTGAAATATTTTGACATCTGGAATAACACCTGATATGACAGAAAAATACAAAAAGAAAACAGCCGCTCACAGCCAGCCTCCAGCCTCAGTCCTGCTGCTGACAGCCAGCCTCCAGCCTCAGTCCTACCGCTCACAGCCAGCCTCCAGCCTCAGTCCTGCTGCTGACAGCCAGCCTCCAGCCTCAGTCCTGCCTCTCTCTCACAGCCAAAACCACTAGCCTCAGTCCTGGCTCTCTCTCACAGACAGCCACCAACCTCAGTCCTGCCTCTCAAAGCCAAAAACTCCAGCCTCAGTCCTGCCGCTCACAGCCAAAACCTCAAGTCTCAGTCCTGCCTCTCAAAGCCAAAACCTCAAGTCTCAGTCCTGCCTCTCAAAGCCAAAACCTCAAGCCTCAGTCCTGCTGCTCACAGCCAGCCTCCAGCCTCAGTCCTGCCTCTCAAAGCCAAAACCTCCAACCTCAATCCTGCGTCTCTCTCACAGCCAAAACCTCAAGTCTCAGTCCTGTCTCTCACAGCCAGCCTCCAGCCTCATTCCTGCCTCTCACAGCCAAAACCTCAAGCCTCAGTCCTGCCTCTCAAAGCCAAAACCTCCAACCTCAATCCTGCGTCTCTCTCACAGCCAAAACCTCAAGCCTCAGTCCTGTCTCTCACAGCCAAAACCTCCAACCTCAATCCTCTCTCTCTCACAGCCAAAACCTCAAGTCTCAGTCCTGCCTCTCACAGACAACCACCAGCCTCAGTCCTGCTGCTGACAGCCAGCATCCAGCCTCATTCCTGCCTCTCACAGCCAAAACCTCCAACCTCAATCCTGCCTCTCAAAGCCAAAACCTCAAGCCCCAGTCCTGTCTCTCATAGCCAGCCTCAAGCCCCAGTCCTGTCTCTCACAGCCAGCCTCAAGCCTCAGTCCTGCCTCTCACAGCCAAAACCTCCAACCTCAATCCTGCCTCTCAAAGCCAAAACCTCAAGCCCCAGTCCTGTCTCTCATAGCCAGCCTCAAGCCCCAGTCCTGTATCTCACAGCCAGCCTCAAGCCTCAGTCCTGCCTCTCACAGCCAAAACCTCAAGCCTCAGTCCTGCCTCCACACCCAGTCTCAAGCCTCAGTCCTGCCTCTCAAAGCCAAAACCTCAAGCCTCAGTCCTGCCTCCACACCCAGTCTCAAGTCTCAGTCCTGCCTCTCAAAGCCAAAACCTCAAGCCTCAGTCCTGCCGCTCACAGCCAGCCTCCAGCCTCAGTCCTGCCTCTCAAAGCCAAAACCTCCAACCTCAATCCTGCGTCTCTCTCACAGCCAAAACCTCAAGTCTCAGTCCTGTCTCTCACAGCCAGCCTCCAGCCTCATTCCTGCCTCTCACAGCCAAAACCTCAAGTCTCAGTCCTGCCTCTCAAAGCCAAAACCTCCAACCTCAATCCTGCGTCTCTCTCACAACCAAAACCTCAAGTCTCAGTCCTGTCTCTCACAGCCAGCCTCCAGCCTCAGTCCTGCCACTCACAGCCAGCCTCCAGCCTCATTCCTGCCTCTCACAGCCAAAACCTCCAACCTCAATCCTCTCTCTCACAGCTAAAACCTCAAGTCTCAGTCCTGCCTCTCACAGACAACCACCAGCCTCAGTCCTGCCGCTCACAGCCAGCCTCCAGCCTCAGTCCTGCTGCTGACAGCCAGCCTCCAGCCTCATTCCTGCCTCTCACAGCCAAAACCTCCAACCTCAGTCCTGCCTCTCACAGCCAAAACCTCCAACCTCAATCCTGCCTCTCAAAGTCAAAACCTCAAGCCCCAGTCCTGTCTCTCATAGCCAGCCTCAAGCCCCAGTCCTGTCTCTCACAGCCAGCCTCAAGCCTCAGTCCTGCCTCTCACAGCCAAAACCTCAAGCCTCAGTCCTGCCTCCACACCCAGTCTCAAGCCTCAGTCCTGCCTCCCACAGACAACCACCAGCCTCAGTCCTGCCTCTCACAGCCAGCCTCCAGTCAGTTCTGCAAGTAGTATGCAAGACTTTGCAATTCCACCTCAGTATAAGCCAACTATGTGGGTGTCAGTTTGATTTGTTGGCAAACACATTTCTCAAAATATTCTTAGCTAATACAATGTTTCCTCTGTCCAACAGGATGTATAGCATTGTTGAGTTTGTTGAAGAGAAGACGGTAGAAATGGTTCCGCAGTCTTGGATTGTCACTTTGGATGAGGTATGGAGTTCCTTCATTTTTGATGCAATGTGTATGTTTAATAATATTGACTTTGTTTGCTGTTAAAAACAATACGTTTCAAGAACGTTCATTTTCTTTTTACGTTTAGGATAAGTACTGTTACTGGCCTCCAAGCACTACCAACATTGCAAGGAGAATTAAATGCAGTGAGAGGCCTGATGTAAAGCTCTGGTCAGTCCACAAAGTGCGAGTATTCGCCAGTGCAGGTATGCCAATACAGGTGTTTTTGTTTCTAGCATTACGGCTGATAATTTTACTGGTTTACATGTTTAAATGCCATTACAACCATTTTTCTTTAAAAACCCAATAGCTGACTATGACACGGCCAGGCGTTGGTCACGAAAGGCTGAGGCAAACTCCAGTGTGGACGCAGAGGATGAGATGGAGTGTAAAAGAACAATTAGGCGACCCAAGGCCCTATGCACTTCAAGTGAGGATGGTATGGCTCAAATATGTTGCAGACTCAGCATTTGTTTATTTTAACACCAAGCTCACACTACACAACTTTTGCCCAAATTCTGACGTCAAAGACGAACTCCCGACAAATTTTGCAGTCCTATGATAATCTTTAAAAAATCTGCAAGAAATCTTGGTTCCGTCGGCTGGAACGGTCTTTTGATGTCAGATGGTCAAAGACGTATGGAAGCATATCCGCGCCAAAATTCAAATGAAAATGCAAATCGCCGATTGCATTTCGTTTACATTCGATGTGCGCAAAAACCATGACATAATTCAAATGAAAATGCAAAAGGTCACTTTGCATTTTCATTTTCAAGTTAATGTACGCACTTTTTCTGACAATTTGAAAATGTTAATGCAAATCCATTATACATTTCATTTTTATCGCTCTCTAGGACACAACCCTGCCATAATTTAAATGAAAATGAAAAACCGCATTTGAATTAGCAATTTCTCATTGTAATCGCATGATCCATGACAAAAAGGAAATGATAATTCAATTCGCCATTTAACATTACATGTTCATGCTTTTGCTACAATAAGACCACATTTTGACCACAAGATGGTGCCATTTCAACTATCTGTTAAAATGGCACCATCTTGTGGTCAAAATGTGGTAGTGCTATGTGAAATACAAGGTTATGAGATGTATATCACATATAGTACTACCACATTTTGACCACAAGATGGTGCCATTTCAACTATCTGTTAAAATGGCACCATCTTGTGGCCAAAATGTGGTAGTGCTATGTGAAATACAAGGATATGAGATGTATATCACATATAGAACTACCACATTTTGACCACAAGATGGTGCCATTTCAACTATCTGTTAAAATGGCACCATCTTGTGGTCAAAATGTGGTAGTACTGTTATATACAAGGATTTTGAGATGGCCAACTTCAAACTCTAATTAAACTTCATGGGGGGATTTAACGTCACCATTTTCACTGTGCATATTTATGAAAGGATGTGCAAACTTTCTATAGCCAGTATGTACTTACATATGACCACATGTACTTATAAATCTGAAATATTTTGACATCTGGAATAACACCTGATATGACAGAAAAATACAAAAAGAAAACAGCCGCTCACAGCCAGCCTCCAGCCTCAGTCCTGCTGCTGACAGCCAGCCTCCAGCCTCAGTCCTACCGCTCACAGCCAGCCTCCAGCCTCAGTCCTGCTGCTGACAGCCAGCCTCCAGCCTCAGTCCTGCCTCTCTCTCACAGCCAAAACCACTAGCCTCAGTCCTGGCTCTCTCTCACAGACAGCCACCAACCTCAGTCCTGCCTCTCAAAGCCAAAAACTCCAGCCTCAGTCCTGCCGCTCACAGCCAAAACCTCAAGTCTCAGTCCTGCCTCTCAAAGCCAAAACCTCAAGTCTCAGTCCTGCCTCTCAAAGCCAAAACCTCAAGCCTCAGTCCTGCTGCTCACAGCCAGCCTCCAGCCTCAGTCCTGCCTCTCAAAGCCAAAACCTCCAACCTCAATCCTGCGTCTCTCTCACAGCCAAAACCTCAAGTCTCAGTCCTGTCTCTCACAGCCAGCCTCCAGCCTCATTCCTGCCTCTCACAGCCAAAACCTCAAGCCTCAGTCCTGCCTCTCAAAGCCAAAACCTCCAACCTCAATCCTGCGTCTCTCTCACAGCCAAAACCTCAAGCCTCAGTCCTGTCTCTCACAGCCAAAACCTCCAACCTCAATCCTCTCTCTCTCACAGCCAAAACCTCAAGTCTCAGTCCTGCCTCTCACAGACAACCACCAGCCTCAGTCCTGCTGCTGACAGCCAGCATCCAGCCTCATTCCTGCCTCTCACAGCCAAAACCTCCAACCTCAATCCTGCCTCTCAAAGCCAAAACCTCAAGCCCCAGTCCTGTCTCTCATAGCCAGCCTCAAGCCCCAGTCCTGTCTCTCACAGCCAGCCTCAAGCCTCAGTCCTGCCTCTCACAGCCAAAACCTCCAACCTCAATCCTGCCTCTCAAAGCCAAAACCTCAAGCCCCAGTCCTGTCTCTCATAGCCAGCCTCAAGCCCCAGTCCTGTATCTCACAGCCAGCCTCAAGCCTCAGTCCTGCCTCCACACCCAGTCTCAAGCCTCAGTCCTGCCTCTCAAAGCCAAAACCTCAAGCCTCAGTCCTGCCTCCACACCCAGTCTCAAGTCTCAGTCCTGCCTCTCAAAGCCAAAACCTCAAGCCTCAGTCCTGCCGCTCACAGCCAGCCTCCAGCCTCAGTCCTGCCTCTCAAAGCCAAAACCTCCAACCTCAATCCTGCGTCTCTCTCACAGCCAAAACCTCAAGTCTCAGTCCTGTCTCTCACAGCCAGCCTCCAGCCTCATTCCTGCCTCTCACAGCCAAAACCTCAAGTCTCAGTCCTGCCTCTCAAAGCCAAAACCTCCAACCTCAATCCTGCGTCTCTCTCACAACCAAAACCTCAAGTCTCAGTCCTGTCTCTCACAGCCAGCCTCCAGCCTCAGTCCTGCCACTCACAGCCAGCCTCCAGCCTCATTCCTGCCTCTCACAGCCAAAACCTCCAACCTCAATCCTCTCTCTCACAGCTAAAACCTCAAGTCTCAGTCCTGCCTCTCACAGACAACCACCAGCCTCAGTCATGCCGCTCACAGCCAGCCTCCAGCCTCAGTCCTGCTGCTGACAGCCAGCCTCCAGCCTCATTCCTGCCTCTCACAGCCAAAACCTCCAACCTCAGTCCTGCCTCTCACAGCCAAAACCTCCAACCTCAATCCTGCCTCTCAAAGTCAAAACCTCAAGCCCCAGTCCTGTCTCTCATAGCCAGCCTCAAGCCCCAGTCCTGTCTCTCACAGCCAGCCTCAAGCCTCAGTCCTGCCTCTCACAGCCAAAACCTCAAGCCTCAGTCCTGCCTCCACACCCAGTCTCAAGCCTCAGTCCTGCCTCCCACAGACAACCACCAGCCTCAGTCCTGCCCTCTCACAGCCAGCCTCCAGTCAGTTCTGCAAGTAGTATGCAAGACTTTGCAATTCCACCTCAGTATAAGCCAACTATGTGGGTGTCAGTTTGATTTGTTGGCAAACACATTTCTCAAAATATTCTTAGCTAATACAATGTTTCCTCTGTCCAACAGGATGTATAGCATTGTTGAGTTTGTTGAAGAGAAGACGGTAGAAATGGTTCCGCAGTCTTGGATTGTCACTTTGGATGAGGTATGGAGTTCCTTCATTTTTGATGCAATGTGTATGTTTAATAATATTGACTTTGTTTGCTGTTAAAAACAATACGTTTCAAGAACGTTCATTTTCTTTTTACGTTTAGGATAAGTACTGTTACTGGCCTCCAAGCACTACCAACATTGCAAGGAGAATTAAATGCAGTGAGAGGCCTGATGTAAAGCTCTGGTCAGTCCACAAAGTGCGAGTATTCGCCAGTGCAGGTATGCCAATACAGGTGTTTTTGTTTCTAGCATTACGGCTGATAATTTTACTGGTTTACATGTTTAAATGCCATTACAACCATTTTTCTTTAAAAACCCAATAGCTGACTATGACACGGCCAGGCGTTGGTCACGAAAGGCTGAGGCAAACTCCAGTGTGGACGCAGAGGATGAGATGGAGTGTAAAAGAACAATTAGGCGACCCAAGGCCCTATGCACTTCAAGTGAGGATGGTATGGCTCAAATATGTTGCAGACTCAGCATTTGTTTATTTTAACACCAAGCTCACACTACACAACTTTTGCCCAAATTCTGACGTCAAAGACGAACTCCCGACAAATTTTGCAGTCCTATGATAATCTTTAAAAAATCTGCAAGAAATCTTGGTTCCGTCGGCTGGAACGGTCTTTTGATGTCAGATGGTCAAAGACGTATGGAAGCATATCCGCGCCAAAATTCAAATGAAAATGCAAATCGCCGATTGCATTTCGTTTACATTCGATGTGCGCAAAAACCATGACATAATTCAAATGAAAATGCAAAAGGTCACTTAGCATTTTCATTTTCAAGTTAATGTACGCACTTTTTCTGACAATTTGAAAATGTTAATGCAAATCCATTATACATTTCATTTTTATCGCTCTCTAGGACACAACCCTGCCATAATTTAAATGAAAATGAAAAACCGCATTTGAATTAGCAATTTCTCATTGTAATCGCATGATCCATGACAAAAAGGAAATGATAATTCAATTCGCCATTTAACATTACATGTTCATGCTTTTGCTACAATAAGACCACATTTTGACCACAAGATGGTGCCATTTCAACTATCTGTTAAAATGGCACCATCTTGTGGTCAAAATGTGGTAGTGCTATGTGAAATACAAGGTTATGAGATGTATATCACATATAGTACTACCACATTTTGACCACAAGATGGTGCCATTTCAACTATCTGTTAAAATGGCACCATCTTGTGGCCAAAATGTGGTAGTGCTATGTGAAATACAAGGATATGAGATGTATATCACATATAGAACTACCACATTTTGACCACAAGATGGTGCCATTTCAACTATCTGTTAAAATGGCACCATCTTGTGGTCAAAATGTGGTAGTACTGTTATGTACAAGGATATGGAGATGGCCAACTTCAAACTCTAATTAAACTTTATGGGGGGATTTAACGTCACCATTTTCACTGTGCATATTTATGAAAGGATGTGCAAACTTTCTATAGCCAGTATGTACTTACATAGGACCACATGTACTTATAAATCTGAAATATTTTGACATCTGGAATAACACCTGATATGACAGAAAAATACAAAAAGAAAACAGCCAAGGCAGAAAGCTAGCTATTGCTGCTGTTAACTAAAGTGGATCATCGTAAACTTGATTACTAACCTAGTTATATAAATCTGAGGGACAGTCATAAAAAGCAAACATATCTATCATCATATTTAGTGAGCTAGACTGATAGTGGCTTATGAGAAAGAATGAATAAAGCATCTTGCTCCAGACAAGAAGTCCATGCAGTCGAGTCAAGGTAAATGTATTCATAGGTGTGGAAAAAACTCAACATCCATACCATTGTTACTGTAATTGTAAATTATGAGTGTTTAAATTGGAAGTTACGCAGTGTTGCATTTTACTAGTGAACTTACTCAAAATAATCAGATTTTTTTTTCTAGGTTTAAATAATTTGACAGATAACTAGCAACAAGATACATGTATAATGGAGTATAATGTTACTTTGTAAATGGTAACCATATAAAAAGACTTTCGGTATATTTAGCAACGTGACAAGCCATAAAACATTAGCTAACACATTAGCGGGACGGGGGCGCGTCAAGTTGCATGCCTGCTTAAACGATCTTGCTAACATTAGCTGGCTTGTTCATTCAATGGTCCCTGTCTAGCTAGTGTTCTCTACAAAGCCAGCTAACTAGTTCCATTTATCGATGCAAGCTTGGTTAAATATATGGATATATAATTAGGTATCACACGCGAAGCATACGAAGTGCTATTTTCAAAAGTTGGAGTTAGCTGGTAGACATTACATAGTTAACTTTGTCTTGCTACAAAATAAGTAATTACCTTTCTGTAGCACTGTACGGTGGAACAATGTTTACGAGTCGCAGATGTACACCACATGGCCTTTCGACAATGGTTTATTCGGGAAATGAAGTCAAAGGTCTCGTCGGCTTCAGTAATCGCGTCTTGTTATTGACAACATAGCTATCCCATAAGCGCTTTCAAAAAACATAAACATTGCGTCACGGTTGATCAAACCATATTAACTGGAGTTTCATTTTGGCTGTGTCCGAATACGACCCCTACACACTTTTGGGTACGCATATTTGAGTCCACTTCGTCAAAAAGCTTTTGAGTGTGCGATTTTTCTCACAAATGGGGGCACTTAAATGACCAAAACGAACCCCTTATTTCCAGGGTGTTGTTGGATCTTGTGGTCAAAATGTGGTAGTACTATGTGAAATACAAGGATATGAGATGTATATCACATATAGTACTACCACATTTTGACCACAAGATGGTGCCATTTCAACTATCTGTTAAAATGGCACCATCTTGTGGTCAAAATGTGGTAGTACTGTTATATACAAGGATTTTGAGATGGCCAACTTCAAACTCTAATTAAACTTCATGGGGGGATTTAACGTCACCATTTTCACTGTGCATATTTATGAAAGGATGTGCAAACTTTCTATAGCCAGTATGTACTTACATATGACCACATGTACTTATAAATCTGAAATATTTTGACATCTGGAATAACACCTGATATGACAGAAAAATACAAAAAGAAAACAGCCGCTCACAGCCAGCCTCCAGCCTCAGTCCTGCTGCTGACAGCCAGCCTCCAGCCTCAGTCCTACCGCTCACAGCCAGCCTCCAGCCTCAGTCCTGCTGCTGACAGCCAGCCTCCAGCCTCAGTCCTGCCTCTCTCTCACAGCCAAAACCACTAGCCTCAGTCCTGGCTCTCTCTCACAGACAGCCACCAACCTCAGTCCTGCCTCTCAAAGCCAAAAACTCCAGCCTCAGTCCTGCCGCTCACAGCCAAAACCTCAAGTCTCAGTCCTGCCTCTCAAAGCCAAAACCTCAAGTCTCAGTCCTGCCTCTCAAAGCCAAAACCTCAAGCCTCAGTCCTGCTGCTCACAGCCAGCCTCCAGCCTCAGTCCTGCCTCTCAAAGCCAAAACCTCCAACCTCAATCCTGCGTCTCTCTCACAGCCAAAACCTCAAGTCTCAGTCCTGTCTCTCACAGCCAGCCTCCAGCCTCATTCCTGCCTCTCACAGCCAAAACCTCAAGCCTCAGTCCTGCCTCTCAAAGCCAAAACCTCCAACCTCAATCCTGCGTCTCTCTCACAGCCAAAACCTCAAGCCTCAGTCCTGTCTCTCACAGCCAAAACCTCCAACCTCAATCCTCTCTCTCTCACAGCCAAAACCTCAAGTCTCAGTCCTGCCTCTCACAGACAACCACCAGCCTCAGTCCTGCTGCTGACAGCCAGCATCCAGCCTCATTCCTGCCTCTCACAGCCAAAACCTCCAACCTCAATCCTGCCTCTCAAAGCCAAAACCTCAAGCCCCAGTCCTGTCTCTCATAGCCAGCCTCAAGCCCCAGTCCTGTCTCTCACAGCCAGCCTCAAGCCTCAGTCCTGCCTCTCACAGCCAAAACCTCCAACCTCAATCCTGCCTCTCAAAGCCAAAACCTCAAGCCCCAGTCCTGTCTCTCATAGCCAGCCTCAAGCCCCAGTCCTGTATCTCACAGCCAGCCTCAAGCCTCAGTCCTGCCTCTCACAGCCAAAACCTCAAGCCTCAGTCCTGCCTCCACACCCAGTCTCAAGCCTCAGTCCTGCCTCTCAAAGCCAAAACCTCAAGCCTCAGTCCTGCCTCCACACCCAGTCTCAAGTCTCAGTCCTGCCTCTCAAAGCCAAAACCTCAAGCCTCAGTCCTGCCGCTCACAGCCAGCCTCCAGCCTCAGTCCTGCCTCTCAAAGCCAAAACCTCCAACCTCAATCCTGCGTCTCTCTCACAGCCAAAACCTCAAGTCTCAGTCCTGTCTCTCACAGCCAGCCTCCAGCCTCATTCCTGCCTCTCACAGCCAAAACCTCAAGTCTCAGTCCTGCCTCTCAAAGCCAAAACCTCCAACCTCAATCCTGCGTCTCTCTCACAACCAAAACCTCAAGTCTCAGTCCTGTCTCTCACAGCCAGCCTCCAGCCTCAGTCCTGCCACTCACAGCCAGCCTCCAGCCTCATTCCTGCCTCTCACAGCCAAAACCTCCAACCTCAATCCTCTCTCTCACAGCTAAAACCTCAAGTCTCAGTCCTGCCTCTCACAGACAACCACCAGCCTCAGTCCTGCCGCTCACAGCCAGCCTCCAGCCTCAGTCCTGCTGCTGACAGCCAGCCTCCAGCCTCATTCCTGCCTCTCACAGCCAAAACCTCCAACCTCAGTCCTGCCTCTCACAGCCAAAACCTCCAACCTCAATCCTGCCTCTCAAAGTCAAAACCTCAAGCCCCAGTCCTGTCTCTCATAGCCAGCCTCAAGCCCCAGTCCTGTCTCTCACAGCCAGCCTCAAGCCTCAGTCCTGCCTCTCACAGCCAAAACCTCAAGCCTCAGTCCTGCCTCCACACCCAGTCTCAAGCCTCAGTCCTGCCTCCCACAGACAACCACCAGCCTCAGTCCTGCCTCTCACAGCCAGCCTCCAGTCAGTTCTGCAAGTAGTATGCAAGACTTTGCAATTCCACCTCAGTATAAGCCAACTATGTGGGTGTCAGTTTGATTTGTTGGCAAACACATTTCTCAAAATATTCTTAGCTAATACAATGTTTCCTCTGTCCAACAGGATGTATAGCATTGTTGAGTTTGTTGAAGAGAAGACGGTAGAAATGGTTCCGCAGTCTTGGATTGTCACTTTGGATGAGGTATGGAGTTCCTTCATTTTTGATGCAATGTGTATGTTTAATAATATTGACTTTGTTTGCTGTTAAAAACAATACGTTTCAAGAACGTTCATTTTCTTTTTACGTTTAGGATAAGTACTGTTACTGGCCTCCAAGCACTACCAACATTGCAAGGAGAATTAAATGCAGTGAGAGGCCTGATGTAAAGCTCTGGTCAGTCCACAAAGTGCGAGTATTCGCCAGTGCAGGTATGCCAATACAGGTGTTTTTGTTTCTAGCATTACGGCTGATAATTTTACTGGTTTACATGTTTAAATGCCATTACAACCATTTTTCTTTAAAAACCCAATAGCTGACTATGACACGGCCAGGCGTTGGTCACGAAAGGCTGAGGCAAACTCCAGTGTGGACGCAGAGGATGAGATGGAGTGTAAAAGAACAATTAGGCGACCCAAGGCCCTATGCACTTCAAGTGAGGATGGTATGGCTCAAATATGTTGCAGACTCAGCATTTGTTTATTTTAACACCAAGCTCACACTACACAACTTTTGCCCAAATTCTGACGTCAAAGACGAACTCCCGACAAATTTTGCAGTCCTATGATAATCTTTAAAAAATCTGCAAGAAATCTTGGTTCCGTCGGCTGGAACGGTCTTTTGATGTCAGATGGTCAAAGACGTATGGAAGCATATCCGCGCCAAAATTCAAATGAAAATGCAAATCGCCGATTGCATTTCGTTTACATTCGATGTGCGCAAAAACCATGACATAATTCAAATGAAAATGCAAAAGGTCACTTTGCATTTTCATTTTCAAGTTAATGTACGCACTTTTTCTGACAATTTGAAAATGTTAATGCAAATCCATTATACATTTCATTTTTATCGCTCTCTAGGACACAACCCTGCCATAATTTAAATGAAAATGAAAAACCGCATTTGAATTAGCAATTTCTCATTGTAATCGCATGATCCATGACAAAAAGGAAATGATAATTCAATTCGCCATTTAACATTACATGTTCATGCTTTTGCTACAATAAGACCACATTTTGACCACAAGATGGTGCCATTTCAACTATCTGTTAAAATGGCACCATCTTGTGGTCAAAATGTGGTAGTGCTATGTGAAATACAAGGTTATGAGATGTATATCACATATAGTACTACCACATTTTGACCACAAGATGGTGCCATTTCAACTATCTGTTAAAATGGCACCATCTTGTGGCCAAAATGTGGTAGTGCTATGTGAAATACAAGGATATGAGATGTATATCACATATAGAACTACCACATTTTGACCACAAGATGGTGCCATTTCAACTATCTGTTAAAATGGCACCATCTTGTGGTCAAAATGTGGTAGTACTGTTATATACAAGGATTTTGAGATGGCCAACTTCAAACTCTAATTAAACTTCATGGGGGGATTTAACGTCACCATTTTCACTGTGCATATTTATGAAAGGATGTGCAAACTTTCTATAGCCAGTATGTACTTACATATGACCACATGTACTTATAAATCTGAAATATTTTGACATCTGGAATAACACCTGATATGACAGAAAAATACAAAAAGAAAACAGCCGCTCACAGCCAGCCTCCAGCCTCAGTCCTGCTGCTGACAGCCAGCCTCCAGCCTCAGTCCTACCGCTCACAGCCAGCCTCCAGCCTCAGTCCTGCTGCTGACAGCCAGCCTCCAGCCTCAGTCCTGCCTCTCTCTCACAGCCAAAACCACTAGCCTCAGTCCTGGCTCTCTCTCACAGACAGCCACCAACCTCAGTCCTGCCTCTCAAAGCCAAAAACTCCAGCCTCAGTCCTGCCGCTCACAGCCAAAACCTCAAGTCTCAGTCCTGCCTCTCAAAGCCAAAACCTCAAGTCTCAGTCCTGCCTCTCAAAGCCAAAACCTCAAGCCTCAGTCCTGCTGCTCACAGCCAGCCTCCAGCCTCAGTCCTGCCTCTCAAAGCCAAAACCTCCAACCTCAATCCTGCGTCTCTCTCACAGCCAAAACCTCAAGTCTCAGTCCTGTCTCTCACAGCCAGCCTCCAGCCTCATTCCTGCCTCTCACAGCCAAAACCTCAAGCCTCAGTCCTGCCTCTCAAAGCCAAAACCTCCAACCTCAATCCTGCGTCTCTCTCACAGCCAAAACCTCAAGCCTCAGTCCTGTCTCTCACAGCCAAAACCTCCAACCTCAATCCTCTCTCTCTCACAGCCAAAACCTCAAGTCTCAGTCCTGCCTCTCACAGACAACCACCAGCCTCAGTCCTGCTGCTGACAGCCAGCATCCAGCCTCATTCCTGCCTCTCACAGCCAAAACCTCCAACCTCAATCCTGCCTCTCAAAGCCAAAACCTCAAGCCCCAGTCCTGTCTCTCATAGCCAGCCTCAAGCCCCAGTCCTGTCTCTCACAGCCAGCCTCAAGCCTCAGTCCTGCCTCTCACAGCCAAAACCTCCAACCTCAATCCTGCCTCTCAAAGCCAAAACCTCAAGCCCCAGTCCTGTCTCTCATAGCCAGCCTCAAGCCCCAGTCCTGTATCTCACAGCCAGCCTCAAGCCTCAGTCCTGCCTCCACACCCAGTCTCAAGCCTCAGTCCTGCCTCTCAAAGCCAAAACCTCAAGCCTCAGTCCTGCCTCCACACCCAGTCTCAAGTCTCAGTCCTGCCTCTCAAAGCCAAAACCTCAAGCCTCAGTCCTGCCGCTCACAGCCAGCCTCCAGCCTCAGTCCTGCCTCTCAAAGCCAAAACCTCCAACCTCAATCCTGCGTCTCTCTCACAGCCAAAACCTCAAGTCTCAGTCCTGTCTCTCACAGCCAGCCTCCAGCCTCATTCCTGCCTCTCACAGCCAAAACCTCAAGTCTCAGTCCTGCCTCTCAAAGCCAAAACCTCCAACCTCAATCCTGCGTCTCTCTCACAACCAAAACCTCAAGTCTCAGTCCTGTCTCTCACAGCCAGCCTCCAGCCTCAGTCCTGCCACTCACAGCCAGCCTCCAGCCTCATTCCTGCCTCTCACAGCCAAAACCTCCAACCTCAATCCTCTCTCTCACAGCTAAAACCTCAAGTCTCAGTCCTGCCTCTCACAGACAACCACCAGCCTCAGTCATGCCGCTCACAGCCAGCCTCCAGCCTCAGTCCTGCTGCTGACAGCCAGCCTCCAGCCTCATTCCTGCCTCTCACAGCCAAAACCTCCAACCTCAGTCCTGCCTCTCACAGCCAAAACCTCCAACCTCAATCCTGCCTCTCAAAGTCAAAACCTCAAGCCCCAGTCCTGTCTCTCATAGCCAGCCTCAAGCCCCAGTCCTGTCTCTCACAGCCAGCCTCAAGCCTCAGTCCTGCCTCTCACAGCCAAAACCTCAAGCCTCAGTCCTGCCTCCACACCCAGTCTCAAGCCTCAGTCCTGCCTCCCACAGACAACCACCAGCCTCAGTCCTGCCCTCTCACAGCCAGCCTCCAGTCAGTTCTGCAAGTAGTATGCAAGACTTTGCAATTCCACCTCAGTATAAGCCAACTATGTGGGTGTCAGTTTGATTTGTTGGCAAACACATTTCTCAAAATATTCTTAGCTAATACAATGTTTCCTCTGTCCAACAGGATGTATAGCATTGTTGAGTTTGTTGAAGAGAAGACGGTAGAAATGGTTCCGCAGTCTTGGATTGTCACTTTGGATGAGGTATGGAGTTCCTTCATTTTTGATGCAATGTGTATGTTTAATAATATTGACTTTGTTTGCTGTTAAAAACAATACGTTTCAAGAACGTTCATTTTCTTTTTACGTTTAGGATAAGTACTGTTACTGGCCTCCAAGCACTACCAACATTGCAAGGAGAATTAAATGCAGTGAGAGGCCTGATGTAAAGCTCTGGTCAGTCCACAAAGTGCGAGTATTCGCCAGTGCAGGTATGCCAATACAGGTGTTTTTGTTTCTAGCATTACGGCTGATAATTTTACTGGTTTACATGTTTAAATGCCATTACAACCATTTTTCTTTAAAAACCCAATAGCTGACTATGACACGGCCAGGCGTTGGTCACGAAAGGCTGAGGCAAACTCCAGTGTGGACGCAGAGGATGAGATGGAGTGTAAAAGAACAATTAGGCGACCCAAGGCCCTATGCACTTCAAGTGAGGATGGTATGGCTCAAATATGTTGCAGACTCAGCATTTGTTTATTTTAACACCAAGCTCACACTACACAACTTTTGCCCAAATTCTGACGTCAAAGACGAACTCCCGACAAATTTTGCAGTCCTATGATAATCTTTAAAAAATCTGCAAGAAATCTTGGTTCCGTCGGCTGGAACGGTCTTTTGATGTCAGATGGTCAAAGACGTATGGAAGCATATCCGCGCCAAAATTCAAATGAAAATGCAAATCGCCGATTGCATTTCGTTTACATTCGATGTGCGCAAAAACCATGACATAATTCAAATGAAAATGCAAAAGGTCACTTTGCATTTTCATTTTCAAGTTAATGTACGCACTTTTTCTGACAATTTGAAAATGTTAATGCAAATCCATTATACATTTCATTTTTATCGCTCTCTAGGACACAACCCTGCCATAATTTAAATGAAAATGAAAAACCGCATTTGAATTAGCAATTTCTCATTGTAATCGCATGATCCATGACAAAAAGGAAATGATAATTCAATTCGCCATTTAACATTACATGTTCATGCTTTTGCTACAATAAGACCACATTTTGACCACAAGATGGTGCCATTTCAACTATCTGTTAAAATGGCACCATCTTGTGGTCAAAATGTGGTAGTGCTATGTGAAATACAAGGTTATGAGATGTATATCACATATAGTACTACCACATTTTGACCACAAGATGGTGCCATTTCAACTATCTGTTAAAATGGCACCATCTTGTGGCCAAAATGTGGTAGTGCTATGTGAAATACAAGGATATGAGATGTATATCACATATAGAACTACCACATTTTGACCACAAGATGGTGCCATTTCAACTATCTGTTAAAATGGCACCATCTTGTGGTCAAAATGTGGTAGTACTGTTATGTACAAGGATATGGAGATGGCCAACTTCAAACTCTAATTAAACTTTATGGGGGGATTTAACGTCACCATTTTCACTGTGCATATTTATGAAAGGATGTGCAAACTTTCTATAGCCAGTATGTACTTACATAGGACCACATGTACTTATAAATCTGAAATATTTTGACATCTGGAATAACACCTGATATGACAGAAAAATACAAAAAGAAAACAGCCAAGGCAGAAAGCTAGCTATTGCTGCTGTTAACTAAAGTGGATCATCGTAAACTTGATTACTAACCTAGTTATATAAATCTGAGGGACAGTCATAAAAAGCAAACATATCTATCATCATATTTAGTGAGCTAGACTGATAGTGGCTTATGAGAAAGAATGAATAAAGCATCTTGCTCCAGACAAGAAGTCCATGCAGTCGAGTCAAGGTAAATGTATTCATAGGTGTGGAAAAAACTCAACATCCATACCATTGTTACTGTAATTGTAAATTATGAGTGTTTAAATTGGAAGTTACGCAGTGTTGCATTTTACTAGTGAACTTACTCAAAATAATCAGATTTTTTTTTCTAGGTTTAAATAATTTGACAGATAACTAGCAACAAGATACATGTATAATGGAGTATAATGTTACTTTGTAAATGGTAACCATATAAAAAGACTTTCGGTATATTTAGCAACGTGACAAGCCATAAAACATTAGCTAACACATTAGCGGGACGGGGGCGCGTCAAGTTGCATGCCTGCTTAAACGATCTTGCTAACATTAGCTGGCTTGTTCATTCAATGGTCCCTGTCTAGCTAGTGTTCTCTACAAAGCCAGCTAACTAGTTCCATTTATCGATGCAAGCTTGGTTAAATATATGGATATATAATTAGGTATCACACGCGAAGCATACGAAGTGCTATTTTCAAAAGTTGGAGTTAGCTGGTAGACATTACATAGTTAACTTTGTCTTGCTACAAAATAAGTAATTACCTTTCTGTAGCACTGTACGGTGGAACAATGTTTACGAGTCGCAGATGTACACCACATGGCCTTTCGACAATGGTTTATTCGGGAAATGAAGTCAAAGGTCTCGTCGGCTTCAGTAATCGCGTCTTGTTATTGACAACATAGCTATCCCATAAGCGCTTTCAAAAAACATAAACATTGCGTCACGGTTGATCAAACCATATTAACTGGAGTTTCATTTTGGCTGTGTCCGAATACGACCCCTACACACTTTTGGGTACGCATATTTGAGTCCACTTCGTCAAAAAGCTTTTGAGTGTGCGATTTTTCTCACAAATGGGGGCACTTAAATGACCAAAACGAACCCCTTATTTCCAGGGTGTTGTTGGATCTTGTGGTCAAAATGTGGTAGTACTATGTGAAATACAAGGATATGAGATGTATATCACATATAGTACTACCACATTTTGACCACAAGATGGTGCCATTTCAACTATCTGTTAAAATGGCACCATCTTGTGGTCAAAATGTGGTAGTACTGTTATATACAAGGATTTTGAGATGGCCAACTTCAAACTCTAATTAAACTTCATGGGGGGATTTAACGTCACCATTTTCACTGTGCATATTTATGAAAGGATGTGCAAACTTTCTATAGCCAGTATGTACTTACATATGACCACATGTACTTATAAATCTGAAATATTTTGACATCTGGAATAACACCTGATATGACAGAAAAACACAAAAAGAAAACAGCCGCTCACAGCCAGCCTCCAGCCTCAGTCCTGCTGCTGACAGCCAGCCTCCAGCCTCAGTCCTACCGCTCACAGCCAGCCTCCAGCCTCAGTCCTGCTGCTGACAGCCAGCCTCCAGCCTCAGTCCTGCCTCTCTCTCACAGCCAAAACCACTAGCCTCAGTCCTGGCTCTCTCTCACAGACAGCCACCAACCTCAGTCCTGCCTCTCAAAGCCAAAAACTCCAGCCTCAGTCCTGCCGCTCACAGCCAAAACCTCAAGTCTCAGTCCTGCCTCTCAAAGCCAAAACCTCAAGTCTCAGTCCTGCCTCTCAAAGCCAAAACCTCAAGCCTCAGTCCTGCTGCTCACAGCCAGCCTCCAGCCTCAGTCCTGCCTCTCAAAGCCAAAACCTCCAACCTCAATCCTGCGTCTCTCTCACAGCCAAAACCTCAAGTCTCAGTCCTGTCTCTCACAGCCAGCCTCCAGCCTCATTCCTGCCTCTCACAGCCAAAACCTCAAGCCTCAGTCCTGCCTCTCAAAGCCAAAACCTCCAACCTCAATCCTGCGTCTCTCTCACAGCCAAAACCTCAAGCCTCAGTCCTGTCTCTCACAGCCAAAACCTCCAACCTCAATCCTCTCTCTCTCACAGCCAAAACCTCAAGTCTCAGTCCTGCCTCTCACAGACAACCACCAGCCCCAGTCCTGCTGCTGACAGCCAGCATCCAGCCTCATTCCTGCCTCTCACAGCCAAAACCTCCAACCTCAATCCTGCCTCTCAAAGCCAAAACCTCAAGCCCCAGTCCTGTCTCTCATAGCCAGCCTCAAGCCCCAGTCCTGTCTCTCACAGCCAGCCTCAAGCCTCAGTCCTGCCTCTCACAGCCAAAACCTCCAACCTCAATCCTGCCTCTCAAAGCCAAAACCTCAAGCCCCAGTCCTGTCTCTCATAGCCAGCCTCAAGCCCCAGTCCTGTCTCTCACAGCCAGCCTCAAGCCTCAGTCCTGCCTCTCACAGCCAAAACCTCAAGCCTCAGTCCTGCCTCCACACCCAGTCTCAAGCCTCAGTCCTGCCTCTCAAAGCCAAAACCTCAAGCCTCAGTCCTGCCTCCACACCCAGTCTCAAGTCTCAGTCCTGCCTCTCAAAGCCAAAACCTCAAGCCTCAGTCCTGCCGCTCACAGCCAGCCTCCAGCCTCAGTCCTGCCTCTCAAAGCCAAAACCTCCACCTCAATCCTGCGTCTCTCTCACAGCCAAAACCTCAAGTCTCAGTCCTGTCTCTCACAGCCAGCCTCCAGCCTCATTCCTGCCTCTCACAGCCAAAACCTCAAGTCTCAGTCCTGCCTCTCAAAGCCAAAACCTCCAACCTCAATCCTGCGTCTCTCTCACAACCAAAACCTCAAGTCTCAGTCCTGTCTCTCACAGCCAGCCTCCAGCCTCAGTCCTGCCACTCACAGCCAGCCTCCAGCCTCATTCCTGCCTCTCACAGCCAAAACCTCCAACCTCAATCCTCTCTCTCACAGCTAAAACCTCAAGTCTCAGTCCTGCCTCTCACAGACAACCACCAGCCTCAGTCCTGCCGCTCACAGCCAGCCTCCAGCCTCAGTCCTGCTGCTGACAGCCAGCCTCCAGCCTCATTCCTGCCTCTCACAGCCAAAACCTCCAACCTCAGTCCTGCCTCTCACAGCCAAAACCTCCAACCTCAATCCTGCCTCTCAAAGTCAAAACCTCAAGCCCCAGTCCTGTCTCTCATAGCCAGCCTCAAGCCCCAGTCCTGTCTCTCACAGCCAGCCTCAAGCCTCAGTCCTGCCTCTCACAGCCAAAACCTCAAGCCTCAGTCCTGCCTCCACACCCAGTCTCAAGCCTCAGTCCTGCCTCCCACAGACAACCACCAGCCTCAGTCCTGCCTCTCACAGCCAGCCTCCAGTCAGTTCTGCAAGTAGTATGCAAGACTTTGCAATTCCACCTCAGTATAAGCCAACTATGTGGGTGTCAGTTTGATTTGTTGGCAAACACATTTCTCAAAATATTCTTAGCTAATACAATGTTTCCTCTGTCCAACAGGATGTATAGCATTGTTGAGTTTGTTGAAGAGAAGACGGTAGAAATGGTTCCGCAGTCTTGGATTGTCACTTTGGATGAGGTATGGAGTTCCTTCATTTTTGATGCAATGTGTATGTTTAATAATATTGACTTTGTTTGCTGTTAAAAACAATACGTTTCAAGAACGTTCATTTTCTTTTTACGTTTAGGATAAGTACTGTTACTGGCCTCCAAGCACTACCAACATTGCAAGGAGAATTAAATGCAGTGAGAAGCCTGATGTAAAGCTCTGGTCAGTCCACAAAGTGCGAGTATTCGCCAGTGCAGGTATGCCAATACAGGTGTTTTTGTTTCTAGCATTACGGCTGATAATTTTACTGGTTTACATGTTTAAATGCCATTACAACCATTTTTCTTTAAAAACCCAATAGCTGACTATGACACGGCCAGGCGTTGGTCACGAAAGGCTGAGGCAAACTCCAGTGTGGACGCAGAGGATGAGATGGAGTGTAAAAGAACAATTAGGCGACCCAAGGCCCTATGCACTTCAAGTGAGGATGGTATGGCTCAAATATGTTGCAGACTCAGCATTTGTTTATTTTAACACCAAGCTCACACTACACAACTTTTGCCCAAATTTTGACGTCAAAGACGAACTCCCGACAAATTTTGCAGTCCTATGATAATCTTTAAAAAATCTGCAAGAAATCTTGGTTCCGTCGGCTGGAACGGTCTTTTGATGTCAGATGATCAAAGACGTATGGAAGCATATCCGCGCCAAAATTCAAATGAAAATGCAAATCGCCGATTGCATTTCGTTTACATTCGATGTGCGCAAAAACCATGACATAATTCAAATGAAAATGCAAAAGGTCACTTTGCATTTTCATTTTCAAGTTAATGTACGCACTTTTTCTGACAATTTGAAAATGTTAATGCAAATCCATTATACATTTCATTTTTATCGCTCTCTAGGACACAACCCTGCCATAATTTAAATGAAAATGAAAAACCGCATTTGAATTAGCAATTTCTTATTGTAATCGCATGATCCATGACAAAAAGGAAATGATAATTCAATTCGCCATTTAACATTACATGTTCATGCTTTTGCGGCACAAGAGTGACATAATTCAAATGCAATCCGTTTGCATTTTCATTTCCGAAAAGACCCTGCCAAAAATCCATTTTGAAATGGCAAACTGTCAAAGCTGCCCATCAAGGCGGGGCCTCGAAGAAAGGGGCGTTACAGGGGACTGTTCAAACCACTGAACATAATGGTTGTCTGTGATTTCGGTCGTCAGGCAGTTACCAGGCTAGATAGCGACATTTCCTTGTTCTCTGTGTTTGGGGATTATAGGCAAAATGATCGGAATTAAAAAGGAAACGAGGTAGCCTAAAAGTTACGACTAGCCATAGCCAGCCCAATGTTAACTAAATTAATTTCACAATTTAGCCTGCTTTCGTTAATCTGGTGTGGAAACTAGCCGATAGCCTAGTAATGTTACGGGTTTCCGTGGCCAAAACCAGCCGGCTATTCATGGCAGGCTATGCCTGAAAAAATGTGCTACCCTTTTCACCGTGGGCATTTCCATCACGATTTCTATTAATTATTTGTTTTCTTTTAGATAGCCTTACCCTTAGGCTATGTGCAGAGCAAAGGAAACATAGTCCACTGAAAGCCGAAATGAAAATGCAAACGGATTGTAATGCCATTGCATTTGAATTATGTCACACTTGTGCCGCAAAAGCATGAACATGTAATGTTAAATGGCGAATTGAATTATCATTTCCTTTTTGTCATTGGATCATGCGATTACAATAAGAAATTGCTAATTCAAATGCGGTTTTTCATTTTCATTATGTCATGGTTGTGTCGTAGAGAGCGATAAAAATGAAATGTATAATGGATTTGCATTAACATTTTCAAATTGTCAGAAAAAGTGCGTACATTAACTTGAAAATGAAAATGCAAAGTGACCTTTTGCATTTTCATTTGAATTATGTCATGGTTTTTGCGCACATCAAATGTAAACGAAATGCAATCGGCGATTTGCATTTTCATTTGAATTTTGGCGCGGATATGCTTCCATAAAGACGCGATTATTTCTGTCGTGAACCAGTCTGGACCTCGTCGGGAGAGCCCACGATCATTTCAAATTGGTTTGATTTTTGTCGAGAGTCTTGGCTGACCTGCAGTGACATTCTACTGGAATGTCAACAGCCAAAAAACGAGCGCACAACAAATGCAACGAAAAACGGATTGAAATGATCCATACTTCCGTAGTCTTGGCAATTGTGCATGGAAATTCGACCTCTTGATTTAGTCCTGTATAAGTCGTGTAGAAATCGTGTGATGTGCGAATCTTCCTAAAATCGCCCAGTGTGTGTGCTGTATCGCGCAGCGTTTTTTTGTCGTTAGATGAGAGCTTCTCTCCTCAGACAGGATTTTGTAAAGATTTAAAAGTTGTGTAGTGTCAGCTTGGCTTAAGAGTGACAAATATAGGACTATGATTAGATAGCAACTTAATTCCCCTATGGTAGCTAAGTTTATAAATGTGTTAGATTTAGCTGCCATAAAACCCATTGGTAATCTACATTTTTGTTATGTTTATATTTTACAAATGATGGGCCACAAACTGCTAAAAAGGCCAAGAAACAATTGCCCCCCCCAAAAAAAAAACCAAGAAAACGGCCTGTACAGTCCAAAGTTGCCCCCAAAACCCAAACACCAACACGCCACATTCCGTCCCCAAAACCGCATTCGGTCTCCCATCAACCCAAGTCCTGCAAGGCTCTGTCACAGCCAGCCAGCGTCAGTTAGTCACCAGTTGGCCACCAGTGTGACACAAAGGGGACATGATGGTAAATGTTTATTCCATTTACATGAAACAACAATATTCTCTAAATTCTCTCTATAAACTCACTTAAAGGATAAGTTCGCTATTTTGGACCTTGGACCCTATTTGCGGTCTGTCTTCCATGAACCTGACACATTGAGTCCATATTTTCGCTGATCGGTCCAGTATTGAGCTAGCTACAGATTTCCTGTAGGCTCTCACTGGGCTACAATAGAAGTCAACGGGGCAATTAGAAATGTTATGGAAAAACAACGATAAATGTGCTTTCATGTACAATAAATGAGACGGGAAGCTCAGGGTGTATTGTTACCGGTCTCAGTATGCTCTCCTGTGAAATGTATCTCAATCCGAACATTTTTACGTGCTTGGCATGGCTTGGAAGTAAGCATTTCTCTGTTGCTTGTTTTCGCTGCTCCCGCGGAGTACTATGTGTCGGGGGGTGGGGGAGCGGGAAGGTGTGCCGGCCGTTTACGAAACTATCTATGTGAGCAGTCTGCGTTTGTTTACCTGCAGCAACGTAGGCTACAATTTCCACAAAAAAACTTGGATGATGGATGACTATAATGATTACGAAGACGAAATATTCGATTTTGACTTTGACGTTACTGGCTACAGATTTGAGCCAGAATACACGGACACGGAACTACAAGAGATGGATGATAAGAGAGCAAGAGAAGAGAGAGAGGCTGAAGTTGCGCAGGTAATGTTATCTGAAGTCGCTGCCGAGGCTAGACCAAGAATTTCGGGGGGACTTTTGGTGTTCTTGCAAGAGGTGCAAGCAGATGCCCAGAGAGGAGGAAAGTTTGTGTTGTAGGGAGTGGGATCTGTTTCTACCGAATGCCATTGAAAACCTGGATGTATCCGTGGATGACACTGGATCATCTCCATTGATTACCATTACACTACGACTGCCAACAGATATGTGATAGATGAGAACTTTGGACAGGACACCATGCGTCAAGCATTTGTAAATAAAACATTATAGAATTGTAAAAAGTTATAGTTGATGAACGTTTCCGAGTTTTGTTACAAGAAACCAACTTATGTCAAGCTCGGATTTTGTTAGTTGGTATTGAGTGCTGGGTCAGAGGACGCGCTCAAAAAAAAAAAAAATGTTAGTAACGTTATAGCTAAATATAACTTACCTCCGCTCCGGTGCTTGATAGTGCTGCAGGTCCGACACGAGGAACAGCTGTGTTCTTTAGCCACCAGTGTTTTGCTTCTGATTTGCGGTGACAGAAATCAGTATCGTCTAAATGCGCTCCACAAACTCGCGAGTCTGCCAAACGGAGTTGATTGACTGGAGTGTTTACAGTCAAGCCGGAAAGTCTCCCCACCCCTTTCACCTTCTCCACGTTTTATTACGTTACAGACATATTCTACAATAGATTGAGTTAATTTTTTGTCCCAAAATTCTACACAAAATAGCCCATAATGACAAAGTGAAAACAGGTTTTTAGACATTTGTGCTAATTTATAAAAAATCTAAATGTAAAATATCATATGTACACAAGTGTGCACACCCTTTGATATGACACCCAAAAGTGAGCTGAGGTGCATTTTGTTTCCACTGATACTGCTTGAGATGTTTCTACAACTTAATTGGAGTCCACCTGTGATAAATTAAATTGATTGGACATGATTGGGGATTGCCAACACCTGCCTATATAAGGTCCCACAGTTGACAGTGCATGTCAGAGCAAACTCCAAGCCATGGGGTCAAAGGAATTATCTGCAGACCTCAGAAACAGGATTGTGTCAATGCATAGATCTGGAGAAGGGTACGGAAAAATCTCTGCAGCTTTACAGGTCCCAAAGAGCACAGTGGCCACCATCATTCGTAAATGGAAGAAGTTTGGAACCACCAAGAATCTTCCTAGACCTGGCTGCCCGGCCAAACTGAGCAATTGGGGAAGACGGGCCTTGGTCAGGGAGGTGAGCAGGAACCCGAGGGTCACTCTGACAGAGCTCCAGCGTATCCTTGTGGAGATGGGAGAACCTTTCAGAAGATCAACCATCCAGGCAGCACTCCACCAATCAGGCCTTTATGGTAGTGGCCAGACGGAAGCCCCTCCTTAGTAAAAGGCACATCACAGCCCGCTTGGAGTTTGCCAAAAGGCACCTAGAGGACTCTCAAACCATGAGAATCAAGATTCTCTGGTCTGATGAAACCAAAATGGAACTTTTTGGCCTGAATACCAAGCGTCACGTCTGGAGGAAACCAGGCACCGCTCATCACCTGGCTAATACCATCCCTACAGTGAAGCATGGCGGTGGCAGCATCATGATGTGGGGATGTTTTTCAGCAGCGGGAACGGGGCGACTAGTCCTGATAGAGGGAAAGATGAATGCAGCTAAGTACACCGAGATCCTTGAAGAAAACCTGCTCCAGAGCGCTCTGGACCTCAGACTGGGGCGAAGGTTTACCTTCCAACATGACAACGGCCCGAAGCACACAGCCAAGAGAACAAAAGAGTGGCTTCGGAGAAAGTCTGTGCATGTCCTTGAGTGGCCCAGCCAGAGCCCAGACCTGAATCCAATTGAACATCTGTGGAAAGAGCTGAAAATGGCTGTGTACCGACGCTCCCCATCCAACCTGACGGAGCTTGCAAGGATATGCCAAGAGGAATGGGCAAAAATGTCCAGAAACAAGTGTGCCAAGCTCGTAGCTTCTTTCCCAAGATGCCTTGAAGCTGTAATCGCCGCCAAAGGTGCAGCAACCAAGTATTAGGCTAAGGGTGTGTACAGATATGTAACCCCTAAATAACCTATTTTTGTCAGTAAAATAAAATTGCATATTTTCTAAAAACCTGTTTTCACTTCATCATTATTGGCTATTGTGTGTAGATGTTTGAGGCAAAAAATGAACTCAATCTATTGTAGTATAAGTCTGTAACGTAATAAAACGTGGAGAAGGTGAAAGGGGTGGGGAGACTTTCCGGCTTGACTGTATGTCGATCCGTAAGACAACCAGCCAAAGTCTCAATCTTTCTGGGTCAGAGAACGGAAGCCTGTGAAAACTGGTATTTGAGCGTCCAGACATTTTATTCCCACAACCGGGGAATGCACATTCGCGCACCATTGCTGTGATAAATTATTACAAATGATGATTACAAACACTGCGTTACAAATATTTCTGCTGTAGGCTACTAGCTAGTAGCTAAACTCCAACGGGAGGTCAGGATTTGTGATCAACTGCTTTTCAAGCGGCCTCTCTACAACGTAGCTAGACTGCGGAAGTTTACAGTGCGAGGTAGTGCGGTCGGAGAAATAGTTCTGTTTCAAATGGAACTGTTGTTTCAACGTTCGGTTTGCGTTTGCGATAGCCTACATTTCACAGGAGAGCATACTGAGACCGTAAGAATACACACTGAGCTATAAAAGCACATTTATCGTTGTTTTTCCATAACATTTCTAATTGCCCCGTTGACTTCTATTGTAGCCCAGTGAGAGCCTACAGGAAATCTGTAGCTAGCTCAATACTGGACCGATCAGCGAAAATATGGACTCAATGTGTCCGGTTCATGGAAGACAGACCGCAAATAGGGTCCAAGGTCCAAAATAGCGAACTTATCCTTTAAAAGTAGATTCAGAACTCGTATAGTCACAGAATTGATTTTGCTGTACGTGTTTGAGTTGTGTTATTTTTGAGGTGTCATTGTGATGACTGATGTGTTCATTTTGATGTCTGCCATTAATTAAATCTCTTGAATGTCTAGAATTCCAAAGGATGGTCCTACAGAAATTGGACACAATCATCCAAAATCAGAAGGAGGAACTATGCCTCCTCCAAAGAGTGGTGGCAGGGACTCGGACAGTCTCAGAGGAAATCGTAATGGAGCCAGCCCAAACCCTGCTGGAGTTGAGAAATTTGGAGGAAAAACTCCAAAATGCAGAATTCAAAAATTAATTAGTAAGATTCCACCCTGGGAGCAATACACAGTGCCATACACAGAATGAGGCTAGAGAAAACATGTTTGCCCGATGAGTAGAGGGCAGGGCAAAGCAGATCCCCAAAATCTGAGTCTGGAGGCAGGCAGTGGTCTGACAGACAAGAAGAAACATAGGACAGTACTCACTACTGCATGTGATGCAGGGATGCTTGAGCATCTACTAAGTGACAGACAAGACAAACATGAAAGACCACTACTAGCCTGTATCGATGGAAAATTTTGGCGACAACGGAGATAAAATTATATTGTAACATGAAATCCTGCAACAACACCTCTCTGGGTGACAATTTATTGATTACATGCAGATTTATCACAAGCCTTAAACCATCACTCTGCTGCCAGATATGCAGTAGATATGGATGAATAACTTGAAGGGTTGTTTCTCCTGACAAATTTTCCTATTGAACTCTATGGAAAAATAAGTCAGGAGAAGAAACCCTTCAAGTTATCCATCCATATCTACTGTATTTCTGGCAGGAGAGTGATGGTTTAAGGCTTGTTTGATACGCCAGACCCTTGATGACTTAGAGCCATTTAGCCAACCATGTGTTCCACACTGTTCCAGTGTAATTTACAGCTTAATCTAGTCCCACCCCCCAATTCCCATAGAGATCAATTCAAATGCAGAGGTTATAGTATCGCTTCTAAGAGTACCTGGAAATAAGATATCAGGAGTCTTTTGATATCCTTTTATACAGTCATGATGGCATCACCTTTTACCTGTGGAATACCCGTTTACCACAGAAGTTGTTTGAGAGAATGGCAAGAATGTGCAAAGCCGTTATCAAGGCAAAGGGTGGCTACTTTGAAGAATCTAAAATATAAGACTTTTTTTTATTTGTTTAACCCTTTTTTGGTGTTTGCATAATTTAATTTGTGTTATCTCATAGTTTTGATGTCTTTACTATTCCAAAATGTGGAAAACAGTAAGAATAACGGAAAAAAACCTATGAGTAGGTGTGTCCAAACTTTTGACTGGTACTGTATAATTTCTTTGATAATAAATGTTTTCAATGAATGGCATTAGTGGTAATTTTCTTGGTAACCATTTAAATGCAATTTAACTGAAAATGATTTAACTGCACAGATCATCCAGCTAAGCACCATGGGTGGCCTAAACCTGGGGGAAACAGTTAGACGCACAATGTCTAAGCTGGCAACCTGGTCTGTGTGGACTGAGTTCAGTTTGAAGGGGAAGAGGCCATTGGAAAATATGACCACCTGCAACGTGCTGCAAAGTGAGCTAATAATGTTAATAAACTATGCTAATAATAGAGTTCCACTTTGAGGAGTATGCCAAATGAAACATGCTTTTTACATTCTTCCAACAAATGCTGCATAACCATTTGCTCAATTGAATCTATTTAGGAGCTATTCAGAAGTCCCACCCTGGCAGAAGCTTGAAAGACATTGAAGGGCATATGACAGAGACCATGAAGCATGCCCCAGCTAAATGCAGGAAACAGGTAATTGAGTAGGATAAAAATGTCCCCCCCCCTTTCTGTTTTTTTTTTTTTCACAAATTGCACACTGTGTGTAGGATCTCTTAGAGCTAAAGAAAATGTAGTCTCTGAACATATAAAAATATATCTGGAAGAAGTCAGGAAAAAATCTGAACTGTTTTTGTGAAAAGGTCAACAGCCTGTATTTGAATGAATGGACGTTTGATACATACAGTGGCAAGAAAAAGTATGTGAACCCTTTCGAATTACCTGGTTTTCTGCCTGCCAAATGGTAAAATCTACCTGCGTTTCACTGGTGGCTGGTGTTAATTTCCCACCCTGGTTGTGAGATCCCAATCCGAAGCAGGCATCAAGCCACTGTGGAGCCGGTCCACTATTTGACTCTGCATGAACAATCAGTAGCCTACGTTTAAAGCGTACAAAATGTATGTAAGTATAGTTTTTAAAACGGCGCTAACATTGTGAAACATAAAATAATCGCAGTTTGACAGCTATAAGCCCTGGGAACATGAGTCTAAAACGCCACAGATCTTGGTGTTTATGAGTACAGTAGGCTACATAATCAATGAAGTATGCACAATGTTGCCCTGGACATTATGCCTACATTGACTTTAATGAAGACTCGTGTTCTCAGGGCTTGTAGCTTCAAACTGCAATTATTTTGTTTCACAACGTTAACGCCGTTTTAAAAAACTATATTTTACATGCATTTTGTATGCTTTAAACGTAGGCTACTGATTCTTCCAAAGTATGCTGCTTACATGATGTCAGAACGCCACGAAAATCCACCCAATAGCATCCAACTGCAGGCATGGAGCGCCGCAGTCTCAGACACCGCATGCGCAGTTTAGAGAAATCGTTTTAGACGATGAGTGCGTAGTTTTAGACGACGCATTTGATTTGTCACTTGTCACTTTCCATTTACGATAGTAGATGGTCGCATATCCTTGCCTGCCATGACTTCCTGATGTCTGTGACCCAAAAACATCAAAAGACTCTTGATATCTTATTTTCTGGTACTCTTAAAAGTGATACTATAACGTCTCTGCATTTGACTAGATTTAGCTGTAAATTACACTGGAACATTATGGAACACATGGTTGGCTAAATGGCTGTCATCAAGGGTGAAACGAGCCTCAAACCATCACTCTGCGGCCAGATATGCAGTAGATATGAATGGATCACTTTAAGGGTTGTTTCTCCTGACAAATATTCCTATTGAACTCTATAGAAAAATAAGTAAGGAGAAGAAACCCTTCAAGTTATCCATCCATATCTACTGCATATCTGGCAGGAGAGTGATGGTTTAAGGCTTGTTTGATACCTCAGACCCTTGATGACTTACAGCCATTTTACCAACCATGTATTCCATACTGTTCCAGCATAATTTACATCTAAATCTAGTCCCAGCCCCCAAATTCCCATAGAGATCCATTCAAATGCAGAGAGGTTAGAGTATAACTTGTAAGAGTACCAGAAAATAAGATATCAATAGTCTTTTGATGTTGTTGGGTCACAGACATCATAAAGTAATGGCATGCAAAGGATATGCAACCAGATATTAAATATGATTACTTTATTTAAGTTTATGTTAATTTGTTCAATTACTTTTTGTCCCTTAAAATGGGGGGGTGAGGGGGGTCTATGTATAAAAAGGGCTACAATTGCTACATGGTTCACCCAATATGAATACAAAGACCTTCAAATTAAATCTGGAAGTCTGCACTTCATAACCTTATAGTCACTGTTCCATTTCAAATCCAATGTTCTGGAGTACAGAGCCAAAATAACAAAAATTGTGTCACTGCCCAAATACTTTCCGTTCCCACTGTAAATCTTGCAAATACAGTAACTAGATTTGGCCAAGTTGTAATGTGTTAGATTCCTCTTATGAAACAAGGACAAAGGAAAATCCAGTCATTGCTGATATGAACTTTTATTTACAAAAACAACAGTGCAGCGATGACGCTGGTTGATTCAGCGCTTCGTTGGATTTGGACTGTAATGGGCAGAGACAGAAGCCTACATTAGCAGAAAGGCATAAACAGACTAGGAATTCAAAAGATGCTGTATAAAAATTACCTAATAAAGAGATCTATAAATAAATACAAATCACCAACTTATCACTTTGGGTAGCCCTGATCTAGATAAACTTCAGTGCGGTTGATAACGCTGAGTATACATATGATTTTGAGAGATCTATTCCTCACAGAAACAAAAGTAGAAGTCAGGCAGATAACAGTTGACAATTAATGTGACTTGCAATTGCATATACTTTTTCACTAACTCACAGAAAGTACCTTAGCACACATAGCCTACACACTTTAACCTTGGTCTATACGTTGTACTTAACGTTACATGACAACGTGCAAAACCTAGCAATCTAGTTTTAAAAACCTAAATTAGCCTAAAACAGATGTTCATAGAACTGTTGAATTCCACAATTAGAACTTACTGCCTCTCCCGTCGGAATTTTCAGAAGGATCGAGGTTCCTTTATTGCACATGCTTTGTACCTGAAACGCCGGAGTCCGAGACTGCGGCGCTCCATGCCTGCAGCTAGATGGATCTCCGAAAATCTAGCATTTCAAATGAGAAAAGGGTTATCTGTCCGCTGTACAGACAGTGACACAGAATGGTCCATTTACCGCAGTAAAGTATTTTCGTTTCTAGGTTGGCAGTCAGGAAATGAAGATCAGCCAAATTTGAGTAATTTTTGTTTTGTGACATTAGAAACGGTGAATGTGAAAAGGCCAATTTCTTGTTTTTCGAGCCTAAATGGATAGCTAACTTTACCGTCAACGTTAGCCTAGGCTACTTAAAATGGTTATGCAATTTACACGGACCTTCCTACTTTATAACAATTGCACTTTTGTTTTCAGAATAAACGCATCCGGCAAGGGGATGGTGACAAGAGCGGTGAATAGACCACGGATGACACGATTTTGCTTTTTTAGAGATTTTAAAAAAATTCTTTTTTTTTGTGTGAATATGAAAATGAGTCGCTATGTCGGTTCATCATCGTTAGCATATAGCCTACTACCTTGTTCTTTTGAGCTGACAATTTTTTAATAAAATATATGTTCCCTATTGTTAATGAAAGTCTAAGTTGTATTTATTTATTTTTCTATATAAAAAAAATGACCATCAACAATGTAGCCTACGACTTTTTATATTGCAACGATAAATGTGCTTTTATAGCTTAGTGTGTATTCTTACGGTCTCAGTATGCTCTCCTGTGAAATGTAGGCTATCGCAAACGCAAACCGAACGTTGAAACAACAGTTCCATTTGAAACAGAACTATTTCTCCGACCGCACTACCTCGCACTGACTTCGGATAACATTACCTGCGCAACTTCAGCCTCTCTTCTCTTGCTCTCTTATCATCCATCTCTTGTAGTTCCGTGTCCGTGTATTCTGGCTCAAATCTGTAGCCAGTAACGTCAGTCAAAATCGAATTCTTCGTCTTCGTAATCATTATAGTAGCTAATCCATCATCCAAGTTTTTTGTGTGCAAAGTGTAGCCTACGTTGCTGCAGGTAAACAAACGCAGACTGCTCACCTAGATAGTTTCGTAAACGGCCGGCACACCTTCCCGCTCCCCTACCCCCGACACATAGTACTCCGCGGGAGCAGCGAAAACAAGAAACAGAGAAATGCTTACTTCCAAGCCATGCCAAACACGTAAAAATGTTCGGATTGAGATACATTTCACAGGAGAGCGTACTGAGACCGGTAACAATACACCCCGAGCTTCCCGTCTCATTTATTGTACATGAAAACACATTTATCGTTGTTTTTCCATAACATTTATAATTGCCCCGTTGACTTCTATTGTAGCCCAGTGAGAGCCTACAGGAAATCTGTAGCGAACTCAATACTGGACTGATCAGCGAAAAAATGGACTCAATGTGTCAGGCTCATGGAAGACAGACCGCAAATAGGGTCCAAGGTCCAAAATAGCGAACTTACCCTTTAATGCAGACGCCGAACTACACGTTTTGGCCCAAACGGCGTTCCATAGCTATGTAACGAGTGCGTAGCATGTGCGTAGACGCTCACATCAGTAATTTATGCACAACGTCAGTAATTTATGCAAAACATGTTCCCTTGCGTTGTTGTTCAACATCATTGATGCAACCCTCCTCATGAATATTTATTACTGCCTTGATTCAAGGTCCCTCATTGGCCACAACCAGAAAATGCACGTTAACGTGTCAATTTTTGTTGTGTTAATGCGTAAAAATATTACGTGTTAACACGACCAAATTCTACGTGTTAACATAACATTTCTAAGACGTTATTTGCTCAAATGGCTTTCCATACCCGAGTTGAATGTCGGATTTACGAGATCGTTGTCATTAACTCGTCACCATCGCATCACCCGGGTGTCACGTTCAAATCCTTTTTTCTTCTCGTAAATCGGAAATATTCCGACTTCCGAGATCATTTCAATACACCATAGGTGCTATGTAACGAGTGCGTAGCATGTGCGTAGACGCCCACATCAGTAATTTATGCACAATGTGCTCCCTTGCGTTGTTGTTCGACATCATTGATGCAACCCTCCTCATGAATATGTATGACTGCCTTGATTAAAGGTCCCTCATTGGCCACAACCAGAAAATGCACGTTAACGTGTCAATTTTTGTTGTGTCAATGCGTAAAAATATTACGTGTTAACACGACCAAATTCTACGTGTTAACATAACATTTCTAAGACGTTATTTGCTCAAATGGCTTTCCATACCCGAGTTGAATGTCGGATTTACGAGATCGTTGTCATTAACTCGTCACCATCGCATCACCCGGGTGTCACGTTCAAATCCTTTTTTCTTCTCGTAAATCGGAAATATTCCGACTTCCGAGATCATTTCAATACACCATAGGTGCTATGTAACGAGTGCGTAGCATGTGCGTAGACGCCCACATCAGTAATTTATGCACAATGTGCTCCCTTGCGTTGTTGTTCGACATCATTGATGCAACCCTCCTCATGAATATGTATGACTGCCTTGATTAAAGGTCCCTCATTGGCCACAACCAGAAAATGCACGTTAACGTGTCAATTTTTGTTGTGTCAATGCGTAAAAATATTACGTGTTAACACGACCAAATTCTAAGACGTTATTTGTTCAAATGCCTTCCATACGGAACAACGTTGCGTCCTGTTCATAAACTTTCTTATTCCACCTAAATAGTCCACTAAAATATGTTTCTGAAGATATTTGAGGTGAGAAATAGGCCATGCGGTTGCTGAATCTTGATTCATATTTGATGTGCAACAGTTTGATCTGAGTTATACTAAATCATTTGTAGAACCCTACGTTAATTTATGCAAATGACGATGGACACAGCTCCTCTGCCCCCACCCCCCTTGCTCACCCCACAAAGTATTTTTCAAAATTGTTTCGTGGGCGGAGACAGGCTGAAACAGTGGGGTTAGTTAGTTACCCTTTAACAGTTAAATGAGGGCATCAGTTAGTCCCTCCTCTTTATGCGGGAGACAGTTGGTTTAGCGTAAGAGAGTCTTCAACATCCCTTTCCCTTAGAAATAGCCTACTGACAAGTCTGTATAAAACCAGTTCTGTGGTCCGGACAGAAAGAAACCATCTCCTACAAATCTGACATTCGCGTAACCATACCGTCCTCTCCTGACGAGAATGAAAACATCTCTCCTGGATAGCCCACGATTGCACTGTAAAATATCAGTTTGTAGATGAGCCATGTATTTAATCTCTAATAAAATGCAATAAACACCACCACCTGTTGCCAACTAATATTCTCTCTCTCTCTCTCTCTCTCTCTCTCTCTCTCTCTCTCTCTCTCTCTCTCTCTCTCTCTCTCTCTCTCTCTCTCAATGATCATGGCCAGAGGTTTACCACTGCAGATACAATATGGACAATATGACAATATGGAAAAAACAGTCTCTAAGAATATATGATTGGTTCAATCAATGAAATGTTACTAAAGTCAGGACACACAGTAGGCTAGGCTACTGACACTTGAATCATATGCATTCATTTTGTGCAATACGTTCATGTGAACGTGTGACATAGGCAATTTAAAAGTATGAAATATACTTTAAAAATATTTAAAGTTGTATATAGATGTATTGGATATTGGGAAATGTCGATGTACAGTACTACAAAATAATTTTACTCAAATAACTACAAATCACGAGAAGCCTCGTAGGGCGTGACCTCGAAAGGAGCCTATCCTGGCATCTGGGATTCTGTCACGTGATAGTGCGCGAGTTCTACCAGCTGCTGTGCAAAAACAGACGCAGGAACTCGTCGGGCGCAGGGCATTGAGTGATATTATTGGGTAAGTAGGGTCGTTTGCGGGCAAAATAAATGAAAAAATGCATTTATTGTCTTTTTAAATCGCATCTGTCTTGTTTTTGTTTCTGCTGGCACGAGAATAAAAGTTGAAATGTGCATTATTGCACTGCGGGCCTGAGATGTTTCCTGGTCCATTATAAGAGTGTACTGTACTGGTCGGGGGTCGGACTGGGTGCAGTTGTTTAGCTAGCTTGCTAACGTTAGCTGCATTCAGAACTTCTCTAAGTTACACCTTCCAGTTTGCTCTCTAGAAGGATAAATTACTGGAAACCAAATGCGTCCCACTTCTCTCAAGACACGAACGTGTTATACCCTTATTAGTTTTCCTGTCTTCATATACACTCATTTGTTTATTCGAAGTTTGCTTTGTGAAACTTGGGTGCTTCTCGTGGCTAAGTAACGCTAGCCCTGTAAAAGACGGTAGCGCACTAAGCGCAGGCCATTTTAACTTTCAGTACAGTGCTGCTAAACCGTCAGGTCTCTCTGATGTCTAACATTACAGCCAAAACTTACATTAACTTGCTAACTTAAGTAAACTTAATGACACAACTGAAACCAGACAGACGTTAACTAGTGTGAAAACTAGCTAGCGCTAAGTTAATGTTACACTTGAACAGATGTTTGTATCTTGTTACAGTTTTGCTGATTGGTTGTTTGCTATATTAGCAATGGGTTGCTTCTGTTTACACCTGTAGGTATCTAATGGAAATGTGCCTTTATTATTTAACGATATCTAATTAAATAGTCATCAGATGTCTCACAAAGTTAGCTAGGGAACCATGCATTTCGACGATATCTAGGTTACCAATTTATTAATACTTTATTTACATTTAGATAATATTAAACCGTAACATCGTTAGTCAGAACAGTTAGCTAAGTTACCTTCTGCAGTGCTCATAGCTAGTCAGTTATTGTCAACGTTAGCTAGGAGGGTGAAGTTCAACACGTTTATTTAGCTAGCTGTAACTAAGCAATTTGTTGGCCCTATACTAGCGAGCTCCTATATAATTAGTCATATTGTCGTTATGTTTGCCTATTGTAACTCAATCCCTCAACGTAAAATGTAAGTCGATTTAAAGGTTTCATATGAAAATAAACTCCATGTCACGATAGCCAACTTATCGAGGCTATATGAACGTAGGATGAGTTTGAGCCAGCAAAACCGCTCATCTGAGTAACAAGTGTTTTGTACTTACACAGGCTCTTGCAATACGTTTCTGCATAACTACGCCAAGTTACAAGAGCTGTCAGACCGAGTAGGAGGCAATCGACGATCCCTAGCTAGGTACTTCTAAATAGGTCCGGGCTGTCTGTCTGTGTGTCACTGGTTAAAACTGTAACGCACGATTTATTTATTTTGTTTTGTTTATCTATTCTCACTGAGCAAGGATGTGATCAGAGAAGTGCGTTATGGTAGCTGTGGGTCGGTGGGACTGAATGCCTTACTCTTCACGAGCTAGTGTAACGTTATTGTGGGTCATTCTTGACTTAAGCCAGAGCCAGATGTGCAAAACAGCATTTTGATTGGATTTTTAAATAAGTTTTCACTATTTGCACATTTTGGTCGACGTAAGTCGCCCTTGGCACTTTGGTATTGTTGAATTATGTCGCCCGAAGCGATAAATGGGTTAAGAGGATGTAGTCCACAGATAAGCAGTTGCACTTTCCAGCTGCAGCTGATGTCAAGAGATCATCATTTAAATAATAGTAATTGTGCTCCAGTTTTACTGTTGCGGCAAGCAACAACATGTGCGGAACAACGGAATGGGCCAAACTGGTACTTCTGTGGTGGATCTGTGTTTAATAACGCTATTGGGAGTTTGGACGTTGTCGGAGCATTAGTTATCCATTCTGTGGTGAAGTTATGAGCATAGGCATGAAGATTTCGAATCGCGTTGTGCCTGGTAGCGTTTACGTAACAACAGATTGAAAGTTGTGTTCTAATACAGCACCTGCTTCTCCTCAGACCCGTGTGTAGACGGCGGAGGTCTGACCTCTGGGGGGTTTCTATTCTCTCTGTGGGGTTTCTATTCTCTCTGGGGGGTTTCTATTCTCTCTGGGGAAAGTGCCAGTTTTCTCTTCCCAGTTTTACTTCTCACTCGGTCCAATTTTAGAGGTGCAGCTCTTCCAGTATGTCAGTAAATTGTGCTGATGTTCTTTTTTCTTCTTCTTCATTTTCGAAGCAGTTAAATTTCATTTGCTTTATTGGCAGAATAATATGTTGTCAAATCACACTCAATTAACAAAGGGAAAATGTCTCTGTCTCTCTGCCCCTCCTCTGCTTGCAGTGCCCGTTAAAGCACGCCTGAGTGATGGCCTCAGGTTCAATACCAGCACACAATTCAAACGCCTTGGAAAACAGTTCCAGTAAAAACGTAAGCACTACATCCCTTTAACACTTCCTGCAGATGTTTTACTGTGTTTTTCACTCACCAAAAGGAGGTTTGTAATAATGTTGCAAGGAGTTCCCCAAGCACCAGCTGTAGGCTAAATGGCTGGATACGCGCCTCAGTTTGGCTATCTACTTTAAGACATATACTTAAGGTTTTCTAATTATCAAAGCAGTTTGCCTCCCAGCTGCCAACACCTATAGCTTTTTTTTCTGGCTACTCAAAAAATTTGGGGAACCCCCTGTGTTGTCATTTGTCAGATTTGTCCAGTAAATGTGTTTTGATGGTTGAGTTTATAAGCTCATATGACACTGGATCTGTTCCATCCGTATTTCATCGCATTTTACATATCACACATGCGCGCTCCAGTTGCACGTGTGCAGACAGTGTAATGGTGTGTGCAGCTTGGATACAGTGTAGGCTAACTGTTGTTGATGGGATTCATTATCTGTCCTCTTTGACTTTCACTTGCACTTCCTACTCCCTGCTCCTGGGTGTTGGCTCTCCCTCCCTGTGACACAAGGGAGAACAGGTTTACAGATTCTACCTGTTACCTGCCTGCCTGTCAGGTTCCCACACACACACACACACACACACACACACACTCTCTCTCTCACTCATATGCACATTCTCTCTCTGAGAGAGAGAGGGGGCGGGGACTGGAGTGCAGGTTGAGCTTTGGGAGGCCGAGTGATATAGTGAGAGGGCGGAGCTTAAAGAGGTGTGATTACGTCTAATTTGTCTGCCAGGTTTCCAACTGATGCTTCAGCAACATGGGAATGTAAAGAGCTCTCTTTCTCACACACACACACACACACACACACACACACACACACACACACACACACACACACAATCCTGTTGCGATAATAAAGCCAGACACCTTCTAAACACCTCAGGGAGGTGGAGAAAACGAAACCACAATCTCTTTCTCTTTCTCTCTTTCGTCTCAGTTTCAGTCAGTGTCTTGAAACACTTAGGCTATATTTCTTTACACTATAAAATAGCTACACGTCACACATGCATCCCATTTTATAGTGGGAATGTGTCAGGCCCAAAAGCAGGGCTAACCCAGTGATTTTGCCCAAACACAGCTGGTGTCATTAGTAGCTTTGGCAGAACCCCCTGAGGCAATTCTTTGGCAGTTTATAACTTGCCCTTGATTTGGGGTTGTCGTGTGAATTTTATTATGGATTTTAACATGTAGGTAAGACAAGTTTAGTTATTTCACTTTGCAGTATGTTTTGGCTTGCCAGGTTTATTTCTCGTGGCCAATTGGCCCAGGGCTACCAAGATTGCTGCAGTCTAGGCTTTGTTGTAATGCCAGTGGCTCAAACATTGCTTTTGCACTTATGTTATTCAGGTAGCTGGTCATAGTGACAAAAACCAAGGGCAAAGCTAATGTTGTATTGCGCAAAGGCGTTCGTGTTCTGCTCATTTTACTGAAGCGGATTATGGCTGTATTATGAAATACAAGGTTGATGACTCCAGACGGCAGAGCCAGTTTAGGTCAAACTTCTTCCATATCCAGAAGCTGTTCCTCCTATATTTCATTTATGTAAGTACAGTGGTGGCAATACCAACAGACCAAACCCAAACCATTTCAAGTCCGTCGAAATTGAGGCTGAAAAAACCAAAGAAGTGCCGTTCAAAAATGACTTTCATGCTGAATTGACTGTGTTGGGTAACAGTACTATTTATTCCTTTCTACTTACCATTATTTACAATTATTGATTCTGTTTACCAGCTAGTTTAATATATTAGAGTATGACCTGCTCACCCCATTTTATTAATTGCTGTGATAGATCCCTCGTTACATTTTGTCACCATCCATTCTACCCTCAGTTAAAACTGGGCCGGCCAGCAAAGGATGGGCTCCCCCTCTCTAGCCAGGTTCCTCCCGAGATTTCTGTTTGAGATTTTACTGAGTGTTTTTCTTCCCACTGGGGAGTTTTTACCTTGTTACATTTTTGGGGGTTCAGGCCTGGTTTTTGCGCAATTTTCCTTCTGTTTCTCTGCACGGCGTCTTTGTGACGGTTCTCTGAAATATTTGCGCTATACAAATAAAATTGAATTGAATTCCAGTTGTTGTGAATTGACATGTACCGCGCTGCAATAACATTGTTTGCAGTGTCGACACATGACTGATAACGCACAGAGACAAGCGTGCTGCGTTTCGGCACTGAGGCTTACAATCTTGCATTTAATGTGCTACATCTCAAGTCTAACCGTTTACATTTGCGCCAGTCGGTACTCAGTTTTTGGGTCAATGTGTTGTTCATGATGCTGTGTTTGTTTAGCAGGGGTTAGCCCTTATAATACTCTCTGTTTATATATATATATATATATATATATATATATATTCCCAGTAACTTCTACGAATTTCACTATAGTCTGATGCCATTCCTGTGGGCATCTTTCTCCTGTGTGAACAGCCTCTGCGTATTACAGTCTCCTCTTGCTGACTGTATGGGTAGTTCATGAACTAACACTAAAAAAGGCTCATTTCACAAATTGAATATAAAATAAGTCCAGCCAATTGCATGTTTGAAGTGGAACTCCCATTTTTTAAAATTTAGTATCAATTGGAGTAACGTTTAGCCAATGGTTAATAAATACATTATATACTACTCCCAAAGGTGAGGAGGGTGCAATTTATTCGGTCAAATATTATGTTAATAAGGTGTATCCTGACTGCATGTTTGATTGCGGCTCCTGTGGGTCGTACCCTTGAGACTTAAGATCACCTGATTCTTCATTCACCTTGACTTTGCTTTTCTGGAGGGACATTACCTGATGGCTTTATGGTTTGTATTGACTTGTCTTTCTTCAAAGGATGTCATATGTTATTGTGATCATAATGAGCTTGATTACACTATTGTTTTATTTGGTCAATCTTTATAATTCTGCTGGGGAGTAAGTTATCTATGAACATAAACGTGTCTGTGCTCCTCTCTCACTTCCGTTGGAATGGTGAAGTATTTGCTGTTTCATTAGAAATGGTAAAAGTCGATTGCAAAGGTTGATAGTACCCTGGGTTGAACCTTTTAAATGAATTAATTCAACTTTTTTTTTGGCTTTTGAAAGGAGGTGTGTGGACCTTTTAGCCAATCATTGACTTAAATGAATCACCTGCTGATATGCACAAAAAACAGCAGATACTGCCGGCCTCCAGATTGAGTCTTTGTGCGATACCACTAAGCATTTCCCTTCTCAAGCGAGTACCACGTGGTTCGTGGAGTGAACTCACTGATATGCTTCAGCTCCCAGCCAAGGCTAAGAGCTGATCTCAGAAGAGCCTTGTATGGTGAATAAAGAATGGTCAAAACTTGTATATCTGTGCTTCAAAATAGCAGAAAAAAGCTATATTTTCTTCTTATTTTTAGAATAAAATAAGCAGAGGCAAAACTAAGCTTATAATGTGACCTGACATTATTTTTCTTTCGAAATTCTCTAAATTCTAAAGGCTCTTCACAGGGAGAAAATCTTATTGCGCTTCACCTCTAGGGGCAGTAGACTTCCAGGTTGTTGAACTCCAGACTAAAAGACTGGGTTCCATTATACAGGTCAGCTTACATTCCCCGTACACAGGAGGACAGCCAAACAGGTTATTGGCTCAACTGTGTTAAACAGCCTGGAAAGCAACCGCTGCTTTTGGAGTCTCCCACTTCATCCCTCCCTCTCTTTCTTCTCCTCCCCACCCGTTCGCTGCTTCCCTGCTTCCTCTCCTTCGCGTCACCTGCCCTCTCTGCAGCAGTCTGTCGCTCCTTTGCTCAGGTGTGCGCAGTAGTTTCCTGGCAGGTAGATTGCGCAGGTGATGCGTGGCGGAGGGCAGGCCGAAGGCTTTGCCTGCGAGTCTTTCAGGCAGCACACTGTGAGCGTCTGCATTTAGGTCCATTTAGACTCTTTCTCCTATGGCCACAGGCATCAAGGGAGACCCGTAAAATGGAGCTGCTATCTGATGTGCCCTTACTACCGGGAGAGGAGAAAGTGATCGGTGAGTCTTTCTCTCTGTGGCTGTCATCATCATCATCACTTTATTAGACACTTGGTTTCCTCATTTCATTAATGACCCTGTTTAAGAACTTGCTAAAAGCAGTCTCTTGGTCACAGACATATGGAAGGAATACACGGATACTAATGCTATGAATTTTAATGCTACCAGTTGATGAGATTTCTAAACGGATATTATGATGGGTAACTTTAAACACACTTTTGTGCATAAAGTTAAGCTGATTTATTTGGTAAAGGTGATGTTGCCCCCCGCCCTGCTGTGCACCTTATGCCGAGCTCACACTACACAACCTTTGCCCCGATTCTGATGTCATAGACTAACTCCTGACAAATTTTGCAGTCCTATGACAATCTTTAAAAAATCTGCATGAAATCTTGGTTCCGTCGGCTGGAACGGTCCTTTGATGCGAGGTGGTCAAAGACGCGATTATTTCTGCCGTGAGCCGGTCTGGACCTCGTTGGGAGAGCCCACGATCATTTCAGACTGTTTTGATTTTGTCAGGAGTCCTGGCTGACCTGCAGTAACGCATCGTTCTACTAGAATGTCAACAGCCAATGAACGAGTGCCCAACAAACACAACGAAAAACGCAACAAAATGATCCATACCTCCGTAGCCTTGGCGACTGTGCATGGGAATTCCACCTCTTGATTTAGTCCTGTAGAAATCGATTGGTGTGCGAACCCCAGAGTAATTCTCTGTCCTTCCTAAATCGCCTAGTGTGTGCTGTGATTTTTTTAAAGGCTTGTCATTTGACAGTCGTTAGATGTGAGCTGCTCTCCTTGGACGGGATTTTGTAAAGATTTAAAAAGTCGTGTAGTGTGAGCTTGGCTTCAGTGTACTGAAACGGTACACATTATCCTGTGCATCTGTGTTCAGTGTACTGAAACGGTACACATTATCCTGTGCTTCAGTGTACTGAAACGGTACACATTATCCTGTGCGTCTGTGTTCAGTGTACTGAAACGGTACACATTATCCTGTGCATCTGTGTTCTGTGGTATTATACAAACACTCTGTCTCTCCCTCCCCCCCTTTCTGCCTTCAGACAACGAAATAATATACATCTGTCCATTCAATGCAGCCGTAAAAGGGAAAGTCTTCATCACAAACTTCAGACTGTATTTCCGGAGTGTGGATGTGGTGAGTCAGCCCTGTGGCACTCTGGGTAATGTCGGCCCCATGGGATCCTGGGTCAGATGCATTTAACCCTTTAGGCACTTGTAAAATTTCCTGCAGATTACTGACGGTGGTAAAAGAAACATCTTCAGTACAAGTTTCATCCGTCATGGTACACCTTTTTCTTGGTAAGATCTTTAGTTGAAATTTCAGCAGGATTGCTTTTACAGATTTTACCAGCATCTGAAGAGTTAAAGCATTTGAAACATGTGTTTGTCCCAGGTCTGGCCCGGGTAAAATCAGTTCCCATGGCACTGAAGGTAATGCGCTTTTTGTTCTTATGAGTACACTGCTTGAGGAAATTGGGGTGGCCCGTATGAATGGATCCTGATCCTTCATATGAAGAGGTGGGTGTGTCACAGTTGTACCCTCATTTTAACTCAAGTACAGTATAATCCCACATATCTGACCCCTGCACATCCAACGTGTCAAATTATCAGGTGTCATTTGTATGTCAGTGCGTTTGCCGTACCGTACAATAAAAGCTCAAATGCCAACGCCTGAGCACTGTGTGTGTTTAATAATGAGCAATTATTAATTATTCATGATTAAAAAGCAGGCATCATTATCAATGAGAAGTGTCTATGCCTGCTTTTAACCATGAAAAATGTATAATTATTCAAGATTAAAAAGCAGGCATCATTATCAATGAGCAGGGTCAATGCCTGCTTTTAATCATGAAGAATTACCTTCAACTACTTAAATTCTCTTCCCCATTTTACATAATCAGGTGCTTTAACTCTTAAGTCCTGGAGAACCCCTGTGTCTGTTGCTTTTCATTCCAAACTTCATTGCAATAGTTGAAGTATAGAGTTGTTAATCGTTCTTAATTAGACACTTTTAATGTTTAATATCATAAGCTCTTTATGCTACGTAATATCAAGCCGATATTAATGCGACAATGACTGAATATTTCATGTTAATTTAAGGATTTGTAATCTGTCAGATCAGTTCAGACGACAAATGTTTTTTTAGTGAGGTGTGGCAAATGATTCCTTCTGAACGGAAGTCCTAAATGCTGAAAATGCGGACGCGTGGTCATGGAAGATAGAAAGTAAAACATGAAGGAAATAATTTCAAGGCAAATGGTAACGAGCCAAAGGTAACAGATGTGCCTCAGGACATTGCATTACATTACTGCTGTTTGGTAGACACTCTTATCCAGAGCGACTTACAATGAGAAGACAAAGTGCATAAATCAGGGGTTAAGAGTTTTTTTTGGGAGGTAAATACTCGTAAACTAGTTAAGATTACACCGTAGTGAGATGTACAACGAGCCGGCAATGCAAAATATCAATAACAAACAATGTAACAAGAAATAGAAGCTCAATCAAATAGAAGTGTAAATTATCACAGTTGCCGTCTGTTTGCAAGAACCTGAGTTAGTCAAGCATATGGAACGAAAACCATCACACAAGGGTTCACCAGGACCAGCGTTGGGAAACCCCTGCTTTGAAGGATTGTGAGGGTTTATTAGTAAGCAGCCTGTTCAGGGCCTTTTTCCTGTTGTCATAGGAATCTGTGGTGATTGACGTGCCATTGGGAACCATCAGCCGCGTAGAGAAAATGGGTGGAGCTTCCAGCCGAGGGGAGAATTCCTACGGGCTCGACATCACTTGCAAGGTAGCGCTGCTCTCCACCCTCAGTGTACAACACAACCATTCATCCATGGAAGCAAGAAGCCTTTGGACTCACATGTACGTTCTAACGTGTGTGTGTGTGTGTGTGTGTGTGTGTGTGTGTGTGTATCTGTCTGTCTGTCTGTCTGTCTGTCTGTCTGTCTGTCTGTCTGTCTGTCTGTCTGTCTGTCTGCCTGCCTGCCTGCCTGCCTGTCTGCCTGTCTGTCTCTGTCTGGCTGTGTCTGTGTTACAGGATATGAGGAACTTGCGGTTTGCTCTGAAGCAGGAGGGTCACAGGAGGAGAGATATCTTTGAGCTCCTGTTCCGGCACGCCTTCCCCCTGTCCTTCGGCGAGGTCAGTACACCCCCCCCCCCCCCCCCCCCCCCGAACCACACCCAGCCCCTCCCCTGGCAGGCATGTACCATAGACTGTATAAAAGTATGGACAAAGCCACTGTGACGTCACCCATTGCCTTTCCACGGCCTCGTAAAAACTGAATTGAAGCTCGGAAGTCTTTTTCGCCACCCGTTTGTACAAACTGCGCCTGCTCCGTGGAGCCGAAGAGGACTCAACCTGTCCCTCTGATTGGTCCTGGCAGTGAGAACCATATGGAACCTATCTATGCCAGTGATCCCAGGACTCAACCTGTCCCTCTGATTGGTCCTGAACAAATGTTAATACCCTGTCCAAACGACACAATATTTTAAAAAATCAGCACATGCACAGGCATTAGATGAAGGAAAGACACCTATTGCAATTACATTTTTATGTGTAAAAAATTTATTGACTGAGTATTTTGACCACATTGCTGCCATTGACTTACATGGGGAAAGACCTATACTGGAGCCAACCGCAGTGGCGCTAGTGAGCAACAGCACCAGGAAGTGAGCTTCAGAACGAAAGCCCAGTCTTGGCCCCTTGGCACGTACACACACATATATTCACTGGTGTGTAAACCTAACTCTGAAATGCTCGGCCCCCCTCCCTCTCCCTCTCCCTCTCTCTCTCTCCCTCTGCAGCAGCTCTTTGCGTTCCATAGCAAGGAGAAGTTTCAGGAGAACGGCTGGACCGTGTACGAACCCCTGCAGGAGTTCAGGCGGCAGGTGAGGGACTGCAGTGGGAGCGTCTCTGTGCGGTCGCTGTCTCGCATGCGTATCGATGTGACTGTTGCCTGGAAACGGCCTGCGGTCAGGGGTGCATTCGTGGCGTGTCACACATACTGCCATCATTCTGCAGTACTCCACAGGGCTTCCCACAGGAAACTAGACTGTCTCGGTTGCAAGGACCTTGGAGCTTGGGAGCACATGGGGAGCGCTTACATGCTTTTACAGATCATTTATATATGAGATGTACCCCAGCAGTGAACTGTGACAGCATATTATCAGTGACTCGGTGATCATGCGAGTCGTCACAAACTGGCCTATCCGGCAAGCAGTTAGGTTGAGATGTCACTGACAGTATGTGCAGGCAGTTAGGTTGAGATGTCACAGAGTATGTGCAGGCAGTTAGGTTGAGATGTCACTGAGAGTATGTGCAGGCAGTTAGGTTGAGATGTCACAGAGTATGTGCAGGCAGTTAGGTTGAGATGTCACTGAGAGTATGTGCAGGCAGTTAGGTTGAGATATCACTGAGAGTATGTGCAGGCAGTTAGGTTGAGATGTCACTGAGAGTATGTGCAGGCAGTTAGGTTGAGATGTCACTGAGAGTATGTGCAGGCAGTTAGGTTGAGATGTCACTGAGAGTATGTGCAGGCAGTTAGGTTGAGATGTCACTGAGAGTATGTGCAGGCAGTTGGGTTGAGACTCACAGTATGTGCAGGCAGTTAGGTTGAGATGTCACTGAGTATGTGCAGGCAGTTAGGTTGAGATGTCACTGAGAGTATGTGCAGGCAGTTAGGTTGAGATATCACTGAGAGTATGTGCAGGCAGTTAGGTTGAGATATCACTGAGAGTATGTTGTTTTGTCTTGGCGGAATTCAGTTTCAGTACAATGCAATGGCTGAATAGGTCAACTTGCTTGGCTTAATTTCAGTGATGGCTCCATCCATTCACCCGGTATCTAACACAGCCTATCCCAGCATGCATTGAATGAGAGGCAGGAATACAACACTCTGGACAGGTTGCCAATCCATCGCTGGGCACACACCGTTCACACACACACACACCGTTCACACACACACACCGTTCACACACACACACCGTTCACACACACACACACACACACACACACACCGTTCACACACACACACACACCGTTCACACACACACACACACACACACACACACACACACACACACACACACACACACACACACACACACACACACACACACACACACACACACACACACACACACACACACACACACACACACACACACACACACACACACACACACACACACGGGCAATTTAGAGTCTCCAATTAGCCTAACCTGCATGTCTTTGGACTGTGGGAGGAAACCAGAGTACCCGGAGGAAACCACCTCGGACACAAGGAGAACATGCAAACTCCACACAGAAGGGCCCTCGTCCGGGTTTCGAACCCAGGATCATCTTGATGTGGGGTGACAGTGCTCTCCACTGCACCACCATGCCGCCTTTTGCTGATTGGTTTTGGCGTGTTCTGTCTCCCCAGGGTTTGCCTAATGACAGGTGGAGGATCACCTTACTAAATAAGCAGTATGAGCTGTGTGACACCTACCCCACCATCCTCGTGGTTCCCTTCAAGGCCAGCGATGAGGACCTGCGGAAAGTAGCCGCCTTCCGTTCCCGCGGACGCATCCCCGTGAGTCCCGCTCCCCTTCCATCCCCGCCCCCCTCTCTATCCCCCCCTCTACCCCCCTCTCTATCCCCCCCCTTATCTCCCCCCTCTACCCCCCTCTACCCCCCTCTCTATCTCCCCCTTATCTCCCCCCTCTACCCCCCCCCCTCTCCCCCCCTCTCTACCCCTTCTCCCCCCCCCCTCTCCCCCTTCTCGTCCCCCTCTATCCCCCCACCCCCCCTCTCATCCCTTTCTCCCCCTTCTCATCCCCCTCTACCCCCCCCCTCTGTCCCCCCTCTATCCACACCCCCCTCCCAACATGTGCTCCAAAGTGTAGAAATTTAGGAGCACACTAATGCATTCCAATTAGTAGATGTGCACCTAAATTATTTTTCCAGTTAGCACGCATCAATTTTCAGGAGCAAATTCTGAAATGGGGGGGAAAAAAAATAAAAATGGGAGCACTGTAGAGCCCTGCCTCTCCCTCCCCCCTCACCGCCCTCTCTCCCTCCTCTCCTCCCAAAATGATGACAACACCTTCTCTCCTCTGTCCTGGACCCCCAATCACCCCTTTTCCTTTCTGCCTTTCTTTCTCTCTCCTCCTTCCTGTCCCCAGGTGTTGTCATGGATACACCCGGGAAACCAGGCGGTGATCGCGCGCTGCAGTCAGCCCCTGGTGGGCTTGAGCGGCAAGCGCAACCGAGACGACGAGCGCTACCTGGACGTGATCCGCGAGGCCAACGGCAGCACCAGCAAGCTCACCATCTATGACGCCCGGCCGAATGTCAATGCAGTGGCCAATAAGGTCAGCCTTGGGGAGGGCTGGGTTGTACAGGTCTCTGAGACTCACACAGACCTTTTATGCTTTGAATGCCAAAGGGTTCCGGAGGGAGGGAGGGAATTTAGTTTTGTTTCTGAAATTGAGTGGGTCAGATTACAGCAGACGCGCTTCAGTACTGTTCATGGGGTACTTGACACGGTCGTGCGTGCGTGCGTCGGATCTGTCTGTGTGCTGAGTGTAAAAGTACCTTCTCATGGATTCCAGCGAGGCGCCACAGCTCCACGCATTCTATTCATTTCCCATGTACAGCAGGAGATGCGTCCGTGTGGCGCATGGTGGGTGTGGCCCGGCGAGGGAGGGTTTGTGTGTTCGCCGGTTACGCATTTGCGTAAAGTAGACACCACCTCTCCTCCATGCAAATGAATCCGTCCGGCTCTGCACGTCTGGCTCAGGAAACTGATCAAACTGCAAGGATTGAAATTTTGTTGTAGGGAGGAAAACGCGTTCACCTATAACGTGATAACGTTACTTTATTCGGTGGCTAGTTCTTGGAAGAAGGGCATGCTTGCTAACGTTATATGTCGTATAGATCACGTTAGCTCGAACTGGCTATGTGGCTACCAAAGAGTAACTACCAGCTGTAGCCAGATAATGCCTGGTTCAGACTAACGCTACAAACGCGCAAAAGCAGTGTTATGCAACGACAGAAAAAATGTTGTTTTACCTGGAATTGTAGATGACATTTTTACTGTAAAATACCAATCCGCAATCCTGAAATTGTATCTAGCAGACTTTCACGTTCACAACGAGTTCTGTGGGTTGGGGGTTGTGTCTCTTTCTCTGTGGGCAGGTCCAAGGATTTCACAACGAGTTCTGTGGGTTGGGGGTTGTGTCTCTTTCTCTGTGGGCAGGTCCAAGGATGTTGTGACAACAAATGTAGGGAAAAACTGCATACTCTAGCTTTAATATTAACGACACCCCTGTACTAGACAAGAGAGAACCCAGGATTTCTCATGGGGTGCCTGTGGGGGCTTTTTACGGCCTCATCCCGGCCATCTGTTTTAAGCCATGAGAAATCCTGGGTTCTCTCTTGTCTAGTACAGGGGTGTCGTTACGGGTCAAAAAGGTTGCGAGACTGTCCTATGTCCTGAAGATTGCTTTGATTATTCTCCCAGCTGTGCTGCATGGCATAGTTCTGGCTCCATCAGTGTTATAGAATTTCACCTTACAAAACTGTCAAACTCCGCATTGCAGATCAAACATGAATCAAGATCCGGCAACTGCATTGCCTGTTTCTCGCCTCAAACGTTTTCATAAATGTACTTTAGTGGACTGTTTGGATGGAATAAGAGAAAGTTTATCAACAGGCCACCATGTTGTTCCACTTTGAAATGGGGAGCCGAAACCAAGGACCGCAGCACGTCTATCCAATCAGGTGCTGGTAATGTTCCGTGGTAGGCTTCGGCCTAAATTATTTACATAGCACCGCCCATGAAACGGACAGTTTCCCCATGCATCCTCCCCAGATTGGCTGAAAACGTACCTGAAGCCTCTGTGATTGACAGATGGGCATGAACCTGGTTTGTGGAAAAAAAATCAAAATCATACTGACTACGCCTGGTACTTGAACTCGTATTTACCTTTTAGGGTCGTTTTAGCGCACTTGTTCTTAGTTTGAAAATGCACTGATGTACGTCGCTCTGGATAAGAGCGTCTGCCAAATGACTATAATGTAAAAAATGTGTGGACTCTCGTGATCGCTCTGGGTCTGTCTCCCCGGTGACAGGCAACCGGGGGCGGGTATGAGGGCGACGATGCCTACCAGAACGCTGAGCTGGAGTTCCTGGACATCCACAACATCCACGTGATGAGAGAGTCCTTGAAGAAGCTGAAGGACATTGTCTACCCCCAAGTGGAGGAAGCTCATTGGCTGTCCAGCCTTGAGGCAACTCACTGGCTCGAGCATATCAAGGTGATTTAGTCACTGCGCCAGCCTTAGAGTCACTGCACCTGCTTTAGAATCACTGCACCTGCCCCCCCTAGTCACTGCACCTGCCCCCCCAGTCACTGCACCTGCCCCCCCCCCGAGTCACTGCACCTGCCCCCCCCCCCGAGTCACTGCACCTGCCCCCCGAGTCACTGCACCTGCCCCCCCTAGTCACTGCACCCGCCCCCCGAGTCACTGCACCCGCCCCCGAGTCACTGCACCCGCCCCCCGAGTCACTGCACCTGCCCCCCCCCAGAGTCACTGCACCTGCCCCCCCCAGAGTCACTGCACCTGCCCCCCCTAGTCACTGCACCCGCCCCCCGAGTCACTGCACCTGCCCCCCCCCGAGTCACTGCACCTGCCCCCCCCTAGTCACTGCACCAGCCTTAGAGTCACTGCGTCTGCTTTAGAATCACTGCACCTGCCCCCCCTAGTCACTGCGCCATCCCCCCCCCCCCACTAAGTCACTACCCCTGCTTTAGAATCTCTACAGGGTTTCTGTGCTTACTCTACAGTTGTGGTGTTGTTAAACTGGCATAACAGGCTAAGCAGCTGGCAGTGGTCTGCTTGGGTGTAAACGGTATAATAGTGAGCTATAATAGTTGGCCTGGTACCACACCCAAAACCAGCTTTGAGCCCTCGTACAGGAGACGGTAAACCCTCCTGTAATTTTTATTGGGAATCTCAAACAGTGACAGTAACTAAAAGGGTGTTTCTGAGGGAGCCGTATTGGGTGGGCACAGTGACAAGCTGCAGATTCACTGTGTTTATGGCGTGTGCAGTGTATGGTTCTTTACCAACGGCAGTCAGGTTAAGGCGCTTAGCACTGCGCCGTTGTGACTGAATGCTACATCCTCACTGCCTCATTCCAGCTGGTGCTGTCAGGGGCGAGCCGGGTGGCGGAGAAGGTGTCGTTGGGTAACTCAGTGGTGGTACACTGCAGCGACGGGTGGGACCGCACTGCCCAGCTCTGCGCCCTGGCCATGCTGATGCTGGACAGCTACTACCGCACGCTGCTGGGCTTCCAGGTGCTACTGCAGAAGGAGTGGATCGGCTTCGGGCACAAGTTCTCCTCCGTAAGCCCCGCCACGCTACACCCGACATGTTCGCCCCACCGTTAGTCCCCCCGAGCTCCACTGGTCCCTCTGCTCTTTAGGACAGGGGGCTCCAGCTTTGGGCAGCAGATATTAACCCTTTGAAGAGTAGGCTTTTTTCTAATGTTTTAAAAAAAAAAAAAATTATTTTTAGAACTCCATTGCTTTCAGTTACCAGTAGTGATTGTTTCATCAGCATTAGAATGACCATGACTCTCAGTCCTTAAAAACATTAACTTCTATACCTTCTGACCTCATGTAACCACACAGAATTCAGATGCAACTTCACACATCCACACAATGTGTTCTTCTACGTCGTCTTATTATTATTTTCCTTTTCCTGCTAATTTTGTCATCAAAAATGCAGGAAATGCAGGCAAAACGCTGGTGTAGCGTTGCAGTCGCCAAGAGGCGGCCTTAGCTTTCTGTTTGAGCGACATACTTTCCCGCTGGACACCCGTGTTCAACCCCTGCCAGATCCCTCCTGCTAAATTTATTTTCAACAAAAATGATGTGCACATCATGCTTTTCACATACAGTGCACTCCAAAAGTATTTGGACAGTGACACATTTTTTGTTGTTTTGGCTCCGTACTCCAGCACATTGGATTTGAAATGGAACAGTGACTATGAGATTAAGGTGCAGACTTTCAGCTTTAATTTGAGGGTCTTTACATCCATATTGGGTGAACCGTGTAGCAATTTTTAGCTTTTTATACATAGCCCCCCCATTTTAGGGGACCAAAGTGGACAAATTAACAAACTTAGTAATAATTTTTAATATTTGGTTCCGTATCCTTGACTTCCTGATATCTGTGACCCAATCAGTTTCCCTGATTTTCCCTTTTCTCCCAATTTGGTAGCCAATGATAAACTCTCTCCTCATACACAGTGATAATCTCTCCCCTCATACACAGTGATAAACTCTCTCCTCATACACAGTGATAATCTCTCCCCTCATACACAGTGATAAACTCTCTCCTCATACACAGTGATAATCTCTCCCCTCATACACAGTGATAAACTCTCCTCATACACAGTGATAATCTCTCCCCTCATACACAGTGATAATCTCTCCCCTCATACACAGTGATAATCTCTCCCCTCATACACAGTGATAATCTCTCTCCTCATACACAGTGATAATCTCTCCCCTCATACACAGTGATAATCTCTCCCCTCATACACAGTGATAATCTCTCTCCTCATACACAGTGATAATCTCTCTCCTCATACACAGTGATAATCTCTCCCCTCATACACAGTGATAATCTCTCCCCTCATACACAGTGATAATCTCTCCCCTCATACACAGTGATAATCTCTCCCCTCATACACAGTGATAATCTCTCCCCTCATACACAGTGATAATCTCTCCCCTCATACACAGTGATAATCTCTCCCCTCATACACAGTGATAATCTCTCCCCTCATACACAGTGATAATCTCTCCCCTCATACACAGTGATAATCTCTCTCCTCATACACAGTGATAATCTCTCCCCTCATACACAGTGATAATCTCTCCCCTCATACACAGTGATAATCTCTCTCCTCATACACAGTGATAATCTCTCTCCTCATACACAGAGATAATCTCTCCCCTCATACACAGTGATAATCTCTCCCCTCATACACAGTGATAATCTCTCCCCTCATACACAGTGATAATCTCTCCCCTCATACACAGTGATAATCTCTCCCCTCATACACAGTGATAATCTCTCCCCTCATACACAGTGATAATCTCTCCCCTCATACACAGTGATAATCTCTCCCCTCATACACAGTGATAATCTCTCCCCTCATACACAGTGATAATCTCTCCCCTCATACACAGTGATAATCTCTCCCCTCATACACAGTGATAATCTCTCCCCTCATACACAGTGATAATCTCTCCCCTCATACACAGTGATAATCTCTCCCCTCATTCACAGTGATAATCTCTCCCCTCATACACAGTGATAAACTCTCTCCTCATACACAGTGATAATCTCTCCCCTCATACACAGTGATAATCTCTCTCCTCATACACAGTGATAATCTCTCCCCTCATACACAGTGATAATCTCTCCCCTCATACACAGTGATAATCTCTCTCCTCATACACAGTGATAATCTCTCTCCTCATACACAGTGATAATCTCTCCCCTCATACACAGTGATAATCTCTCCCCTCATTCACAGTGATAATCTCTCCCCTCATACACAGTGATAAACTCTCTCCTCATACACAGTGATAATCTCTCTCCTCATACACAGTGATAATCTCTCCCCTCATACACAGTGATAATCTCTCCCCTCATACACAGTGATAATCTCTCCCCTCATACACAGTGATAATCTCTCCCCTCATACACAGTGATAATCTCTCTCCTCATACACAGTGATAATCTCTCCCCTCATACACAGTGATAATCTCTCCCCTCATACACAGTGATAATCTCTCCCCTCATACACAGTGATAATCTCTCTCCTCATACACAGTGATAATCTCTCCCCTCATACACAGTGATAATCTCTCTCCTCATACACAGTGATAATCTCTCCCCTCATACACAGTGATAATCTCTCCCCTCATTCACAGTGATAATCTCTCCCCTCATACACAGTGATAAACTCTCTCCTCATACACAGTGATAATCTCTCCCCTCATACACAGTGATAATCTCTCTCCTCATACACAGTGATAATCTCTCCCCTCATACACAGTGATAATCTCTCCCCTCATACACAGTGATAATCTCTCCCCTCATACACAGTGATAATCTCTCCCCTCATACACAGTGATAATCTCTCCCCTCATACACAGTGATAATCTCTCTCCTCATACACAGTGATAATCTCTCCCCTCATACACAGTGATAATCTCTCCCCTCATACACAGTGATAATCTCTCCCCTCATACACAGTGATAATCTCTCCCCTCATACACAGTGATAAACTCTCTCCTCATACACAGTGATAATCTCTCCCCTCATACACAGTGATAATCTCTCCCCTCATACACAGTGATAATCTCTCCCCTCATACACAGTGATAATCTCTCCCCTCATACACAGTGATAATCTCTCCCCTCATACACAGTGATAATCTCTCCCCTCATACACAGTGATAATCTCTCCCCTCATACACAGTGATAATCTCTCCCCTCATTCACAGTGATAATCTCTCCCCTCATACACAGTGATAAACTCTCTCCTCATACACAGTGATAATCTCTCCCCTCATACACAGTGATAATCTCTCTCCTCATACACAGTGATAAATCTCTCCCCTCATACACAGTGATAATCTCTCCCCTCATACACAGTGATAATCTCTCTCCTCATACACAGTGATAATCTCTCCCCTCATACACAGTGATAATCTCTCCCCTCATACACAGTGATAATCTCTCCCCTCATACACAGTGATAATCTCTCCCCTCATACACAGTGATAAATCTCTCCCCTCATACACAGTGATAATCTCTCCCCTCATACACAGTGATAATCTCTCTCCTCATACACAGTGATAATCTCTCCCCTCATACACAGTGATAATCTCTCCCCTCATACACAGTGATAATCTCTCCTCATACACAGTGATAAATCTCTCCCCTCATACACAGTGATAATCTCTCCCCTCATACACAGTGATAATCTCTCTCCTCATACACAGTGATAATCTCTCCCCTCATACACAGTGATAATCTCTCCCCTCATACACAGTGATAATCTCTCCCCTCATACACAGTGATAATCTCTCCCCTCATACACAGTGATAAACTCTCTCCTCATACACAGTGATAATCTCTCCCCTCATACACAGTGATAATCTCTCCCCTCATACACAGTGATAATCTCTCTCCTCATACACAGTGATAAATCTCTCCCCTCATACACAGTGATAATCTCTCCCCTCATACACAGTGATAATCTCTCCCCTCATACACAGTGATAATCTCTCCCCTCATACACAGTGATAATCTCTCTCATACACAGTGATAATCTCTCCCCTCATACACAGTGATAATCTCTCCCCTCATACACAGTGATAATCTCTCTCCTCATACACAGTGATAATCTCTCTCCTCATACACAGTGATCTGGTTGCAGATGTATGAGCTCTTCCAGTGATGTGTGTTTTATTTGCAGAGGATTGGTCACGGTGATAAAAACCACGCTGATGCGGACAGGTCTCCCATATTCCTGCAGTTCATCGACTGTGTCTGGCAGATGACCAAGCAGGTGCTGTGTACTGAATGTGTTACACTATGTGCCATCGACTGTGCTGTGTGTATACTGTCTGTCCCATAGACTGTGCTGTGTGTATAGTAACTAGGAGTTGACACTTGACAGTCAGTGCATAGTTATGATTAAATACAGAAAGTATGTGAATAAAATTAAAACGGTCTAAAACCAGTGGTTGTTCTCTCCTCAGTTCCCCACAGCATTCGAGTTTAACGACCGTTTCCTCAAGACTGTGCTGGACCACCTCTACAGCTGCCGCTTTGGAACCTTCCTTTACAACTGCGAGAGCGCCCGCGATGCCAACGTAAGCTGCCCGTTTACACGCAGACCCTCATCAGCCCGGACCTCGCAATGTCCGTCTCCCATTGGCTTGGACCTCGCAATGTCCGTGTCCCATTGGCTCAAATCTCGCAATGTCCGTCTCCCATTGGCTCGGACCTCGCAATGTCCGTCTCCCATTGGCTCGGACCTCGCAATGTCCGTCTTCCATTGGCTCGGACCTCGCAATGTCCGTCTCCCATTGGCTCGGACCTCGCAATGTCCGTCTTCCATTGGCTCGGACCCCTTTGAAGAGTAGGCTTTTTTCTAATGTTTTTAAAAAAAAAAAGTATTTTTAGAACTCCATTGCTTTCAGTTACCAGTAGTGATTGTTTCATCAGCATTAGAATGACCATGACTCTCAGTCCTTAAAAACATTAACTTCTATACCTTCTGACCTCATGTAACCACACAGAATTCAGACCTCCCAATGTCAGAATTCAGACCTCCCAATGTCCCAATGTGGCTCGGACCTCCCAATGTCCGTTTCCCATTGGCTCGGACCTCCCAATGTCCGTTTCCCATTGGCTCGGACCTCGCAATGTCCGTCTCCCATTGGCTCGGACCTCGCAATGTCCGTCTCCCATTTGCTCGGACCTCGCAATGTCCGTCTCCCATTGGCTCGGACCTAGCAATGTCCGTCTCCCATTGGCTCGGACCTCGCAATGTCCGTCTCCCATTGGCTCGGACCTCGCAATGTCCGTCTCCCATTGGCTCGGACCTCGCAATGTCCGTCTCCCATTGGCTCGGACCACGCAATGTCCGTCTCCCATTGGCTCGGACCTCGCAATGTCCGTTTCCCATTGGCTCGGACCACGCAATGTCCGTCTCCCATTGGCTCGGACCTCGCAATGTCCGTCTCCCATTGGCTCGGACCTCGCAATGTCCGTCTCCCATTGGCTCGGACCTCGCAATGTCCGTCTCCCATTGGCTCGGACCTCGCAATGTCCGTCTCCCATTGGCTCGGACCTCGCAATGTCCGTCTCCCATTGGCTCGGACCTCCCAATGTCTGTCTGCCGTGCCTCGCAATGTCACACACCCTCTCGTGCTGGCTCACTCTTACCGTTCTGATTTGCAGAAGGTGAAGTTACACACGGTATCCCTGTGGTCGCTCATAAACAGTGACCCCTCCTCCTACACCAACCCCTTCTATACCATGGACTCCAGTCGTGTGCTCTACCCCGTGGCCAGCATGCGCCACCTAGAGCTCTGGGTTAATTACTACATCCGGTGGAACCCCAGAATCCGCCAGCAGGTAACAGAGATGCCTAAAGGCAGTTAATATGCATCCTATAATATTCCATTTTTAAAGGGGACAAATGTAGTACAGTTAAAGGGGCAGTTTGCGGATATCGTCTTGACGATATCCGCTGTAACTCACCTTCACATCACCCCGATATAACGGACCTCAACAGGTCCAAAGTTTATGACGGTCAAAGCGCCAAAAATGTATATAAAAAAATCAACATCAACGTCTCTTTACAAATATAATGACATGGGTACTCACGAGCATCCACAGACGTTTTAAAAAAACAAACTACTTTCTAGGGAAGTACGCCAACTGTGTATATTCGTGCAAAGTCTCAACCAAAGCACGCCAGTATTCTGGGGCTTAAATCAACACAGTGCGCCACTAGAATACTGTCCTGATCTCATTCTCTGTTAGCGACAGATTTATCATGGTCATTTAATGATATTTGATTAAAAACTATTTGCATCCTGCACCTTTAAAGTGGAACTTTTAAAAAAATTAAGGAAGTAAAATAAAGTTGTTGTTTTTTTGTTTTTTTAAATTTGTCTTTTATTTAAAAGCAAGTGAACTCAATTTTCTTTATGAGTGATGATCTAGGTGTTTAATGTGGCTGGAATGTAATGTATTGTTCATCCAATCAGATATAATCATATATAAACTCTCTAACGTGTGTCTATCGCCCCCTTGTGGCAGCCTCAGAGCCCGGTGGAACAGAGGTATAAGGAGCTGCTGGCGCTGAAGGACCAGTACCTAAAGAAGCTGCAGGACCTCCAGCTGTCTGATTCCACCCCTCACCTGTCCAACAGCTCCACCCCCTCCCCAGCCTCGCCCACACAGCGAGTCACACACCTGCGCACGACCTTCTGACCGACAGGACCCTGAGCAGGCCCTTCTGCCCCCATGTACACACCCTTCTGCTCCCCTGCACACGCCCTTCTCACCGACAGGACCCTGAACACACCCTTCTGCCCTACACAGACCTGCACACGCCCATCTAATCTACAGAGCTCTGCACTCGCCCTCCTGCCCCCTGCACACGCCTTCCTTCCCTACAGAGCCCTGGGCTGTGTTCGGATCCAACTTAACCCCTTTGCGCAGATGCCAAATTTGGTCAATTCTCACATATTTAGGGGTGCTCTGTTTAAGGTTTTATGACTCGAGGTGTGAGCCTCACAGTAACTTGGTAAATGGCTTAAATGAAACAAGACAGGTGTACCATTTACAATACAAACTTAGATTTGTTTATTTCATAATTTAAGTCAAAATAAAGTGCCACAAATGCAAAGAAACTTTGGAAAAATGCAAAAAAATAAATTTTTCTTTAGTTTGCAACAAAATACTGAGAGCTACATAAGTGAAACAGGTAAATCTATACATTTTCCCGATCATAAACTCCATGTCCACAAGTGTGCAAAATCTGAGGATGATATGCAGAACTACTAAAGGTCTATGATGCAAAATATAGGCAGTGTACTCTGTTGTCCATTAGTGTCTCCAAATCTATCCAAATGGATAAATTGTGCAGTCCTCTAAATAAAATAAAATACAATATATACTGTATATATTTAGCTACAAATCAACCGTTTTGGCTCATAAAACTCACTTTTGCATCATTTTCAAGTGGGAATTACTATATCTTCATCAGTATAGGGGGGTAGATATCTATGGGTCCAAAACCCTATCCAATACATGTCATGAATAAAATTTGTTTTGTCCAGTATAAAGTATATACATTTGCCCCTTCTGATGGTTTAAGATAAAAACTTTGATGTCACATTGTTACATACACCTAAATATGTAGCCTAATCATTCACTCTTGTACCTCAGTTAAATATAACTTTTCCCTGTACTCTATAGTATGTATACTTTTGCTCCGGGATTGCATTTTTCTGTAGTTTATCTTTTAATGTTCCCATTCATAATGACTCCAAGGAAGATTTTGCATTAATCTACCACATATCAGCGCACAGTAAATTGGAATGAGCATTTTCCATGCCGTAAGTGACAAGTATATGCGCCATAGCTTATATTATGTACGATAACATGAAAATAAAATAGTATTTCTTCAATGAAAATCGGTAGCCTACATCAAACATAAAATCAACGATTGCACTACAGTATGTGAAATCCACTCCAAATGTGAAAATAACAATAGGCGTATCTATCATATTGGAAAAGACAGTGCTCGAGTGGAAAAACTAACGTACATATGTATCCAGCGAGACCAACCACATTTTAGAAGCAGTACTACTTACATGTCCGGAGGGGAATACTCCCCTCCCTAATGCGTTTTCTATAGAGCTTGCGTAATACTAGAGCGTTAAAGCGAAAACTGCCGTTACGCTGGGCTTTAATTAATTGTTCAAACACCCAACAAGACATTGCATATAACGTTGCTAAGGTTATAATGTACTCTATTGGATAATGGAGCCGCCAATTAAACCAGAATCAATTGTAATGAATGAGACAGGCTTACAGGGAATGGGGGGTATTACGAGTGGACGTTTCAGATAATGTAATAGCAGTATAAAGTGTTGTATATTTCTCAAACAGATTGTACCAGACAATAAATGACCACTGAATTTAGAAAGGAACATCTCTCTCTAAAACCAATGGTAGGATTGTATATTTCATATTTAGTAGCAGATATTCATAGTAGAATATGTGGTATAATGAGACAATTTCACGTTTATTTTGCATTTGAGTGAGCAGGGCTTTTCACTGATTTTTTGGCATGCGATCAGGCTATTGTTGGGTTTATCTTGTTGCTATGGTGGAATTCAAATTTTATATGATGAATAAATATATTTATGAACTCAGATGCTATTGTCCACTATGTCACGCATAGGTAGGTATAGACTGGGTGTGGGGTTGCGTGTTAATTGGACTTGCTACGGGAAAATAGTGACACTTAGGAACTCCGTATTCGGCAGAGTTGTCACGAATCATCTACGAATAAAGTTACAACACGGAGTTTGTGATTTCCACGAATAGTTCGGCTGCATGAGCAACGAATGTCTCAGTTCAGCAAAATCTTGCCGCCAGCGGCATGGTCATCTGTGCAAAGGGGTTAACACATTCCCTTCCCTTGCTGTCTTCCCTCGAGTGAGCTATCGTGACGTAATTTGCTATGTGCAGCAAGCAAACTTAACAGGTGCAAGGGAGGATAGATGAGAAACAAAACAAAACGGAACTGAATGGCCCTCGCAACTGATATAGGAATTCTACCCCATAGAGTTGAAACGTGGAGCATTGCATTGTGAGGGAACTGAGGTAATATAATTAACCTACTAATTATATTTATATAATTATAAATTGGAACTGAATCCCACTTGGTGTGGCTGCCATATTTCATCCTGGAATTTTCGGCAAGGGAAGGGAACGACGGAGAAAGGATACATTTCGGAACCGAACGCAGCCTGGCACACACCCTTCTGCCCTACAGGGGCCTGCACACGCCCTTCTAATCTACAGAGCCCTGTACACACCCTTCTGCACACGCACACACGCTTCTACAGAGCTCTGCACATGCACTGAGTCTGTACAGAATTAAGCATCATAGCGATAATGATCGTAATCAAATGATGATCATGCAATAAATCACAGGAAAGCCTTCACAAATAAGACCTTTTAAACAACAGGGAAGCCTTAAAGAAGTGAGAGAGTGAGAGCGAGAGAGAGAGAGAGTGTGAGTGAAAGAGTGTGAGTGAAAGAATGAAAGAGAGAAAGAGTGAAAGAGAGAAAGAGTGAAAGAGAGAGAGAGAGAGAGAGGGAGCGAGTGAGTGAAACGGAGTTTTTCAGTTTGGAAAGTTTTTATATAAAGCTAGTAAACTTGACTAAATGAAAAGTGGCTGTTTGTGGCCTGGAGGCCGTTGTGGGAGGGGTGTGTGAATGAGTACTAACACGGAGTATGTTTAACTGTGTGAGTATGGGAACACAGGTAGTATGTTTAACTCTGAGAAAGGGAACACAAGTAGTATGTTAAACTGTGTGAGTAACAGAACACAGGGAGTATGTTTAACTGTGAGTAAGGGAACACAGGCAGTGTGTTTTATACTGTGTGAGTAAGAGAACACAGGGAGTATGTTTAACTGTGTGAGTAAGGGAACACAGGCAGTGTGTTTTATACTGTGTGAGTAAGAGAACACAGGGATAATGTTTAATACTGTGTGAGTTCCACCTGTTTCAGTATTTTTGTGTCACGCCACCAGCATGGTAATTATTACTAAAGCTCACCGACTCACAGCTGAATCCCTCTAGAGAGAGAGAGAGAGAGAGAGAGAGAGAGAGAGGGGGACAGGAGGACAGGAGTTTGGTGCTTAAGACACATCCAGGTGTGTAGACTGACTTCCCCTCTCCACTCAACTGACATTGTAAATAAAGCAGATTGAATGCGCAACTCCTTCAAATGGGTTACTACTCTGTTTAACTGAGCTCTTCCTAGGAGGGTTTTAGTGGTTTTGGAACTGCTGGTGCAGCCATGTTGAATGTTGGAGCTGAAGATTTCACGTCTGTAAAGACGTGCAGGGAAATGTATTGGCACCGGTGGAGTCCATGTTTCTAATGCACGGCAAGTGAATGCCTCAGTCAGGTGTGCCGTTTGACAAAGAGGACCTTCGATCATGGCTGGTGGAGGTGCTTTTCACCTGTAGCCAAGGTGATCTGGACAGTGTGGAACATGCCTCATGCTTGGTGATGAAGATGAGGAGGAAGAGGAGTGAGGATTAGGAGTAAGAGTAAAACCAGTCTGGCCTGCAGGCAGAGTCCAATTCTGTGCCTTGAACATCTGAGGTGGTCTTCAGATGGATGATTTGTTGTAGTTTACTGTTGTTTTGTTTGTAACAGTGAGGAATGATGCCTCCTGCTGCGTGGTTTGTGCTCGACTCCAGGAGAGAACTCATCCTCTGTCAGGTGTGCCCCCCCCCCCCCCACCACCACCACTACCACCAGGGGGTTGCCAGGTCTCACTGGTATAACCCCTCGGATGGTGATTTTAGGGGGAGGGTGGGGGTAAGGGGCGTTTGCCTGGAGTCCCCCAGCAGTAGGACACTGACCTCAGATAAAGGGAGTCAATGGGGAGAAAAACACACTTTACTGTTGTGTTTGTAGGGAGAAAAAATATTTTTTACTTTGTACAAGTATATTAACTGTAATTTACCTCAGAAAAGCCTATTTTACTGTTTGAAATTAGATTGTTGTAAAATATAATTATTTTATTTAGTGTAAAGCTTGATGGTTTTATAAAAAAGGAAAAGGAAACAGGTTAAATTTGTTTTGCTTTTTGTTTTTTTCTTGAATGAGCTATTTCAGTAGCAGAAGTCTGCTTCATGCCTTGTTTATTTTTGATTTGGGTTTGTTTTGTTTTTATGGTGTGGGTGGTTCAATTATGAGAGGCCAAATGACCTACTGTATCATGTGTCTGCCATGAGAGACAGCCCCCTATCCCATAATGCTTTGCAGGGGTCCTGTGATTTTCCTTGGAGGAAACATGTTAAAGTAAATTTCTTTCTTTTTTATTCAACATTCACTCATAGGATTCTAGGTTTTTGTTTCTGTTTTTGGATATGTTATTGTCCTGCCATACATCATATAATGTGTACACTGCACTGTTTGTTGGCTAGCTTTTGTTCTGTAAATAATTCTGATTAAATTAATTTAAAGATTTCCTACATCAAATGGCTTCCTGTTTTTTCCAGCAAGTAGTTTCATCGATCTGATGCTGTGAAGTTGCTATACTGCAGGCCAGTACTGTTTTATCATAACGCCTCAGTGTCAGTAAGAAGCTCCTGATTGGCTGAAAGATGTTTCCATCCTGTTTTCATTCAACTCATTCCTTTCCTGCCTCCTCTGGTTTAGCTAAAGCTCAGTTAACGCCGCCTGTTTACACATGCATTTCAATGCCTTGTGGTGCTGGCCTCAACCAGTGTGGCTAGATGTGATTTTCACACATCCAAAACTTCACAAAGTTTATTCCTTTGTACAACCCCTGGCAAAAATGATGGAATCACCACACTTAGAGGATGTTCCCCCAGCCTTTTTACTTCGTAGCAAATAAACAAATCACAGATATGAACATTCTGGCTTCGTGAAACATACCTCAAATAAAATAAAATAATTTTAATTAATGGCATATTTTTTTCCAGATCAAATAAAGGAAAAAATTATGGAATCACTCAATGTTGAGGAAATAAGTATGGAATCATCAATTAGTACTTTGTGGCTTTTATGATGGCCTGAATTCTTTGAGGCATGGACTTCACTAATGAAAAACAATATTCACCATCAAACTGGTTCCAACTTTCTCGAATAGCGGTAGACAGATCAGCTTTGCAGGATGGAGCCTTGTCATGGACCAATTCTTTTAAATTTTCAATCAGATTGAGATCCGGACTGTTTGCTGGCCATGTCATTGAGTTCATATGCCTTTCCTGAAGAAAAGCATTAACACTCTTTGCTCTGTGGCAAGATAAATTATCATCCTGAAAAATTACTTGATCATCACCAAACCTATTTTCTATGGATGGAATGAGAAAAGTTTCCAAAATTTTAATGTACACCTGTGCATTGACTGTTGAGGTAATGATTGCCATCTCCCCTGATCCTTTACCTGACATACAACCCCATATCATAAATGACTGGGGAAATTTGGAAGTTTTCTTCAGGCAGTCATCTTTATACAGTTGAAGTTGGAAGTTTACAGACACTTAGGTTGAAGTCATTAAAACTGATTTTTAACCACTCCACAGATTTCATGTTAGCAAACTATAGTGTTGGCAAGTCAGTTAGCACATCTACTTTGTGCATGGCACATGTAATGTTTCCAACAATTGTTTACAGACAGATTATTTCACTTTTAATTCACTATCATAATTCCAGTGGGTGAGAAGTTTACATACACTAAGTTGACTGTGCCTTTAAACAGCTTGGAAAATTCCAGAAAATTATGTCATGGATTTAGAAACTTCTGATAGGCTGATTGACATTATTTGAGTCAATTGGAGGTGTACCTGTGGATGTATTTTAAGGCCTACCTTCAAACTCAGTGCTTCTTTGCTTGACATCATAGGAAAATCAAAATGAATTAGCGAAGACATCAGAAAGGAAATTGTGGACCTCCACAAGTCTGGTTCATCCTTGGGAGCAATTTCCAAACGCCTGAAGGTACCACATTCGTCTGTACAAACAATAGTATGCAAGTATAAACACCATGGGACCACCCAGCCGTCATACTGCTCAGGAAGGAGACGCGTTCTGTCTCCTAGAGATGAATGTGCTTTGGTGTGAAAAGTGCAAATCAATCCCAGAACAACAGCAAAGGACCTTGTGAAGATGCTGGAGGGAACAGGTACAAAAGTATCTATATCCACAGTAAAACGAGTCGACATAACCTGAAAGGCTGCTCGGCGTGGAAGAAGCCGCTACTCCAAAACCGCCATAAAAAAGCCAGACTACAGTTTGCAACTGCACATGGGGACAAAGATCTTACTTTTTGGAGAAATGTCCTCTGGTGTGCTGAAACAAAAATTGAACTGTTTGGCCATAATGACCAGTTATGTTTGGAGGAAAAAGGGTGAGGCTTGCAAGCCGAAGAACACCACCCCAACCATGAAGCACAGGGGTGGGGGTGCTTTGCTGCAGGAGGGACTGGTGCACTTCATAAAATAGATGGCATCATGAGAAAGGAAAATTATGTGGATATTGTGATATTGAAGCAACATCTCAAGACATCAGCAAGGAAGTTAAAGCTTGGTCGCAAATGGCTCTTCCAAATGGACAGTGACCCAAAGCATACTTCAAAAATTGTGGCAAAATGGCTTAATACCAAAGTCAAGGTATTGGAGTAGCCATCACAAAGTCCTGACATCAATCCAATCGAAAATGTGTGGGCAGAACTGAAAAAGCGTGTGTGAGCAAGGAGGCCTACAAACCTGACTCAGTTGCACCAGTTCTGTCAGGAGGAATGGGCCAAAATTCCAGCAACTTAGCTTGTGGAAGGCTGCCCAAAACATTTGACCCAAGTTAAACAATTTAAAGGCAATGCTACCAAATACTAACAGAGTGTATGTAAACTTCTGACCCACTGGGAATGTGATGAAAGATATAAAAGCTGAAATAAATCATTCTCTCTACTATTATTCTGACATTTCACATTCTTAAAATAAAATTGTGATCCTAACTGACCTAAGACAGGGAATGTTTACTTGGATTAAATGTCAGGAATTGTGAAAAACAGTTTAAATGGATTTGGCTAAGGAGTATGTAAACTTTGGACTTCAACTGTATGTTTCATTAGAACGGCACCAGACAAAAGTTCCAGCATTATCTCCTTGGCCAATGCAGATTTGTGATTCATCACTGAATATCACTTTCATCCAATCCACTCCATGATTGCTTCTCTTTAGCTCACTGTAACCTTGTTTTCTTCTGTTTAGGTGTTAGTGCTGGTTTTCATTTGGCTTTTCTATATGTAAATCCCATCAGCCGATTTCTTACAGTTCTGTCACAAACATTGACTCCCGTTTCCGCCCATTTATTTTTAATTTGTTTTGTTGTGCATTTTCTATTTTCAAGGCATATTGCTTTGAGTTTTCTATCCTGACGCTTTGATGTCTTCCTTGGTCTACCTGTATGTTTTCCTTTTATAACCTTCATATTTTGTTTATACTTGCACTAAATTTTAGACAGCTGACTGGGAGCAACCAACATCTTTTGCCACACTTGTTGGATTTCCTTCTTGAAGGAGTTTTATAATCCTTTCCATTGTTTCAATTGACAATTATCTTGTTGGGGCCATCTTTCCTTTCAATTAGCTAAGTCCAACAGCTCGTTAAGGTCTGTACGCTCTTTCAACTGCAGACTAATTTGCATTTTTAGACTTATGCCGGTATTTGTTTTAGAAATGCAAATTACAAGGTGATTCCATAATTTTTTCCTCAACATTGAGTGATTCCATAATTTTTTCCCCTACTTGATCTGGAAAAAAATATACCATTAATTAAAATAATTAAATTTAATTTGTTTGAGGTATGTTTCATGAGGCCAGAATGTTCAGCTATTAAACAAAAATAGTTTTGTGTCATATCTGTGATTTGTTTATTTGCTACGAAAAAGCTGGGTGAACATCTTCTAAGTGTGGTGATTCCATAATTTTTGCCAGGGGTTGTATTTCATACATTAATCAAAGACTGTTTGAATGTGTGTACAAACTGCAGCCATGCCCAATATGGTAAGTGCTAACCACTGTCGTCTCGATCCCAGTGAACATCTTTGTGGTGAAAAGTCGATGAAACGCAGTCTAGGTGTTCAGGTGAATACCGGGCTACATTTGGTTGAAAAATGAAAGTCTTCTAGCCGACAAGGATGTAGCCAGGCTATATCCAGGTGAAACCTGAGCTTCATTGGGGTTAACCTAGTCTGTTTATGTCAAAACGTGTCAAAAGGTCAAACTTCATTTCCACCCCTCTAGACGTCTAGAATTCGGCTTATGCTCACTGTGATATGTAATGTAATTAAACCTTTGACTAATTTTTTATCCCCAATTTCTGTTGTGGTTCTTTGAAGCTATCATTTAGTACCACTGTTCTCACAGCTCGTCTAAAATGTGATCTTTTAACAACTGGCGTGTTTTTAAAAGCAGTTTGTGCAGCTGCTCTGTGCCATCCTGTTGTGTCACTAGTTGCTCTGTGAGTGACTTGCAGTTTAACAGACTCAGACTATGGCCTTGACTGAATACGATCCCTTCACCCCTTTGAGGGCACATATTTGAGTCAACTTCGTCAAAAAGCTTTTGAGTGGGCGACTTTTTCTCACAAATGGGGGCAATAAGAATCCCAGGATGAAACCCTTATTTTCCGGGTTTTTGTTATAAAAACTACAACTTGTACATATTACGAACTGCTCTTTTTATTTTTGTTAATTCTATCTTCATTGATAATCTACACTTTATATAACCATATGTAAACTGATTGATATTCTCAATAAAAATAAAAAATATTCCAAACTACATCACTAGTTTGGAAAGAGTTTTGCGGGGCTGTGTTCGGATCCAACTTAACACATTCCCTTCCCTTGCTCTCTTCCCTCGAGTGAGCTATCTTATGACATAATTTGCTATGTGCAGCAAGCAAACTTAAAAGGTGCTCTGCAAGGGAGGATAGATAAGAAACAAAACAAAACTGAACTGAATGGCCCTCACAACCGATATAGGAATTGCTCCATAGAGCTGAAACGTGACCCCCTACTTGCGTGGAGCATTGCACTGTGAGGCAACTGAGGTAATATAATTAGCCTACTAATTATATTTATATAATTACTCCCCTTAAATTGGAACTGAATTCCACTTGGTGTGGCTGCCATATTTCATCCTGGCATTTCCTGGGCTGCGTTCGAATCCAATTTAACACACTCCCTTCCCTTGCTCACTTCTCTCGAGGGAGCTATCTTGTGACGCAATTTGCTACGTGGAGCAAGCAAACTTAAAATGTGCTCTGCAAGGGAGGATTGACGAGAAACAAACAAAAACGGAACCGAACCGCCCTTGCAACATTTTGGAAGTGCAACACCATAGAGTTGAAATGTGACCGCCCACTTTTTCCATGTGGAGCACTGAATTGTGGGATTCCCTTCTTGCTAAAAGCTTGCATTTTATACCCTTGGTGGAAGGGAGGATAAACGAGGGAATATAATTACTCCAATAAAAATTTTTATTGGATCAGAATTACACTTGGTGTGGCTGCCATATTCATCATCCTGGCATTTTGGGGATTCTCCCCTTGAAGCAAGGGAAAGGAACGACAGGAAGAAAGGATACATTTCGGATCCGAACGCAGCCCTGGATTTCTTTCGCACACTGCTTGCAAAGTGAGGGGAGAGGGCACATGGTAGACAGGGGACAGAGGGCAGGGAACAGGGATCATATTCGGTCACAGCCTATGTGCTTTATGTAGCGAAGGACAAATGGAATTGCAGGCCCCTCAGTGAGAGCAGGAAGACAGCGCCCCCTTCTGGGATCCTGGTGGCATTTATTGCAGTTATCAACATTAACACTACATTCTCCTGATTCAAATTCAGAAAGGCCAACCACAGCACTTTAAAAATCCATGAAAAGGAATGTAAATGACTGTAAATAATTGACCACACTTCTCTGTGTTTCTGTATTCAGCTGTCCAATCACAGAGATAGCTTACCGAGAGGCTAATGCCTGCTTTTACCAACAGCTTGGACTACTGTAATTCATTATTCTCTGGTCTGCCCAATTAGACAGCTTCAACTGAACAGAACTGCTGCACAACTACTGCCTATGACCAGAAGTAGAGCACACATGTTTAAGTACCTGCAGTGGTTTCCAGTTGGTTTTACAGTTCATTATAAGGTACTTTTATGAGTTTCTAAGTCAGGGATGGGCGGCTCCAGGCCTCGCGGGCCGGTATGTACGCGGGTTTTTGCTGCCACCAGTTACTCTGGCTCAATCAGCTAATTAGTCATATACACGAACAACGATTCACTCGGCAATAAAACACTACAATACATGCACAATAACATTCATCACCTGCTGTTCATAACGTGGAATGTAGCTAAAATATCAGCCAATGTAAATGATTGGGCAAATTAAACAATTGGTAACTGGTGGCAGCAAAAACCTGCATACACACCGGCCCGCGAGGCCTGGAGTTGCCTGTCCCTGTTCTAAGTCTTATGGCCTAGAACATGGATACTCAAATGCGGCCCTGCTTTTCTTTTCTCTCAGGTAATTAACTAAACAATTAGTGTAAGGGGAGGGTGGAAAACCAGCAGCTCTTGGCCCTCAAGGACCATGATAACCTAGAACCTGCATACATGTCTGATATGCTATTAAGGTAGCCTATGTTCTCAGCAGCCCTCAGATGATCCAATGATGGGAAAGACAGTTGAGACTTTAAACAAAAACTAAGATAAGATACCATCTTTAACCTTTCCTTCACCTAGGGTGTTTTTGTTTTGTCTGATTGTACCTTGTTTTACTGTCTTAAATGCTTCAACCGTGTCTTTTACTTATTTTACTGCTCTTATTGCATTGCGAAGCACATTACATTGCAGACCTGTGTACAATATGTGCTATATAAATATTGGCTGACTCGCTTATGTGGCTGTATGTGGTTGAATGTACCACTTCAGGGCTTGATATTAGTTAATCTTCCCCTAAAACTGTCAGAATGCAATATCTTATTCAGCATATAGATTTAAGGAAAGAAATCATCCCAAGAATTAAAACGGCATCACTTCAAACGCGATAACATGGATTCCTTTACATCACTTTATTGAGTTTGCTGATTAACACTCACTCATTAGTTGTGACAGAATTGGCATGTACCGTTTATCCTCTATGTATGGTATACAGCATCGCTATTCAGAGGAACTAGTTTAATTTTCACACAAATAAATTGCAACATTGTCAATGCAAGTCACTGGTGCTTTTTTTTAATGTCTTCCTATACTAGTTATGAATTATGATATCAATTCCAGGTAGTTACAGCTGCTTCAATACGTCATGCATTTCCCTCATTTCTTTATCTTGCTGCATTTAGTTTGTTACTTTTTAATACATCACAAGGAAGTGAAAGTAGACAAGGAAACAACAGGTTCCGGAAAGTATCGGGACGTCCTTATTCACTTTGAGGCGACATTATTCCTGAATAACATTGATGCTATTACTCGGTTATGAACACGACTTAATATTACACACTGTGCCTTGTGTCAATTCCGCTGTAAACCTGCTGAAACAAATACATTTTCATTGAAAGATTGAGATGGAAGGAACGTTACTTAACTAATTGTTAGAATTTTTTTTTTATCGCCAAGTAGATTTTCATTTTACTAATTCAATTATGTATAGCAAATTGTGATCTCTAATCATGAGCTGTGTCCTAATCAGAACCCTTCCACACTATTGAGTATGCTTGTTGAGTAGACAGGATGAGAAAGTAGGTAAGCAAAATGTTCTCTACATTACATTACAGGCATTTAGCAGACGTTCTTATCCAGAGCGACTTACACAACTTTTTTAGCATTTCTTTTACATATATTATCCAATCATACAGCTGGATATATACTGAAGCGATTCAGGTTAAGTACCTTGCTCAAGGGTACAACGGTAGTGTCCTACCTGGGAATCGAACCTGCAACCTTTCGGTTACAAGGCCAACCTTTCAGTTACAAGGCCAGTTCCTAAATTTAAATCTAAATGTACTACACTTAAAACCCCCGTGTGATATACTTACTTCTGGGGTTTCGCCGAGTATATTCGGTACGCGGACATTTTGGTCGCATAAATATGACGCGCAGCTTCGCTGACATTTTCCTTCGATAACAGCAAAAAGCAACACGTGACATGGCCGCAAAAGGGTGGGGACGTCTTGCGACACTTCCGCTGCACGGTTGGAAAATAGTGTGGATATTATTATTTTTTGTGCTTACTGCACGTCACGTACTGAACGGTACACAGGACGCAGTAGATGGGAGCTCTGATTCTGACACAGCTGCAGGGACATTTACAAAATGTCCACTTCCCCTTATGGTCCTTCAGGGAAGGAGGGGACGGATGCATTTAAGGTATTCCAAACCAGCCCAGTACCTCCTGGCTGATCTCTCCACAGTAGCCAGGAACAAATACATAATCAACACATGGCAGTGATTTCCATAAGCTTCAGCTGTAGCAGGGTTAAGGGTTTAACAGGCTATTAGTGGTTTGGGATAAACTACAGCGAATAAAAGAACACAACCAGTAGAACAGAACAAGGTTGCAACGGGCACAATGAAACATGGGCAAAGAACGTCCATCTTCACGATTCTATAACGCCGCTAACGGCCGATGAAATCACGTGGCGTAACACGCGGCCGCAGACCAGGTCGCCGTTAATGAGAAATCTGTTCTCGGCTCACCTTTCTGGTGAAACGAAGGTCGATTGAAATAAATAAAAATACAAAAAGAAAAGCTGACTCACTGAAATCAAATATCATCATTCTTAGAGAATGTTTACTCATTTTGAGGCGGGGCCATATGCAGGATTTGAACCCGCAAGCTTGTGATCACAAGCATAGCTCCTTGGCCAGTGGCATCTCCCGCTGTCTCTCGTACCGGTATTTGTGAGGCAATGCCTCTACAAACAGACTTACGTTATTGACACGATTGCCTCTGATTGGTTGTATGCTAACATCTTGGCACTGTGTTAATCGTCATACTTCATTACTGACGTTTTGCCTCCAGTTATGTATCCATAATACCCTTCTTCGTCTTATTATTATTATTATTTGAAGCACTCGCTAGTTGAAACACTGTTAGCACACAACACCACAGTCATTTAAGATCTTATGAGTCATTTCAGAATAAAACATCAGACACGTTCTTGTGAAGGATTGGCCTCCATCTAACAGAATGACTTCTGCTTTTCCAGGAATATAAAATCAAAAATCTGAATGGTCACACTTCTACTCCACCCTGGCATCCAGTCAACTCGGGGGGGGAGTTCACCTTCATTTTCACTGAAATTGCTTCAAACTTACAATGTAAACATTCATAAAACAGGTGCAAATGTGGCAAAGGAGTCAGGTGACCACAAGCATCAATGCAGTCATCTTGGAGGGAAAGCAGTTGGATGGGGGGGGGGGGGGGGTCTGGACGGGAAGGGGTTGAGGACTGCAGTGGGCTTTGGGGGGGATATGTGGGGGTGCAGTGGGTGTTGGGCTGGGTGGGGTTAAACTCAAGCTCGCTGTCGGAGGCGTTGCAGCGCTGTCGTTGCAGCGCTGTCGTTACAGCGCCTTTTCAATACTGGGGGGGCTCGGCGTTGGGGGGCTGTAGCCTCGTCTCCTGAACTGAAGAAACACAACAAGTCAAACTTACAGACTGCGTAATCCTCCTAACATTTACACACACTGCATAATCCTCCTAACATTCACACACGCTGCGTAATCCTCCTAACATTTACACACACTGCATAATCCTCCTAACATTCACACACGCTGTGTAATCCTCCTAACATTTACACACACTGCGTAATCCTCCTAACATTTACACATGCTGCGTAATCCTAACATTTACACACGCTGCGTAATCCTCCTAACATTTACACACACTGTGTAATCCTCCTAGCATTTACACACGCTGCGTAATCCTCCTAACATTTACACGCGCTGCGTAATCCTCCTAACATTTACACACACTGCGTAATTCTCCTAACATTTACGCACACCGCCTAGTCCCTGTGTGATACTGCATAGTTCAAATAACAATGACACACACAGCGTAGTCTACCTTACAATGACCTGCAATATGCACAGAAATCCTAACAGCAGTGCATATTGTGTGTATGGGTTCATTCCAATCGCTTATTTTATCCATCCTCGTCTCCTCTGTCCTCGCCTGACCCAGAAATCGATCGATGTTCGCCATCTTTAAGGACATCCCAAACCGCTAAATGCTCCTCGGAGGAGCTAGGAGCGAGGAGGCTCCCGGAGGATGCTTCAGCGAGGAAACAAGTGTAGCCTTTGCAGAAGCCATTTCTCAGAACGTGTGACGTATCCACCACTCTCCACATCTGCCACGTGGCGGGTACACCCCTACACAAATGCAATTTTACAGTTCCTTTCCATTTATTATAAAGCGCTTTATCCATAATGACACTCATTCTTTTTGACTACCAAAAGCCATGTTTATTCATGAAAAAAGAGGCTAAAGAGCATTAGAATTAAGCACGTAAGCATAATACGATGCTGACGCTTGACTGAGCAAGGACGTTCCATTTCGCTAATGCATGTTGCCTTGATTCCTTCGTGCTCGTATCCTTGCATCTTTACCTAGCGTCCTTCGTTGGGCGGAGCTAAGGAATGAGGAAAGGACGCTAGGAAAGGATGTGAAAATAAGCGATTGGAATTAATCCTACATCTAATAGATATGATAGTGACTTAATCAGACAGCATGGGCTGATATGTACCTTGGGGCTCCTGGGAAACGACTGACTCCGGATTCTCGGCCTTCACATACTCCGAGTTCATATTTTCTGCACAGAAAAGCCAGGACACAAGGGGTCAGTGCGTGCATGCATGCACGTGCGAATGTGCGTATCTGTGTTTGTATATGTGTGTGTATATGTGTGTGTGTATGTGCTCTTACGCTGGACACTGAAGCAAAACTTCTTCTTCTGGTAGGATATGTAACTGCTGACTGCACCAAGCAACGCCATGGCAACAGCACTGGCAATGCCCGCCACTGTGCCTGTCTCAGCTGTGGTGTCTGTAGGAGAGAGGTCATAATAATAATAATAATAATAATAATAATAATAATAATAATGATGATAATGTCCTTCCCCAGACAGGATCACAGAGGTCTGTCCTTACCGTAGTTTGTGTCATCAGCTGGGACATCATGCCCTCCTCCTCGCCCCCCTGTAGAATGGGCAAACACAGAGGTGTATCACCTCGCCTCTCACATCATACATTCTCTTCATTTGGACTTCCTACTTTACCAGCTAGACTAATACCTGCTCAACTCATTTCATTACCTGCTGTGATAGATCCCTCATTACATTCTACCATTAGTTTAAAACCCGGGCCTGCCAGCGAAGGATGGGCTCCCCCTCTGTAGCTAGGTTCCTCCTGAGATTTCTTGCCTGAGAGTTTTTTTTTCTTCTCACCACCATTTCAGTGTTCGTCTTCCCACTGGGGAGTTTTGGGGAGCTTTTTGGGGGTTCAAGCCTGGTTTTTGCCCAAATTTCCTTCTGTTTCCACTGTAAAGTGTCAAACCCTACTCCCAGTCTACTTTCAGGACTGTGCCTCCATAAAGTTTTACAAGTGCTGCTACTCTTCAACACTAGCCTTCCAACATTTTACATGTAAATTCATACGGTCTTTCCAACATCTGTTCCAACCCATATAGAGAAACAGGTCTCTCTCTCACACACACACACACACACACACACACAAACACGTGCTCACTCTCACGCACACATACGCTCTCTCTCAAACACACACACACACACACGCTCTCTCTCACACACACACACACACAGGCTCTCTCACACACACACACACACACACACACACACACACACACACACACACACACACACACACACACACACACACACACACACACACACACACACACACACACACACACACACACACACACACACACACACACACACACACACACACACACACACACACACAGGCGTTACCTTTGCCCTTTTCAGGTTTGTAGTCATTGTCGTTCAGGATGTCCAGGAGGTCACTGTCTGAAAATTCATTGCCTGTGGGATATAGAGAGGGACTCTAGAAGAAGTAGAACTAGTGTTTGCCCTAGTAGAAAACTATTTTATGCATGCTGAGAACTGGAGATTGACTGAAGGAATGCGGTTACTGAAGGAACAGCTCTGGAACCATAATAAAGAAGAACATGGGCATCATGGGCTTGTGTGCTTGGTACCATTTTGACCTCACATAAGGTGAAGAGAATAACAACATGTATGTTCCCTCAACAATTTATGGTGGGAAAGGAGGACAGTCTTTATCCTGTTTCTGCATAACTAAAGAGTATAAGTAGTGGTGACTTGTTTATGTTAATTTCAGAATAGACACTGACTGCCATGTGTTTGTTCTCCATGTACGTGCATGAATAAAAAAACGTCTTGAATTCACCAGTCTGAACCTCAGAGTGGCTTATTCCACAGCATTGTGTTACTGTGTATGTGTGTGTTTGTGAGAGTGTGTGAATGCACGTGTTTGTGAGTGTGTGTGTGAATGCACATATGCTTTTGTGTTACTGTGTATGTGTGTTTGTGAGTGTGTGTATGTCTACTTGTGAGTGTGTGTGTGTGTGTGTGTGTACTTGTGAAAGAGAGTGAGAGTGTGTGTGTGTGTGTGTGTGTGTGTGGGAGAGTGTGTATGTGTGAGAGAGAAAGTGTGAGTGAGAGTGTGTGTATGTACAGTGCCCACCACAATTATTTGCACCCCTGGTAAAGATGAGTAAGAGGGTTATAAAACATTCACCTTTTGGTGAATTAGCTTAATCCCACACTGAAAAAAAAAAAAAAAAACTTTAATTGAAGTAAATTTATTCTGAGAAAAAAAATTCCTCAAGAAATAATACTTTTTAACAAAACCATGTGTGCCACAATTATTGGCACCCCTAGATATTCTTATGAACAAAATGTAACTGAAGCATTTTGTCCATTTATATTTTACTTTTTAAAGTTGATCAGAGTGTTTAGGAACTTTCAAGCAGTAATCCATGACTTCATGTTTCACTGGGGTATAAATATGAGGTGACATAGAGGCCATATTCCCTTATACATACATCAACATGGGAAAGATAATAAAACACACAAATCAAATGAGGGAAAAGTGTGTTGAGCTTCATAAGTCAGGGAATGGCTATAAAGAAATAGCTACTCACCTGAAAATGCCCATATTTACGGTGAAGGCAATACTTAAGCAACTGGAACTGTTACAAACTTGCCTGGAAGAGGACCCAAGTTTATTTTGCCACCACGCACAGTGAAGAGGATGGTAAGAGAGGCAAAAAAAAATCCCCAAGGATCACTGTTGGAGAATTACAGAGGAAAGTAGCATCTTGGGGTCATCAAGTCTCCAAAACTACCGTCACCTCCATGCCAAAAAATGATTTGGAAGCCAAGCCAGAAAAAAGCCTTTCCTGTCATTTCACCACAAATGTAAGCGCCTGGAGTTTGCTAAACGCTACTGGAACTTTGACTGGAACCGTGTTCTATGGTCAGATGAAACGAAAATTGAGCTTTTCGGCAACCAACACTCAAGGTGGGTTTGGCGTAAAAAGAAGGATGGCTATACAGAAAATAACCTGATCCCCACTGTTAGTTTTTTACAATCGTTTTCACACTTGTCTCAATACCTTGCCCACTTTTTCAAAACACGTAACACATTCACCATATCAGTAGACTATGTGAACTAAACTATGTATACTTTTGCATTGCTTTGATACAAAAGGCATTCAATCACCACTTCTTCCAAAATTCATGAATACCTCTCTCAGTCAGTGTTCACCACCAGCAAGATTCTGTACAACTACAGCAAATTTTGCAGATTTAGAAACTCTGTTCAAAACAGTTAACTTTCAGTTCAAAACCCAACAAAATTCTGATCACTGTGGATGGAAATATGTTGCATTTTGACAGACAAATTAAGACAGATAATTCTGATTTTAGCAGAAAGTTTATTCAGTTTTTTTGTTTGCAGCCTTGTTACCATCTATACAAAAGTGGTCATACTTGCATTGAAATGTGCATGTATATAGGGAAAATATAGATGTAGTTGTCACTGAAGAGATTTTTCCACTATTACTGCTGTATATGTACTGCTGAAACACCTGGCTGTCACTTCAGCTAATGACCTACCCAGGCGTTTTTTGTTTGTGCCTCGTTACCACATATACAAAAGGGGCCATCTTTGGATTGGCATTTGCATTCTTTAGCCTTGGTGAGGAAAATGGATGCAGCCAGAGGCAGAGGAAGAAGACGTCGCGGAAGAGCAAGAACAGTTGTGTCTGATGAAATCAGAGCCACAGTCATTGATCATGTGGTAAATCATGGTCTGTCCCTGAGGGAAGCAGGTTTGAGGGTTCAACCAAACTTGCCTAGATCCACAGTGGCTTCAATAGTGAGGATTTTCAGGCAAACCAACAGGTACTATACAGTATTTACAGCATTCTGACTGAAGGCATTCAATTGATGTGTATATTACAGTAGTACTGTGATTTGAGAAAAGTCTCTAGAAAAAGCTGATGTATCAGTGCACATTTGTCTTTGACTCACTACAGGACCCAGCGGTTACCTCACACAGGGGGAAGGGGATGAATATTTACGCCTCAACAAGAGGATGTAATAGTTGGGATGGTCATTGCCAACAACAGCATCAGGCTAAGAAAAATACGCAACAACATAATCGCAGACAACAACATATTTCCAAACATTGACAGTGACACTACAACTATTTCAAGAGTGCTACAGAAACATCAGATCAGGATGAAACAGTTGTACACTGTCCCCTTTGACAGGAACTCTGAGCGTGTCAAGGAACTCAGGTGCCAATATGTCCAGGTAAGATATCTAAGGTAATTTTGAACAACACTGCACACACAGGCACAACACAGTAAGCTATACAATTTGTGACTTACGGTACCTTGTATATTCTCTAATTTACTGAAGAGAGTCATGGAGCTTGAAGCCAGTGATACCAAACACACATTCATCTATGTGGATGAGGCCGGTTTCAACTTCGCAAAAAGACGCCGCCGTGGAAGGAATGTAATCGAGAAAAGGGCAACTGTAGATGTTCCAGGCCAGAGGGGGGCTAACATCACCATCACCATCTCTCTCACCATCTGAGCAATATCTGTTGATGGACTGCAGCTGCATAAGGCCATCATTGGCCCATACAATTCAGCACGCCTTATTGTTTTTCTTTATGAACTGTTTGAAAGGCTTTCAGCAGAAAGAGAGCAAGAGAGGCAGAATTCACCAGTATATGTGATTGTATGGGACAATGTGGCCTTTCACGACTCCCGCCAGATCACAGAGTGGTTTACGGCCCATCCCGGGATGATGTCGTTATTCCTGTCACCATACTCTCCTTTCCTCAACCTCATAGAAGAATTATTTTCTACATGGAGATGGAAGGTTTATGACCACCACCCACATGACCAGATGTCACTTCTAGATGCAATGGTTGCTGGGTGTATGGACATAACAGTGGAACACATCCAGGGCTGGATAAGGCACTCGAAGAGATTCTTTCCTCGGTGTACGGCATAACATTCGGTGTGATGTTGATGAAAATCTATGGCCAAATGCAGAGGACAGGATGGATGGTCCAGGCCAACAGTAGACTTCTGATACTGATAGGCAGACAATATATGTGCAAATTACTGTATATAGTGAAAATATTGCTATTTTTTGTTATTGACTGTAATGTATTTTGAGTAATTGATTGTATTGTATTTTTTTATGAACTACAGTATATTGCACTGAGAGAACAAATGGCAAAATACAGTAAACCCCCTGAAGAATACTGTTGCTTTTGTGATTTGTTTCTTTATCATATATTGTTTTACATTACACAGTAAAAATTGTTATTCTGGGTTTCCGAAACAGTGAAACATTAATTAATTTACAGTTTACTGTAAATTTACCACACTCAGTCATGACATCTATTGTGAGAGGCAAACCAACAGATCAAAGGTTTCTTTAGCTGCTTGGCTTGAAATATTTGTGGATGCAAAAATAGAGAAAAGGGAAACACATAATATATGTACTTTGCAATGCTCCAAGTTGTTTGTGTTTTTTAGTTCATTGTACATTGAGTGACAAAGTAGTCTTATGGGAGAAAGCATATTCTATAGTTACGGCAGCATGAGTCACTTTTGGGTGAAATATGAAGTGTTTCGGTGGTTGAAGTGCATTTTGCACCAAAGGTTAACTGATGTGCTCAGGTGCGTGTTTCAAAAGCACACTGTGTGAAGAGTTTTGAAGAAGTGGACATGGTATTGAGACAAGTGTGAAAACGATTGTAAAAAACTAAGTATGGTGGAGGTTCCGTGATGTTGTGGGGCTGTTTTTCCTCCAAAGGCCCTGGGAACCTTGTTAGGGTACATGGCATCATGAACTCCATGAAATTCCATGAAATTTTAAATCTGGATCTGGCTGCCTCTGCCAGGAAACTAAAACTGGGTCGTCGTTAGATCTTCCAGCAGGACAATGATCCAAAACATACGTCCAAATCAACACAAAAATGATTAACTGAACACAAAATCAAGCTTCTGCCATAGCCATCTGAGTCCCCTGATCTAAACCCCATTGAAAACCTGTGGGCTGAGCTGAAGAGGAGAGCGCATAAGAGAGGACCTAGGACTCTTGATAATCTGGAGAGATTCTGTATAGAGGAATGGTCTGAGATTCCTTGCTCTGTATTCTCCAACCTTATTAGATGTTACTGGAGAAGACTCAGTGCTGTTTTATTGGCAAAGGGAGGTTGTACAAGGTATTAAATGAAGCGGTGCCAAGAATTGTGGCCTACGTGGTTTTGTTAAAAATAATTATTTCCTGATGAGGGATTTTTTTTTGTCTCAGAATAAATTTACTTCAATTAAAGGTTGTATCAGCGATTTTGGGTGACGTCACTTCTGAAGCGAAATCCCAAACAAACATACTTATGAATAATTATGTTATGTTTTAAAAAATAGTGTTCAAGCATCCAGAATTATAACCACGTTAATAACGTTTGTAAGAAACCAAACCGTTTGTAAATCCGTCAAGATTTCAGCGAGATAAGAGTATTAGCGTTTGTGCAGATCATTGTGATTGGTTGGAATACTGTTTATTTTGGTTTTGAGTGGTTGGTAGTACCATTTGTTTTTGTGTACGATCTCGGAGCATAGGCTGCCTACAGAGACGCGGTTTTTTGACGGCCTACTTATGGGGCGGGCAGCTAGCGGATCGTGAGGAAAAATCAGATGAATGTGATCATTTATGTTTCCACCCAAAATCGCTGATACAACCTTTAAAGGTTGGATTTTTCTCATTTTTTCAGTGTGAGATTAAGCTAATTCACCAAACGGATTTAAATGAATTATTAAATGATTGATTAAATTAATTTTTTATAACCCTTTTTACTCATCTTTACCAGGGGTGCCAATAATTGTGGAGGGCACTGTATGTGTGTGTGCATGTAACTGTGTGTGAGCTCCACATACACACTGAGAAATGGGGGGAAGCATCACACGGATTCATTTGGAATGTTCTTATTGCTGACAGATATGACCATATGCTTACTCACAAACATAAATGTTCCATCTTCTCTTTTCACAAAATAAATAAAATGATCCAAAAACCACGTTATAGAGAATTAATAGCCAGGCTGGGGAAATGAGCAAGTACGTCAGGCAGAGACGAGAAACAAAAATGTTCAAAATCACAACAAAATGCATGATTCATTCCAGTTTAGAAGATGTATAAAGATGCAGAAATGTTAGCCTGCATCAAACCCTCTCATACACACCAAACAAATTCCTCAACCAAACTGTAGTAACTAAACTGCCACTACATCAGAAGGTTTGCATGCATGATGCTCATAACGGGGTGGGGGCGGGGTTTGGCGGTTCGCCGGTCAGTCGAAGAGACTTTGCTCTGATTCATGCCTTCAAAGCCCAGTCACACAAACTCACACAATGCAGTACAGATTCAGCTCAGTGCTCCTCTACCCTGCAGCAGGGGAACACAGTCCAGTCTGCACTAGCTTAGCTCATGCAGGAGGAGGAAGGCCTCCCCAGTGCCTCCTCCTCGGGGGCCTCTGGATGCACCTCCTTACCACTCACTCCCGTGCCGTGGGGACTCCCCTGGACCCTGCCCGCTCCTCCAAAATCTTTATCTAATGAGCACACGACACAACGTCACGTACCACCAAGCACTCCCAACCCCTCCCTCTGCAGAGCACTCCCCTGCTCTGGTGACGAGACGTGCCACAAACACTTCCGTAACTCTTTTAAAACCTTCGGTCTAAAAATGTATTTCATTTTTTTCTGTCAATTTCCAATTTTTTCCCTCCTAGTTTAGAAATTAATCGCTGCAATGTCTCCCATTAATTAGGGGGAGGGCACACAAGCACAGAGCTCCCTTCTAAAGCACAATCGAGCAACTGCCATTTTCTCTTCACTCTGTAGTCCACCCACTGATCTGGGCAGTCATTAGGCTGTGGCTGTGTACTTCACCATCCAGCTGTTGCCAGGAAACCACAGGTGCCCAATGAGATGAGAACATTCCTTTCCTACAGCGGGTGACACTACGGACACTAATGGGCGAGTCCATGCCAATTCAACAAGCTTTTTCACTGCATTGACACAGATTTGAATGAGATTTGGCATGCTGATTTGGCCTTATAAGAAACCCCTGGAACCAAAATTACACTTGTCCCAGATCGTTAATCTGGGAGATGTGGGCTAACAAAAGTTTGGGCTAATGAGCGTGTACCCATAATTTTGACTTGCTGTATCTCCATTACTCTAAGTTGTAATATATCATATTAAAGGTATCTTCCAGCCCAATCTTTTATTCATATACTATATTCAGCAAAAACGTTAAGGTAAAAGAGTTAGGATAGATTATATTCTTAAAAATTGATAATAATTTTGGAAAGTTGGAAAATAAGTCAGGAGAAACAACCCTTAAAGTGATCCATCCATATCTACTGCATACCTGGCAGCAGAGTGATGGTTTGAGGCTCGTTTGATACCTCAGACCCTTGATGACTTACATCCATTTAGCCAACCATGTGATCCATACTCTTCCAGCGTAATTTACATCTTAATCTAGCCCCTGCTCTGCCCCCCGTAATTCCCATAGAGATCCATTCAAATGCAGAGAGGTTATAGTATCGCTTGTAAGAGTACCCGAAAATAAGATATCAAGAGTCTTTTGATGTTGTTGGGTCAAAGACATCAGGAAGACTTTATTCTACATTATGTTAAACTGTCCAATATTTTTTGATGCCCGAAAATGGGGAGGACTATGTACTAAAGGTTCTATAATTTCTAAAAGGTTCATCCGATATGGATGAAAATACCCTCTAATTAAAGCCGACAGTCTGCACTTCAACCTCATTGTCATATCCTTTCAAATTCAGAGTGCTAGAGTACAGAACCAAAATAACAAAAAATGTGTCACTGTCCAATGAATTATGGTGTTCACTGTATGTTGGTCTACTGTATTTCAAAAAACAGGTACTCATCACTGGGCAGATTGGTTCAAACCTTCTCTCAAAGAACCTAATTCATACTCTTGGAGCATGTGCTGCCACCCATGATAGTGACCTGCACAAAAAGGCTTAGTATTTCCCTACTGCAGTTCTGTTTAGGCCATTTCTCTATTTCTCTTATGTCTCATACCAATATTGATAGCTAACATAAGATAATATTGATAGGTAGCTTTTGAAAGGTGGATCTAAATCTTTCAGTCTGTTTACATTTCAAATCTTTTTAGAAGCTATATGAGTAGATGAATAATTATATGCTGTGATTGCATTAGGCTATTTCATGTATACTTTCACCTGTTGTTTTTATGTCTTCCATTTGAACTCCAATATGTATGACATATCAGGCCAATTAGGCCTACATGTTATGCTATGACTGAAATCTTATCGACAAATACTCTATGTCAACAGTGTATGTTTTCATATATTTCATACTACATAGGTGTACATAAGTGATTTTCATGGGCGGTGGTATAAGCCTCGGCCACATGTCCAGTATGGGCTACTCCTTGTATGGATGATTCCATTTCTAATCAACAAATAAAGAGTAGAGTCTATGATGTTATAAGTCTAAATGAAATACCGCTGTATTTATGCACTCCAGCAGCAAGTGATATTTAGTTTTCAAGTGTGTACACAGTCTTCTGTGTGAAATAATCAGCATCACGTACAGAAATATATATACACTATTGTGCTGCCCTTAATGTACAAATGTGCATTATAGATCTATAGCCTATGTCTAAACCTACTCTAGAGGGACCCCTATAGCCTAATGCAGCAGTTGTAGGCCACTTACTATGAATTTGGCTCTTTGAGAGAAAATATGAACCAATCTGCCCAGTGATGAGTACATGTTGTTTGTAATACAGTAGACCCTCATAGCCACAGAAATGTATAGCAGACAGATATAAAAAATGGAGTACTGGAAATCTCCAGTCTGTAGATAGTGTAGAGAGCTGAAGTTTGGCTTGGTGGTGCTCAGTTGAATTTCCTGTCTTTTTCAGCTTTTGACCAAGCCAAACTTCACACTTAAAACAATTTTTTGTTATTAATTGCCAGGGTTTTTTCTCTGGAAGGAGTCCATTTCCTAAAACAAGACTAGGCAAGCCTAGCTCAGCCCGGACGCCTGTATGCAGCCAGTGAGGAACATGTGACAGGGCACGGCGGACATTGTTCTGGAGCATGCAGTTTGGCCTGCATACCGGGGTGATGGAGTGCATCTGATTCTCAAAGGTGGGTGGGGCAGAGTATGTGAGCGGGAGCGAGCGAGAAGGGGAAGCGGACGTCATTTAATTAGAGTGATGAGCACTATTAGGACGTTACCATTCCACAAGCTCCAGTTCGCTCCGGTACCACTCACCCTAGAATGCTTGCTTCTGCCAATAGTTCTAATTTGAACAGGGGAAGATGGAGTCTTGGAAATATTTTACAAAAGCCCCAGACAAAGGTTACAAGTGTAACATAAACTAAGAAACCTTCCTCCTACAACCCTGTGCAACATTGCTGCAATATTGCTCCACAACGTTGTAGCCACATTCAAACATAATCTCAATAAAAGTTTTCCAAGAGACTTTGCGACAGCATTACTGCAACGTAGTGACGCTGATGTTGATGTTAAGTCCTTTATTTTTTACCTTTAGCATGGCTTATCAGTGCTGATTCACCCATTGTGTATATGTCAATGTCTTTCCTGCAAAACTTGCAGTAAGCCTTACGTGAGGCACAGCCTGTAACATTCATTTTGATACCAATTTTCATTGAACCGGCAGCCGGGCATGATGGCAGGAGTGCAGTTGCGGATCAGATTGACAGCTTGCCCACCCATTCAGATTCATAATTACTGTACCTTAAATGTGAATTGTTTTAATTCACATTGTCTAAAAAGTGTGGAGATGCCATTGAAACCAACTGGAGAAAACGCTGGATGTGATTGTTTGTCTCCATCGGCCCGTTGCTATGTTCGTTACTATGTGATGACACGGCACTTTCATAGCAGAAATTCTCTTACGTTTGTTTAGGCTACATTACGAACTCGCGCGCCAATTCGGTCTGAGTTTCATGTATAGTAGCAGCCTAGTATGAGCCAACTATGGCTAAACAGCTATCATTGACCCGTTTTCTTAAAAAAACACGTCTGGAAGTGGAAGATGAAAAAAGTTTGGACCAGGACTTAGCACTCGCAGGATCGTCGTGAGACGTTTGCGGGCCCAGGCAGTGAAGGAGAAACGGCCACAGCAACGACATCCCGTGAGTGTCATGCTAGCCTGCATGCTAACGTGGACATGCAGGCTCCACAGCCCCCTCCACTCCTGAAGGGACCTTCACTGCCACCGGCTTCTGAACTAACCGGTACATGAACCGATAAGGTAGTCCTATACGGGTTCATTTTTTTAATTTACTCTGGGGCCCGCTGTGGCATGGTTATGATTGCAGCCTCTGTGAGCGAGGCAGGGAGTTCTGAATTGTGACAAACTCTAGGCTATTTGGTTATTTAATTTGTGGTTGTATTCCGGTCAGTGCACTAATGAGGTTTATGCAATATTTGTTATTATCGCACCTGTTCTGTTCTGTGGCTAGCTAGCCATTCATCTGGCTGGCTCATAGATAGGCCTATGTGATCTCCGGTGATGTATTTTGGTGACAGTCGTGGCTGTATTATGTTAACACTAGAAGCGCCATCGCCGACGCCAATTGGCGTTGTGATTTTTTAATTATAATTATTACAGCAGTGTAAATGCCACGATCAGCTCTTTCCTTGACGTTTCCCAATTATCTATGCTGCAACTGCCTGCAACTGCAGAGATTATTTCATTTTTCAAATAAGCAACAAATTCATTTTTCTGCGTGACCAAAATCAAACTCCTATTTTTAGAAGTGGGAGCGCCGCTTCTGTTTCTGTTACATTTGTTGAAACAATTCTGTTACATTTGTTGCTAAAATTAAGTGCTGCCTGGCTGAATACAGAATTGGATACAAACTTTCATCTCGTTCTTTCTTTTTAAAATTATTATTATTATTATTATTAATATTATAATACTTTATTTTATTTTTAATTTTTAATTTATAATTTTTCCAGTTTATAGTTACTTGTTTTTAAATTAATTTTGTGAATTCTGTATAATATACGTAGAGGCCTCGTATAAGCCCTTTTGGGTTTCTTGCCTACCTTGCACCTCTCTTTTTGTTGTTATTTTCTTTATCTCTTTGCTTTTTTATCTTATCATTGTGCAAAATAAAAATCAAATCAAATCAATTGTTGGGGTCCCCAGATTGTATTGTAAATATCTAAGCCTTTTGAAGAAAACGTGCGGTGGTGAGCTTCACTCAGGCCTACCCAGATTTTTACAGGCGTACCCATCAGCCACTTTCTGTATCCGCCACTGCAGGAGTGTGTCGCGGACGCTAACTCCTTCAACCGTAACTGTTCTGTGTTAACACAGTGCACGCAATCGGACAGAAGACGTCACAGATAACCTCACTCACAACATCGAAAAATGTTTCTTGTCAAATTTTAATTAACAAGGAACTATTTTTTGTTCACTCCCAACAATTACTTTACTACGAGTTATGGAAAACAAGCATTTTCAAGTAGTTTATTCAAAATTCAAGGATATTTCTAACCTTGAAAACAGAGCTTTCAGAATCAAGCATTTTCAAGACTTTCAAGTTTCTGTACGAACCCTGTAGTGTAGACAGCAAACTCTTTTACCGTAAGTGCTCAAAATTAGAATTTTGCGCATGCACTTTTCAACTTTTTACCGTAATTGCGCGAAATTTACGCATGTGCTTTTCAATACTCGCAATTTACGCATGCGCTTTACAACAACGGGGCATCAGGCAGCCGGCAGCCAGCCATCAAGTCAGTCAGTTACCCACATTCAGGCCCGCCCGCATCCAGGCAAAAATGTAATCATCATAACTATTGTTACACATCCACTTGAATGTTGAATAAACATAACTGAAGATTACACAATCACTAGAAAATGTATAGCTACATACCGCTAGAAAGTTCAAATTTTTGTGGTTGGTCCACACCGTAAAAGGATGCTTGGCACCCTCCAACCAATGACGCCACAAGAGCCAGCTTCACAGCCAACAGCTCCCGATCCCCTATGTCATAATTTCTCTCGGCAGATGTCATAGCACGAGAGAAATAAGCGCACGGATGCATTTTCCGATCTAAGGGTGAATGTTGGGATAAAATGGCACCTACCCCTAACTCAGAGGCATCCACTTCTACCACAAACGGGAGGGAGGGATTGGGAGTAACTAAAATGGGTTCAGAGCTAAACCTCCTCTTAAGTTCATTAAAGGAAGCTTCGGCTTTAGGGTTCCACTGAAGACGTGAAACAGGCGTTTTCTTAGTTAGGGCGGTGATGGGTGCGGCTACTGCACTAAAATTGCGGATAAACCGACAATAAAAATTAGCAAAGCCCAGAAAACGTTGCACCTGTTTTACCAATGACGGAGTGGGCCAGTTTAATACTGCCGAAACCTTTTCAGGATCCATACGGACCTTTCCTTCCGAAATAATGAACCCAAGAAAGGAAACAGTATTAGCATGAAATTAACACTTCTCTGCCTTAACAAACAACCGTGCATTCAAAAGAGCTGTCAAAACCTGCCTAACATGGGAAATATGAGTCGACAGGTTAGAAGAGAAAATTAAAATATCATCCAGATAAACAAACACAAATCTCTCCAGCATCTCTCGGAGCACGTTGTTCACCAACACCTGGAAGAAAGAAGGGGGCGCTAGTGAGCCCGAACGGCATCACCTGGTACTCGTATTGGCCGCTGTGAGTATTAAAAGCGGTCTTCCATTCATCGCCCTCACGCACACGCACCAAGTTATAAGCGTTACGGAGGTCGAGTTTGGTAAAAATAGTTGCCCCTTGAAGACGCTCAAATGTGGAATTCATAAGGGGCAGTGGGTACCGGTTCTTTATGGTTATCTCATTAAGGCCACGATAGTCTATGCACGGCCTCAACCCTCCATCCTTTTTTTTAACAAAAAAAAACCAGTGCCAGCCGGTGAAGTGGAAGGTCTAATAAAATCATTAGCTAAGGCCTCCTTAATATATTCCTTCATAGAAGAGTCTCAGGAGCCCATAAGGAGTATAGGTGCCCTCTAGGGGGAACAGTGCCCGGGGATAGATCTATAGCTCAATCATAAGATCGGTGCGGAGGTAGGGTAGTGGCTCGTTGCTTGCTGAATACTTCAGCCAGGGTGGTGTATTCCACAGGCACATTAGCTGGCAACGGAAAACAAAGCTCTCCTGCCATTTCAATACTCTCTCCCTCAGCAGGCGAATCAGGGACGGGAGACCACATAATCTCTGAGTCAGAGAGCTCCTCAATAGATCCCTCCTCCCAGGGAGAGTACCCGTCGGCCAGGGAATCCCAAGCCAAACTCTCCTCATCTGCTTCAGAGAGAGGTGTAGAATCCTCTTGATCAGATGAGGAACTAAGCTCCTCCAGATCACTGAAAGAACTGGACTCAGAACCGTGACCACGCCCCCTCGACACGAGAGGTGCAGTTAGCTGACAGTGTGAAATACATTGAGGCCCTCATTGAAAAATAACAGCATCATTATTGCCCCAATCAATAAACGGGCTATGTCGAACCAGCCAGGAATGTTCTAAAACTAGAGGGTAGGCTGGACAATCGACTAAAAGAAACTGAATACGCTCAGAATGGCCTTTTAGTGAAACACGCATGTTTAAGGAGCCAGAAATCTCTTTTATGGTGCCCGTACCTAATGGGCGACCGTCGAGAGACGCGACTAGGCGGGGCCATACAAGGCGATGGATAGGAACCCTATGTTCCTTAGGAATCGATAAAAGTGGTGATATTAGTCGATCGCTGATTCCAGAGCAGTTGAACATGCATGAGCGTCCGAGGCACTGGATCATGATGTCTCGCTAAGAACCCCGGTTCCCCTAGCGAGACCCCCTTTTCCCTGCAGATTGGGACATTGTTCTCTTAAATGCCCACTGCGCCTGCAGTAACGGCACCACTCCACCTGGGGCCTAGACTGCCTAGGTTCGCGCAGAGAAGTGCCGTCGACCTGCATAGGCTCCTCCTGATTAATAGGGGCATGGGAGGGAGGGGCAACTGAAAATGTTGCCGACGGAGAAGAGAAATAGTGGGTAGCCCGAATTCCTCTGTTACCTCTCTCTTTCTTTCGCTCTCGTTCCCTGATACGGTTATCGATGCGAATCGCTGTGGACACCAGGGCATCAAATGTAGCAGGCGGTTCGAGCACTGCCAGGGCATCTTTAATAGGGTCCGATAGCGCGTTAATAAAGAGCGAAATTAAAGGACATCCAGACCACCCTGTCTGTCCGGCCAGTGCTTGGAACCCGATGGAAAAACCTGCTACGGTATCGGTACCCTGGCGGAGATGGGTTAGTCGCATGGCGGACTCTTGCCCAGAGACATCATGATCAAAGACTAACTCCATCTCGTCCATCAGTTTCTCTGCATCGTTCATAATAGGGCTATTAGCCCGAATCAAGGGACTAGCCCAGTCGAGAGCGGTACCAGTGAGTAGCGAGAGGATAAGAGCTACCGGAGACCTTTGATTATCAAAGCGTACGGGCTGAGCTTTAAAAAAAAAATTAGACATTGTGTCAGAAACGCCCTGCACTTCCCTGACTGCCCGTCATAGCGGAGAGGCATTTGGAGTTTGGGCTCCTTCCGTGTGAATGGGATGGGCGGCAGGGGAGGGGTACCCTCGGGGGCGGATGCTTGTGCACTGGGTGTTTTATTAGCCAGGGATAGTTGGCGAACACTCTCCGCCAACTCGCGGAACCAACCCTCCAGTACCCGAAGCTGGGTCATTAATTGGCCTTGCTGAACTGACAGGTTCTGCTGCTGAGTCTGGAGAGCTCGAAGACCCTCCTCATAAGCGCTCAGTACAGTCAGCGGGGTAGCCCCGTCCTGATCAGCGGCTAAGTGTGTAGCTGGCACCTCCATGTGGCTTCCTGGTACTGTAAGGGGGAGGCGAATGGTTCGGAGGTCCAAATGCAACTAAAGGGGATTCTTAAAGTGTCCAATAAAGAACACCAATGAGACGGACAAAATCCGCGAATGAGGGAGAAAAAAAAAAAAAAAAGAATAAACAGCTCCAGCTCTCCCAGCTGGAGAGCAATATTAAGGAGACTGACAAAAAGGGAGAAATAATAGCGACCCAAAAATAATCAGGCGAGCGAGACTCGTAGGCTCAAGAAAATGAAAATAAGGAAAGAATGCCTCTCACTCTCGATAGAGAGAACACAAGGAAATAAAGAGAGGCACAGAGCAAACAGAGAGACCAGAGCGGTAGCAGGAGCGAGCGACAGAAAAAGCAAAGGATATGTGTTCCTATGTGTCTAATGCACAAAAAGGCAAGTCCCTCGTAACTCCAAAGCAGGGCAATGAAGGCAAGAGGTCTCCTTAGAGTGCCTACCAATACCTTACTGGCTTTAAGTCAAAAATTAGCAAATGACAAGCAAGCACCGGAAGGAGAAAATCCTAGGCTTAAATAACCACAGGAAATCCGCAACAGGTGCACTCACTAAGTGCCGGAAAGAACGGAAACACCGGCGTGGAACACCGAAAAATCCGATAGATTACCCTGTTGAACAGAAAAGAAACAAACGACCGTAGAACAAAGGAAAAGCAGGTGCAAACCATGACAACCTTGCCACCCTCAGTGTTCATGATCACAGATAGTGTGAGGAACAGCGCCACCTGGTGTCTGGGTCAGTCAGTCTCACACACACACACACACACACACACTCAGGGCGTGTCCGAATATGACCCCCGTTCCCTGTCCACTCAGACCCCTGTCTACTATGTGCCCTGTCCCCTCACTTTGCAGGCAGTGTGTGAAAGAAATCCTACGAAACTCTTTCCAAACTAGTGAGGAAGTAGTTTGTAATATTTATTTTTATTTTTATTGAGAATATCAATCAGCTAACATATGACGATTATTACAAAGTGTAGATCATGAATAAAGATAGAATTAACAAAAAAAAAGAAAAAAAAAAAAGAGTAGTTTGTAATATGAACCTATCTTGCACAATAGATACGCATATGCTCTATGTCTTTTACGGCTTTACTTCCGGGTTACTTACTGAAATTTGTCGGATGAGTGCCCCGTTCTGCAGATAAGTGTGCTCCTAAATTCCCTCCACAAAACCCCGGAAATAAGGGGTTCATCCTGGTATTTAAAGTGCCCCCATTTGTGAGAAAAAGTCGCCCACTCAAAAGCTTTTTGAGGAAGTGGACTCAAATATGTGCCCTCAAAAGGGTGTAGGAGTCGTATTCAGACACAGCCTGCGTGTTCACTATCACAGAAAGAGTGAGGAACAGCGCCCCCTGGTGTCTGGGTCAGTCATACATACCTTTGCTACCCTTGTCTTTTCCTCCTGGTATGTCGTTTTTTGGGTCCAGAGCATCACTCAGGTCAAAATCATCTACAGCTGTAAAAGGAGTAAAACACACTTTATACACACACACACACACACACAAGCGCAAGCGTGCGCGCGCACACACACACACACACACACACACACACACTATACACACACACACGAGCACATACGCACACACAAACACATGCATGCGTGCGCGCGCACACACACACACACACGCGCGCACACACACTAAATCTCTCACCAGGTTTGGGTTTTGGTCTGGGTCGGACAGGAGGTTTGGCGGTTGGCCGTCTTGGGGGTATGGTGGTGGGTTTCACATCAAAAGCGTCTAAGAGGTCAAAATCTGCTGAAGAGACACGTCTTAATCTACAACTGTATGAACCAATGTGTCACACACCATCTTATCATTAAATTATAACTATTAATAGTAGTAGTTTATAGATATTTCATAATAATAATTTAATATTATTATGAAACATTATTCATATCTTATCATTCAGTAATTACGTAATTTGTTTTGTAATGTCCTTGTCTTGTGCAGAGATTACGTAAAGTATTTTGAAAAACACAAAGTAATATTTAAAGTGTAAATTATGAGCTCACATTCTTAAGAGCAGTCAATAGCAACTTTTAAAATGAAACACATTGACTGTAAGCTATGAATAATATCAGGAGCATTTCTGAGTGCTTAGTGCAGACTTACTTAACACACACACACACACGCACACACACACACTATATACACACAAATTACACAGTATAGCACAACACATAGCAGACAGTGCTGTACAGAACAGTGCTGCACACCCCAGCACAGGCACACAGACACACACTACACACACGCACACACACATACACACACACACACACACACACACACACACACACACACACACACACACACACACACACACACACACACACACACACACTTCCTCCTCCTCCTCCTCCTCCTCCTCTTCCCGCTGGCGCAGGTTTGGGTTTGGCAGTCGCTGTGGCAAAATAAAAACACAATAATTAGCCTACTCATAATAACCGACATCCTGGCTCAGTGCTCTTCACAGTGTTAAGTTGCTGGTGTTAAACTGCTGGCATTCTCTTCACACAAAATGTGTACTACTGTACAGATCCACACAATCTGTTGTAATTTTCCCTCTTGTTAATGCAGTATCAGTGTATAGCGGAGGTACGTACGTGATTCATTGGCGCCATCGTCCAGGGCATCAAACAGGTCCAAGTCTTGGGACAAGGCTGAAATACATGAAAAGGTGCTTAACTCTTTAACGTCATTTGAGGAGTGTAGGAGGCCCTAGCTGGAGACTCTCACTGGTGTTTAATTCTGTAATGAGATTATCCTTATACAGTTATTCACTGTAGCCTAAGCACAATTATCCATTGATAAAGATGAGAAAATGCTTTCTAAAATAGACAACATGGGTAATAAGCTATAAAAAGCACAAATACATAATTTTATACTAATCTGATTGCTCAGAGAAAACATTTTTAACAAGCAATATCATCTTCTATAGCAGAGGTGGGCAACGAGGGCCATATCCGTTATGGTTTTCATGCCAACTTCTGGTCTTAATTACCTAATTAGCCCTAATATTTACGCCATCTGACATTTTAGCTACAATTCTTAATAAGCGCATGAATGACAGCCGAAGACGTCTTGTGTCCCTATATGAAACATTTTAATGTGATCTAATCTACCAGTGTTGGTGTAAACAGCCAATTAGCTCATTTAGCTGGGGTAATTGGTGGGAACAAAAACCTGGATACACACCGGCCCTCCAGGACTGGAATGGATTGGAATTTAACACTATAGACCCGCTGGAATTGTGATATAGTGAATTAAAAGTGAAATAATCTGTCTGTAAACAATTGTTGAAAAAATGACTTGTGTCATGTACAAAGTAGATGTCCTAACTGACTTGCCAACACTATAGTTTGCTAACATGAAATCTGTGGAGTGGTTAAAAATTTGTTTTAATGACTTCAACCTAAGTGTATGTAAACATCCAACTTCAACTGTAGCTAGGCTACGTACCCCGGTTCCATGTCGGAAAATCAACCCCAACCTCGCATTTTTCAGTATGAAATTATTTTGTGTCGACCAACATGTCGATACAGAACATTAAACATCTACAACAATGACGTTTCAACTTTTAATTGTATGCTACTTGTTAGCCGCTTTAGCTATGTTTGCTAGCAAAGCCAAAACTTTCCCAGTGCAACACAAACACACTGATGTGGGTAAAAACATGGAAACTACGCATTTATCACCCCGATATCTGACCTCCTTCCATTAACGAATGCAAGGTTAGCTACTATAGCCTCCATAAAAAACATTTAAAAACCAATTTGTTTTAAGCCAAGACACCCGTTACTAACTACAACAGCTAACACATTAGCCCAGAAAAAATACATTGCTGTAGTCGAATGCTCAAAGCGAAACCGTTCAATTATGGTCAGCCAGCTAATATGTAACGTGTTGGCATGGTTCCTTACCGGGTGATTCAATAAGAGATGTAGGCTACAGGGAATCAGGGAATACCGGAGGAGCTCCACAGACAGCACTCCTGTTTGGTTTAGTTTGCCAAAACATCTTTAGGAAATATCATAGCCTATCAATGTAATTTTCTGACATTATAATAAAATAGCAATGATAGCTAGCTTGATCTGTTGATGTGTCCCTACCACGACTTGTTCTGTGGTCCCTACTCAGAACAGTGAGGCAGCAGCAATTCTTCCCTCGCTGGCTCCGCCTACTTGCTATGTAATTTACACGCCCACTTGAAAACACTGTAGTCTTTCAAAAACGAGGAAGTGGTAGAGGTATGTGTCAAAATGGCATAGCCTATACCTTTACCGAATTTTCCACTTTATATTCAAATAACTCAGTACAGTTTTAGGCCAGCCACAAAGAAAGACTTAATTAGTTGCGCCTTCATCTGTTCAATAAGGTTTAATTTTAGTTTTTGGGTGGAATTCCCCTTTAATTAACCTATTTTAGATGGACAGCGTGTCGGTTTGAAGTTTCGGCTTAATCAGACGCTGATGAAGGCTTTGTAGCCGAAACGTTCAAACAGACACGCCACCTATCTAAAACAAATAGCCTAAGAAGATTTTTGTGAGTGCTGGTTTTCCTTCAAATGTTTTCCTGATGAATATCAGGGCTATTGACAGCACCAGTTAGCATGTAACTACACCGCAAATGTTTGTAACCGCTGGATTGCATCTGCACTTTTAATGCGTTGTTATAGCCTACTATTATCTCGGTCCTGCTCATTAAAACGCATCTGTGTCCATTATTGCTGCAATCTCCAACAAACTGTTAGTTACTGATGGTTAAGAAGTTTGGATCCTCATTTATGCAAAGTTAGATTCGATAGCTGCGCTAACGTAGCCTAGCCTGTATGCAGGCATTTGTGTGTCATCGAAGCCAGCAACCGCAAGGCAAGTATAATCGATCTGACACTGGGTCTATCAACCAATGAGAGTTGGTGGACAGCCCCCTCATTATCATATGGGCAAAGAAATAGGCTACATAAATGAATAAATACGGAAAAGTGGAAATGCATAAATAAAAACGGAAAAGAGGCAATACATAGCCTAAATAAATAAATACAGAAAAGAAATACAAAAATAAATAAACATTTATTGTGATTGTATCTGTTAATTTCTTCATTTTTGTGTATATTTACTTATCCATTTATTTATTTCCTCATATGTTTATCCATTTATGTATTTATTGCAATATTTATTTAGGCTACTTATTTATAAATTCCTAATTTTGTCATTTCTGGTCCTCCATGTTTTGGTGTGACCCATTCCATTCAACTTTGAGTCGGCATATTCTATGTGAATTTACCCATAATTTGACTGAGGAATCTTAACATTCAAGAAATGTGTGTATACAATTAAATAATGTCTGATACACGCGCCACATTTCTCACACATGTATAGCAAGTGTCAAGAGAGAGTTTTAGCAGTAAAGTCGTCGTAGATTTTAACCAGAACGGCCGAGGCAAGGGTCCGCGCAGTGTGAAAACACTTCCCGCCGGTAATTTTGCTCAGTGTGTGTGTGTGTGTGTGTGTGTGTGTGTGTGTGTGTGTGTGTGTGTGTGTGTGTGTGGGTGCGTGCGTGCGTGCGTGCGTGTTGCCTTTCTGACCTCATCAACTGTGCCCATTCCGCAACAGGGGAAAAAAACCGCTGAGTTTGCACGACTACCATAACAGTGAATTCAATCAATTTAACTCCCCACAGACGAGATAGCGGCGAAACAACAAATGCGGCTTTCCAGAATAGCTACCTGCTGGCAAACAAGTCAAGAGGATTATACCTAGCCTACATTATATTGCGCGCAGGGTCGATATGAATAAAATGGCTGTCAGTGGAGCAGTAGGCTACTGTGCTACGTAACGCGAATTGACTGCTGATATTTTTCAGTTTAGAGATAAATCAACACCTATTCGCATTTCCAAATATAACACATAGCCTACGATAGTCCCGCTAACTTCCATTTTTAATTACGAGAACCCAACATCTACTAAATTCTATCCATGCTAACGGGCCCACCTCCCGCATAAACTTACCAGTAACAGCCAGTAGAGAGATTACCAAGAGAGACCACGTCGGACGCTTAGCCATAGTGCCGACTGAATTATTTTCAGCAATAGCTACAGATAAATGTTACGACTTCGTAATGTGTAGTTAGCCTACTATGTTTTTTCGCTGTATTGAATATTGCTAAGATAAAAAATATCCGAGTGGTAGCACGACAACCATACCCAGCGGCAGCAGCCGGCGCGCGAGAAGTGAGAAAACACGCAACAAACACGGATTCAGAAACAGATGTAGTAGCCTAGCCTACTGGGTGGGTCCTCTGGCTCGCCGGTTTTCGCGTCCCTCTTCTGGTCAGAGAGGTTTGATCTTTAACTGTGCCGAAGCAATCTAAGAAATGACATTACACGCGCTTTAATACCATCAATATCGGATAATATATTTTAGGATGCAGTCACTTTTCAGTTTAGAGAGTTCTGTCTTTTAACGGAACCATAAACAGCTCAGTGCTGACGGTGGCGATATCTGGGACACAGAAACAGAATCTTCAGTTTGAACAGCGATGAACTGCAGTGCTGTGCTGTACAGTTCTGTGGCTATACCCATGAACTGGCACGTTATACATTTAATTGGAGAGCATATCGTTTACGGGACAATTGTGGAGTAAATGCAGCATTGAAATGAACAGCATTGAAAATCTGTAAGCAGCATAGCATCTTATCCTCTCTTCTCTCCTCTCCTCAGATGTCAAACATGATGAAAAAACAGGTGTGTTCAGTAGAAAAAAACTGGAGAATTAAATGAATTAAAGGGTTCATCAGTGGGTCTTTTGAGTGTGTCAAATCACACTGCAAAAGTGTGTGGGCGTGTAGGTAGCCTAAGTGAGGGTGTGTGTAATTGTGAGTTCTTGTGTGTTTGTCTTGAGGGTTCTGTTTTAAGTGGGTGAACCATAGCTCACAGGCCACTTAGCAGGAGCCTCTTTGAAATTCTCTCCTCTAGACCTAGGTTGTGTCCAAATCAGCACTCTTCCACACTATTGAGTAGCCTTGGTGAGTAGATAGGATGAGAAAGTCGTTGAGTAGGTGAAAATTTCTCAAATTGCAGTATATTTGAAACACCCGGATGACACACTTCCGGGGTTTCGCTGAGTATATTCGGGAACACACTTTTCAAGAAGTACATAAACATTTTGGTCGCATAAATATGATGTAAAGCTTCGTTTTAAAAAAATAGGTGCAGCTTCGCTGACATTTTTCTTCGAATAAATACAACAAAAACAACATGTGACATGTGACACTTGACGCGCAAGGGTGGGACGTCTTACGACACTTCCACAGTATGGTTGGAAAATATATTTTTTCACGTACTGCTAAAAAGTGCACATTAAACAGCACACTTCTGCCAGTGCACTGTACGCAGGAGACAGGGCGCAGTAGACAGGGCTCTGATTCGGACACAGCCCAAGATGGGCTCTGCCAGCGAGGAGCCACATTGAGCCTGCCATGTGAGTCTACCCAATGACTTCCTCTCAGGCAGTCTTAGGGAGGAAATGATGTCACTATCAAGTGTCACTGATTGAATAGAGTATGCCCCTAGCTTCTCTGTGTTTGTCTGGCTGTCACAGACTCAAGACTGGCGAGCACAGCAGGGGCTGGTGGGGTTGCAGATCTCCCTGGCTCACTCAGTAGAACTGGGCAGGCAGATGCTTCAACGCTGTAGGGTTGGCTGTTGATGCAGTAGTAGCTACCGTGTGCAGGTTCAGTCCAGACAGCATGAAATAAAGTGAGTCATCTGGATTTCTGGGGATTCAAACTTTCTTATTTACTGAAGAGGCGGTTCCTGTTGTTCATTCTAAATAAAAGGTATTACTGTTTTAGGTGTTAATTAGTTGTGGCTTTTTTTTGCATTCATTTACAGAAATCTATTTGAATATGTTAATAAATTCAGCAACTGGTTTCCAAAATGTGGAGGGAGGACATTGCAGGTGCGGTGCTCTTAATGTTTCTCTAACGTGCACTGCAGTCTTGACTTTGTGCATTTAAATGTTTCTCTTTACATTCCCTTTACTAATCCAGCTGCTTACCAGAAATAAAGTTGCTTTTCAGTGATGAATGTAAATTTAGCTGTAAACTGCCTGCAAGCCTTGAAAATGTATAACTGCCCATTCGCCTTGGTAATGATCAAATTAATTATAACAAAAGTAAATAAACATTTATTACCTTGATTAAAAAACAAAAAATAAATATTCATAATAAGATAATAGCATATATATAAATATATATATATATATATTTGCGCTGTCAACCAATTAAATATGAGGTGTTTAACCTATTTTAATTAGTTTAATTAATTGATAGATTAATTGAGAAACTTTAAACCTATTAATTGAATATTAATATTATACATATTCCTTGCAATTCAATGCTATCTCCCGGACTGCTTCTAACCCCTGACTTTGACTGTTAATTGACACAATCCAGATTGCAGCTGAGTTGGTTAATGCTTTCCTTATCCATGCAATCAGTGCTGTTAGCTTGAAACCTAGAGTCACTCTCTTAACATTGTGGTGTTATATTGAATCAGATGGAAAGCTGGAAGGTCGCCCAGTATGTGCCTACTAATGGTAGCTATGAAAGGATGCTTTTCTGTAAACTAGTTACACCACCCTTATTATGCTCTGCTCATAATGCAGACAGTGCGCTATGTTTTTAATTGTATTTTTTTAAAGGACTTATTTTTTTAAAGGAAAGCTGGGAAACCTCTTTTGCTCTTTTTTTGCTTTATTAAAACAGATAGAAAAGGGACCACAGCAAAGAAAGTGCAATGATGGGGATCAAACCCTTCACGTAGGGTAGATACTTTCAAAGTGCAGTGACGGGTAAAAATGAAAAGTCGCAAAGCACGCACTTATTTTAAAAAGTAAAAACATGATGATTTTTATTTAAAATACGTTGGTTTTGGTTAAAAATAGCCTATAATTTTGGCTAGTTTTGAGTTGACATTTGGCTGGAAAGTCTTACAAGATCTGGCAACCCTGCGCCCAACTCTTGCGCTGCCATGTCACGTGTTGTTTTTGTTGTACTTGAAGGAAAACGTCAGCGAAGCTGCGCCTCATTTAAAAAAAATGAAGCTTCACATCATATTTATGTGACCGAAATGTTTGTGTACTTCTTGAAAAATGTGCTCCCGAATGTACTCAGCGAAACCCCAGAAGTAAGTGTACGCCTTCGTGTCATTTCACACGTTCTGAGAAAAGGCTTCCACAGAGGCTACACTTGTGTTTCCTCACTAAAGCATCCTCCGGGAGCCTCCTCGTTCCCCACTCCTCGCTCCTCCGAGGAGAATTTAGCGGTTTAGAATATCCTTAAAGATGGCGAACCTCGATCGATTTCCAGGTCAGGCGAGGCCCGAGGAGAAGAGGACAGATAAAATAAGCGATTGGAATCCACCCTTGGTTTCCCTCTGTATCTAACTCTGTCACCTTATGCATGGCCCTTTACCTCTACCAGAACCACAAAGTGTATTTTGTGTAGAAACCTGTGGCCCAATCAGTTTTACCTGGGAGCGTACATCTGAAAATGATATCGGATGGAAAATCTATCCCACATCCTCTCAGGATACAGGATTGGGCAGATCAAGTGAAAAAATGGTCGGAAATAATATACAAGGGCATTAAAAAATATATTTTGTCTACTCCATCTACGTTGATGGCACTATTATGCTGAACTACAAAAGCATCAATGCAGTGATATTAGATACAATGTCATTCTCTATACCTATCCACATTACAAACAATCTAACTGTTGAAATATTGTAGGTGTAATCTTTTTGTCTTTAGTATTTTTACTTTAGTTTTTGATTAGCATAGTTAACATGCTTTAACTTGCTTTAGCAGTTTAGCATCTTTTCTTCACTGACCACAAGACAGGTCTTTGGTTTTACATCTCCTCCAAAGGACAACACCTTCTATAGCAGTGGTATTCAAATACGGTCCTAGGGGACCCCTGTATATACTGGTTTGTTTCAACCACAATCTCAGAATTTTAACAGGCTGTTCATTTCTCTTAATTATGCTTTTCATGTTTTGAAGGATTATTTACCCTCTTGAGCTAAGATGCAGGGTACACACTGCAAACATAAATAGCTAGTTTGCAAGTTAAACTACATTATTATTTTAGAATAATACCTAACATTACAAGACAGCTCTGACAGGAAGATAGAAAAGAAGAAAGAAGCAAAAATCTACTTTCAGCTACTGTTTCTGCAGGTACTGCAAAACAGGAGCTGGCTTCACTCTGCGATGACACTTTGCAGAGTCTGCGTGCTCCCAATAGAGGATTCAGGACATACTAAAGAATATCTGTATCCAACCAACAAGGGTTGCTAGTGCTACAATATAATTATTATCTTACTAACTAGTGTAATTGGCTGTGTCCGAATCAGAGCCCGATCTACTGCGTCCTGTGTACTAACATACTGTGTACTGCTTACTGTGTATTGTTTTTGTGGTGTGCAGTATGCAAAAAACACTATTATCAGCGAAAAACCCGGAAATAAGTATATCATTCTGGGATTTTAAGTACACTACATTTAGACAACATTTCGTTCTCATCCAGTATACTCAACTACTCAATAGTATAGAAGGGCATTGATTCTGAGTCCTGGTGTTGTATCATTGATTTGAACTTGAGCCATATGTGTTACAAATTCTTAGTTTTTTTGGGCAATAGCCAGTGATGTTAGTGAAGAGCAGTATAGCGATTACAGAGAATGCATTTCTAATGCACAAATCAAAGATGAGTACGCAACATCAACAAACATGGCTCTGGCCTCATTTCTGCCAAAACAATGTCCATGGCTGTGTTCGAATCAAGGGGCCAATACCGGGCTCCGCTGTTGAAGCTGACTTCCTGGTCTTGTTGAGAGTGTTGCTCTCTGGCGCCAGTGCGGTTGGCTCAATTAATTTTAAATGATAAATTATGCTGGAACAGTATGGTTGGCAAAATGGCTGTAAGTCATCAAGGGTCTGAGGTATCAAACGAGCCTCAAACCATCAGTCTGTTGCCAGATATGCAGTAGATATGGATGGATCACTTTAAGGGTTGTTTCTCCTGAAACATTTTCCTATTGAACTCTATGGAAAAATAAATCAGGAGAACAAACCCTTCAAGTTATCCATACAATAACAAAAAATGTGTCACTGTCCAATGAATTATGGTGCTCACTGTATATCAGCATTAACCTTTAGTCCACACGTTATTTTGGACTTTGTGCAGAATTTAGGCATGTCGTTGTTTGTACCTTTGTGCAGAAAACTTGACGACGTACCATTCGACGAACAGGAGGCTAAATGCTTTGAATTGATTTGTATTTATTTGTCACTCGACAGGTCGCATATTTGCCGGGACCACAGTCAAAAAATAATCTGCTTTGAACTCGGCTTACTTTTCGTTAGTTGTTGCTCCTCTGACATTGGTTGAGTTTAAAACATGGATTTAAAACTCTGGAGAGTGTAGCTATCTGACCTAACTTCCCTGAAGTAAAAAGTTGTGAGTAAAATTTCAATACCAATGAAGGCCGCTCCCGCTGGTGAAACAATATTGTCTGGGCAATAACGGCTACCAGAAATATTATACATTTCAGTCAATTGACTATCTTTAAACAAATCCACAGTTGTTCATTCGTGATTTTTGGGTGCTACAACTTGTACTAGTAAAAGGGCCGGGGAGTTAGACAGCAAACTTTTTACCGTAATTACTCAAAATTTACACTTAGGCTACGCTTTCAACATCGGGGATCAGGTAAACCAACCAGTCAGTCAGTTACCCACATTCACTCGTTTAGGCCTGCACGCGCTGCAATCGGGGCAAAAAAGGTCATTATAATTTACAATACCTCTCTGTGTCGCGTTTTGGTGTGTGCAACAATGCTCTGTTTGAAATACATGAGGGTGAAATTTGCTTTGAATTTGCCTTGTCTGCCGGTTTTGTTCGCATAGAATTTGCAAAGAAAATCACAGAGCGCATTGCCAAATGACAGTAGGCCTACAGCCAGTTTGTTTTCGCTCTCTGCAGCTATGTTCTTAAGCCTAGGCTACTGCATGTGCTACTCCAAACTTTCCCGTTTTCGTTCAGTGTATCTTTATCCATGTTTTAAGATTAAATTACATTACACACATTTAGCAGACGGTCTTATCCAGGGCGACTTGCAGTGTATGAGTAACATAGCCTACGTGTAGGCCTATTCATCTGATTAATATAAGCAATAGTGCCAAACCTTGCTAACAACATTCCCAAAGCAACGAATAGGTTAGGCTATGTAGGCCTGGTGAGTTTCGACACGAAATGAACAACATGCGAATCAATTAAATTTTTCAATAAAACGCATTTAGCATAAAACCGTGTCCGTGTAATAACGATACAACGTGTGAACTCCGCATGCGCGCTATGTTCACGTGGACCTTTAAACATTTGTTTATGTTATTTTGACCAACTTTTTAGGCGGCTCTTTTTGAAAATCAGACAACGCAACATTCACTTCGCCCAATTGTAGCTGATATATCATGAATATGTATTATATTCTGTCCAATCAGTAGTTGTGGAGGCTGTTTTAAACAAGAAACGCGACTAGCCAATCAGGCCGGTCTCGTATTGAGCTAGCGCGAGGCTGTGTACATAGCTTTTAAAGGGAAGACAATCCTGCCTTATGCGAGTGCACACGAAGAAGCATTACAGGTAGGCTACATTGAACTGTGGAAAAGTACGATTTTTACGACTATAAAAACAAGGTCTTAATGCGATTGATTAATACATGTAGGTCTAACATACATTCTGACTCCATATTTGTGTATTATTTACGATTTAAAAAAAAACATTTTCTAAGGGAGAATAATGTAACGTTATGTGTATTTATTTTTGTTGTAACCTACATTAGTAGCCTAACTATAACGTTACCTAAGTTAAATGTGATTGTGAACTTGCAGTGAGGTAACGTTAGGCTAATCGTATCGTTTAGCCTACGAGGCCGGCTTGAGTCTGCGTTTGCGAGCCTGTGTTGTAGGCTACAAGGTCGCAGCAATGGCTGGAAGTTGGCTAACGTTAATTTAAGTGATAGTATTTAACGTTATAGTAAATGGATGGGCAAGTAACCTAGCCCAAGTCTAATGTCAGTTTCGTTTTAAGCATCGCTCGCTATTTATAATCGTAACGTTATTTGTGTGAATTTGACTGGCTGTAGACCACGAACAACGCAGTCATTTTTTAGTTTGCGAGTGTTTTATCTTTTATTTTTTATGTGTATGCGTTTTCATATGTCAGCAAGTTTTCAGTCTAACCCATTCCTGAAGTCAATATGAAAATAACTGTTGGAAATTGTTCCAAATTCCGATAAACGTGTTTAATTTCTGGTTAAATGGTCAGACCGCGGTGTATTAAAATGGCTGGCGATTTAAACCAGTGACGAGCAGTTGTAACACGCAGCACGGGCCAGCTACATTTTAGGCCTGCTAATATAATAACCCACCACTTGTAATGTATTTAAAAAGCCCAACATTTTCGTTTCCTCAGCAGGGCAATTGTCTTTAAGGTTCTGTCGGAAATAAATGTGCTCATCGTATTTTTCCCTCTTCGTTTTAAACTTTGTTCTCACAAATGACTTGGTATGAGACATGGCTGGCGCACGGTCTTTGTTACAGACGGCAAAGCACCGAGCGGTCCGGCGTACAACTTAGAAGAACAAGTTAAATAGTCTATATTTTATGGTGACATCTGGAAAAAAGGTTGAGAATAAAAAGAACAATCTTTCTATTACCCGAATACGATGATTGTATTTTTCTTAACGCGAAGATATTGTCGGGACAGCCTTTGAAATCCGAGGGGGGGTGTGTGTGGCTTTGTTACATAGTCACCCTTAAGCCTCCCTCTCGCTCGCTTTGCAGAAGCCATTTTAATGAATGGAGAGCGATTGCTAAGCACAGCTACCATTCCTCGCTGTAGTCCGCACCATTAGTATATATGCCCACCGAGGAAAAGCCCGCTTTGCGTAGCTTTGGCTATAACCTATTAAGATGGCCCGTTTTAACGAAATGTAAAAGCAAAATGTGTCATTTTGCTGAAATTAAAGGGTAGTTTCTCTCATGAGAAGGCATTTCACAAAATGGAAGATGAATAATTCGTGTTGATGACCCTCTTTCATGCTTTCGAAGTTAAACGAAGGTACTTGGACTATTGTGCATAGGGCTACATTACCTTATGTTTCGTTGCGGTTGCCGGCTCTCATCCACGTAGGTCTACTTGAATAAATTGTTTGCATATACATTTTTTTGCGGAAGCACAAAAAAGTAGTCATTTATGAGCTGTGGAGAATATGGCAGGAAACGGTGGATTACTTTGAAGCTAATGCCGCCCCTAGGCTATGTGTTTTATCAATATTATCTGTATAATATTTATGCCTGAAGATGATGAAATTATAGCCTAATATAATTATTTTAAAACATTTTTGGTGGGGCTGTAAGCAGTATGTTATACAGTGAAATTCTGATTGAATGCTTTAGTGATTTTATATATATATATATATATATATATATATATATATATTATTTATTTATTTTTTTTTTTAAAATTTATTTATTATTTTAAGTGCAATATGACTCTTTGTCATTTGTAAAACATGCATATTTGGCTCCATATGCAGGGTTTTTCCTGGTTCGAAAAGAGGCTTAGGTCGTACCTAAGCGCAGCCGGCCTAACTTTGTCATCGCGGCTATCTTAACACCTATTCCCCTTCTATTACAATCTTATGCTCTGATAGACACCGATTTTTGAGAGATTAATATAACACTGTCCTAGTTTATACATTCTTTAGATTTTTCAATTTAATAATTTTTTTTCCATGCCTAAGAGGTCTACAGTAAGTACATGGGTTTGTCAGTAGTTTTTTTTTTTTTTTTTTTTTTTTTCTTGAGCAGTGGTCAGGGGTCTTTGAATTTTGAATTTACAAGAGCTCGTTTCATGCATTTCTGTGAATTTTGAGAGGTAACATAAGTGTTTTCCATACCATTAAACAATAGCGGCACATCACTGTACCAAGAATCTGGCCATTGTTACTGTAGGCTATTATGTAGCTACCTGACAATAGGGTCAATTTCCAAATAGTTTTTTTTATTTTTATTTTTTTTAATGGGGGGCGGGGAATCGAAAACAATCAGCAAAAACATTAAGAGTTGTGGGTATAGGTCTTCACTTCAGGTCATACGAGCAGATGTGTGATAGTCTGATATGTCGGAGATTTTGATTCTCAAAAAAAATGCGACATAAAAAATAGGGATGCACTGAATCCATATTTTTAGGGTTCGTCCAAATCCTGAATCCACCAGTTAAGATTCGGCTGAACCCCGAACCGAATCCCGGGAGTAAAATAAATAAAACAATTAAATTCCTTGTTCAAATACATAGACTATTTTCTATTTTCAACCGAACATTTCAGCATATGTGAAATGAAAACATCAACATGCATATTAAATTCAAATAAATATATTTTTATATTTGTCTTAATTCATGCGATGGCGCAAATAGTTTACCATTGGCTGCACTGTCTTCTCAACACCCAGTAGCGTAATAGCTAATTGTGTCACTCACTTCTCTCAATTGTAGCTTAATACAATGTAGCCCACTATTGGTATTTTAGGAGGGCTGCAGCAAAGTTATCATACATGGCTTCATCAAATTAAAACCGAAGTAGGCCTAATAAATGGTAGTTGAAAAGGGACGTGAGAGTGCGCAACAGCCAGAGCCATCTTGTTAATAAACTGCATAGGCTAATCTTGCAGTTTTAATGAAAACGTGGAATCCTATGCTGAAATTTGGCATAGGCTATGGTTTGTTACATTACACCATGTGTAGCCTATAGGCCAACAGACTATTCATTTGCTTTCATAAATCAATTAAAACTGAGAGAATGTCATCAGTGGCGCTTAACAGTCTCTTAACTTGGCACAGAGGTTGGCTCACCATAAAAATAGCGAGCGGTCGTTTATGAATGGAACTCCAGCGACATCGTCCACCTCATGGAATGCGAAGCAGCCGTTTTAAAATCATAAAACCTAGCTTAGCCTACATGATTGCCTTTTCATTTGGATAGGCTACACGGGCAATAGTTCTCTATTTAGATCTATACAATACGCTTGTAAATACTTCACAATCACTGTTTTTGAGACAGTCTGTTGTAGCCTAAGCCTTGTTAACATTAGGCTAGCCTACATTTTATATTCAGCCAAACCCTGAATAGAATCCAGAATCCCAGAAGTAAAAAGTGAAATGAATAAAACAAAGGTAACGCTATAGAATAAAAAAATAACCAGGCATAACCACGGTCATAATCACAATAAATAAAGGTAGCATACAATATACTACAGGCTGCGTTGTAGGTGCCAGGCAGCAGAAAGAGTGGGATCTCAACTGAATACAATGTAGGCTATCGCATCAGCACTCCAGCGCAACACAGAAGGTAGGCTACCTACATTGAGATTGCCTAACTGCAACAAAGTAAAAAAAAAAAAAAAAAAAAAGATTGGACAGAGGTCTTCAATAAAGTGCATGCTTTATTGTATAAAAACCGTAAATACAAGTAGCCTAGCCTATAAGGCACATTGTTAACTTATAGGAAAGTGAAATTAAGCACTAGCTCTAGTCCCCGCTGCTGGGGTTTGCATGATCTGATCACCACCATCCTGATTTTCTAACGCTTGTGTCTCTGATGTGTTTGAGGATTAAATTGTTTATTCATCCCAATCAATAAGAAAATTCAGCGTCACACCCTGCACAAATTTAACGGCAGCTGAGCTGACTTGGTCCACCACGCTGAGCTGGTGCCATAGACTGTATAAAAATATGGACAGTCATATGTGACGTCACCCATTGCCTTCCCATGGCCTTGTAAAAACTGAATAGAGTACTCAAGTGACTACGTCACACTGGTTTCGGAAGTAAATTCCCCATTCATTTAGAGCGTAGACATTAACTAAAGCTTACTTTTAAACCATTTCTACTGATTGTCTTACTGTCAATTTCCCAGATTGTTCAATATAACGCCCGTTCGCAAACTGTCGATTTTCTGGACCAGCTTCTAGTATATTTTACGTTTCAGTATTTTTTTTTTTTGTGAACATATCAGTGCTGGCACTGTTTAAAAACTCCACGTCCCATAATTCCCTCCGAACAAGCAGCCTTTTCTCCAGACTTTGTCATATAACGTTTGCCAGCAGTAGCATACAGCTCCGTTTTTAAACACTTTTTTTCTAACGTTCGCTATCTAGCTTGAAGGACTAAAAGCTAGAATTGCTTTATGGGGTTAACCGTAGCATAGTTTCTGACCTTGTCGGGCGGGCTTCTCTACTTAGCAAGCTGTTAGCTCGTTCGTCTTGAGCGGCAGTTGCCTACTCCCATCTGCCACAGAGCAGACAGACGAGATATCTTATTGGTGGAGAACCACCCGTGCGTTGCAGTACTGGATATGCAGTCCGTTAAAGTGGACTACAAGTCGAACTACAATCATTAATGCATTACTTTTAAAAAAATAAAAATTGGAACGTGATATATGATCTACATGCTTGTACCACACAGGCTAATCCAGGAATGTTTCAGCTCATTCTATAAATCAGATTTCAAGAAATAGTCGATAGTCTCCGAAGCCCATTCTATTCTTCCATAGGGAATTTACTTCCGAAACCAGACTCCGCCCACAACTGACATACTCACTTGAGTACTCTATAGAGCAGGCCTATTCAATTGGCGGCCCGTGGGCCACATCCGGCCCAGAAGCAACCTCCGAGTGGCCCAGCGAGCTTGAATTAAATAGGCTATTTTAATAGCAATTTTAATTGTAATATTATTTTATAAAAATTATTTGTTAATTGCAATGTTATTATGTAGTGTAAATAGTTACAGCACTGCGAGCGTGGTCTAAAATCCATAAGCAGGAAGATTTGTTTTCCTCCGATCACGAAGCAAAACCAGCATGAAACATATTCGGCCAATCAGGATATTTCTCACAAATCAACGTTTTCTCATGTGACGCAATTCCGACCACGCTTAGTAGCTTTTCAAAACATCTGGCTATTGACGGTCACAAGTAGGCAAGTGCTCTACTGAAAATATGTATCTGTCAACCCTGAAACGTAAAATTGACAATGAAAACTGTCAGTTTAACCCTGCCTGGGCTGGCAAATTCTTGTTTATTTTACCGCCATCTCCAAACGCCAAACCAATGTGTTTAATTTGCAATGAGTGCATTGCGGTAGTTAAAGAATATAATATTCAGAGGCACCACAGAAAACTTTCTGGACAAACTTTCCCGAGGGATCACAGGAGAGGGACGCTAAAGTGCAGAGTTTGATTGCATCTTACGATCGGACAACCAGCGAGATCGTCTTTAGGAAAATTTCATAATTTTTCAAAGACAATGGTCTGGCTATGGAGTGTGTGTGCATGCTTGTAACAGATGGGGCGCCATCTATGGCAGGGAGAGTGAGTGGTTTGGCAGCATGTTGGTCCGCTGTTGCACCGCAGATGATGTCCTTACACTGCATTGTGCATCAGTCGGTGTTGTGCGTAAAACTAAGCGGAGAGCTTAAATGTGAGGGTTTGGAGCACTACTGCGATGAGCCAAACGTGACAAAGAAAAAAGGGATGAAAACCCCCCGGCCGTAGCCAAATAAAAAAACACCCTTGGAAAACGGGATAGCCACAGAACACGGGCAGAGGTATTGGAGGAAGAAAACTCCTCGGCAGAGCCAAACAATAAACACCCTAATAAAACGGGATAGCCAAGAAACTGGCGAAAGGCAAGAACAGGAAAAAACAAGGCACCTTCGGAACGTGACTATAACGCCTGATAACTGGTGAAATAAATTAAAATAAAATAAATCTCAAACTCTCAAAGACAGAGAGTGGGAGAGGAAACCCAGAAAGAAAAGTAAGGGAACAGAAAACTAATCCCCTGAGCTTCAGGTAGTACACAGCTCTACTGCAAAAACAAAAAGAACAAATCTTTAAGCAGATAAACACCTAATTGCCCTGACATTTGTGGGAAAACGAAATGATCTAGAAGCACCCGGAAGCGTAACGCAGGGGATTAAATATCTGGCGCTAGGTGAAAGGAATAATTACCTGGGTAAAACTAAATCCAGCAGTGGAACGCGGAAAATCCGATAGATCGGAAACATGGCTAGGCGTGGAAAACGAGAAATAGGAAGGAGACCATGACATTAAAACGACAATGGACAGTGTGATGGCGATAATTAATTTCATTCGTTCCACATCAAGCCTCCAACATCGCTTATTCCGACAGTTACTTTCAGACATGTCTGCTGAGCATCACAATCTGCTTTTGCACAATGACTTTAGGTGGCTGAGCAAAGGCAAAGCATTGAATCGTTTCTGTGATCTCAGAGAGTAGGTCACAACTTTCCTCCACAGTAGCAAGCACAAAAAGGCGGAAACACACTTGAATCGAATACTGAACGACCACTTCATGGCCAAAGTCTGCTTTCTGAGCGACATATTCCAACACATGAATGACCTAAATTTGGGACTACAGGGCAGAGATAAAACTGTCATTGATCTTCTGGAACAGACACGGCAATTCCAAGTCAAACTGGGTCTTTTCACGACTGACTTGATCACAGGCAGGATGCTGCATTTTCCTAACCTACGCAAATGCATTGCATCACCAGCACAAATCACTGTGATGACACATTTCATTGCGAGGTTGAAAGAGAACTTTGCTGGTCAATTGGATGGACTTACTCTGCGTACAGAGGTGATGGGCTTTGCTAGAGACCCATTCACTGTTGCAACAGAAGGGGACTTTTCCTCCACAGCAAAGGAAGTGGTCCCGTCCATCGACGAGGGGAAATTCGTACTCGAACTTGTCGACATGCAATCATCCATAACTTTGGGACAGGAGCTTCGCTTTGAGGGGCCTGCAAAGTTTTGGAGTGATGTCAACGTACACCAGTTCCCTAACGTTAAGAAGGTAGCGATCGTTGTGCTCAGTAAGTTTGGATCAACATACACATTTCCTGGTTTTAAAATCTGGCCCAATTGAATTTGTAATTGAATAGCCCTGCTATAGAGTCTCCGGACGCGTTTTTCGCCGCCAGTTTGTACAAACTGCGTCTGCTCTGTGGAGCCGAAGTGGAGCAGGTTCAACTGGATATGGCCCGGGCACAATATGATTGACAGTTTGGGGTGGAGAAGCCACAGAACTATAAAGCCTATGACCTGACCAAACCCACCATTTTGCAAAACGAACTTGCGGTAAACTTCCTGAAGTTGCTAATGTTTTATAATATAACATTTCATTTTCATCCTCGATTTTACTGTCATTTATTCGCATTGAATGTGTGGTATTCGTCACATAATTAACCTTCATTCAGTTATCTTCAATTTATATTCAGCTAATTTGACTAGCTTGATGGCATACCTACTGAGAAAATTTGTGGGAAATTTACTGAGTATTTTGACCACATTGCTGCCATTGACTTACATGGTGAAAGACCTATACTGGAGCCAACCGCAGTGGCGCTAGTGAGCAACGGCTCCAGGAAATTGCCTTCAAAACGAAAGCCCAGTCTTGGCCCCTTGGCTGGTGCTCTAAACGCAGTGCTTGATCTGCGTATACGGAGGGGCGGGCCTGTTTAATACTGTTAATTAAATCCACATGGGATTCGGATTTGGTCCAATTTGAGAGACTGATTCAGCCGAATCCCGAACCCATGAGGTGGCCTATGCTACATACTAGCTACTGGCTCTCTACAGATGGACAAGTTTGTAATAAAAATTTAACTCAAAACTCACACAAAATTAAACATCACGCCTGTCTCAGTCGATTCTGAGGGAAGTAATGTTCACAGCACTGCTTCAGAATCCTCCCAGTGAACATTTTTCTGTTAGTCGGTGAAACGGTGTCTCGCGGTCAAAATGATTTGGAAAAGTCTTTTTTTTTTTTTTTTTAACCAGATAGAATGTAGCCAGGCTCGATTACCAATAAAGACTATCAGAAACCAGCAGAATCCATCACAAAATCATGAAATTCCATTAAAACCATTAGGAATTGTCTGATGGTTTTTAATGTTTTTTCTAGCAGGGTTCTTAGTCATATCGTGGAAAATATTTATCTGCTATATTTATGCCTGCACAAGTGGCAGAGCATCCAATAAAACAGTCAGAATTGTATAATTCTGTAAATTGAAATGGCATTATAAATGTCATTTGGCTTGATCAATACGAGTGCTTAAAAATATCAGACGTCAAAGAAAATAACACACCGGAAAATAATGAAAAAGGACGCGAGACGATAAATTATCAGTTTAACTGATAAAAAAAGATGGCTAAAATATTGTTGTTTAACCGCTGCTCTGTGATTGGGATATTTACTAGTTTCATTCTCTAACGAAGATCGCAAACTTTACTTATGAGTTAGTTACGCTCCTAGGCGTGTTTCATAAGCTGCACCGTAACATTTGTGTTGGTTTCTGTATTATCAGAACAGTTTCAACTGTCACCATTCTCCCCTATCTCATTTAGCCGATACATTTACATGGAAGAAAGATGAGATCTTTAACGTTACCTGAGGCGAGCTGGCTTCTCTTATTAGCTGAAGATTGAAGATTATCATTTAGCTAATTTAGGTTAGTTATTCGCTTTCCAAATCTAGGCTACTCATCTGTGCGTTGCCAAGCAGGCAATCGTTGGCAGATTAATCTACCGCCAATCAAAACACTGTAGTTTTACACTTGTAGTTGGTTATAGACTCCGGAGGGAAGTCCACACTCTCCACAAATCTGTTATAGTTCTGAACAGTTGATCATTTCCGCGGACGGATCACAAAATGGAGCTTCCGCGAACACATTTTCTATTGATTTTTAAATGATAGTAGCAGTAGTATTAGTTCTTAAAAAATGACGTTTGCATTTTATATTTTTAGACAGGGCGCCAAACTCTGCCTGCCATCATGCGCTGACTGAATGAAAAATGACGGTGCGCATGACGTGATGTTGTTTTGCTATGCGTAGCTGTCGGGAATACATGCTGGAATCGATAAGAGAATTGATTAGCTCGAAGGCGTACGATTCCGAGGAATCGGACAACTAGTAACCGGTTCTCGATTCCCACCCCTACTTCCATTCCTCTAGATGTCTAGGGTTCATTCCAATTGCTACTTTCACTCCTTGCATCATTTCCTCACTTCCTTTCCTTGTTCTTTAGCTCCATCCAACTGAGGACTGCGAGGGCAGAAATTTAAAATATGCATCGTAAATGGTAATGGCCTAAGCGTATGAATTGATTCGGTAAGACTGCTAATGCACAAAAATATATTGAAATGACATTATTTCTCAGTCATTGTAGTTATTTGCCAATGCTTTCAACTGTGAACATTGGATAAAACGTGACCTAGGCTATTGCATATAGACGTCACAGTAGAGGTGCGCACGCGACACTGGGGCAGAATATTCAATATTGCAAAAGAAATCAACATCAACTTGTAATTGTAGAAGCTGAAATGGATGATGAAAGACACTTGTTTGACATCGAATATCTTAGTTACATCAACACTGAGATAGCTAAGTAGTTTGGTGTAAACGTGTAATATTTATTCAATTTAGTAAATGTGCTGAAGTAGGCTTATGCTGCCACCTCATCATATAAATTAGGCACTCGATTGAATGAACAGCTGACCGTATAGCTGTGGAGTAACGTTAGGTGGGCTAACCATGACAGAGAACATACGTGAGACTATTTTGACCCAATATCAAATTACGTTAGAATTTAATACTAAGTTATGCAAGTGACAGCGAACCTAGCTTGGTAATGAATGTGCAACAACAATGTAGAAATGGACACCTACCATTTTAGCGAGTTGGCCATGAGATATAAAAAGTAAAAGGTCTTGCTGCATGCATGGTTATATGTTCATGTCGTCAAGACACAGGTCGATATTTATCACCGAGCTGCTGTTATTGCTAGTTACCTGTACCCGGTTTGACAACACCACCCAAATCTCCCACATCTAAACACCTCCCAAACCCCAACACCTCATTATTTGCTTTAGCGTGCTATCTAATTGGGTGGACTAACCGTAATGTTAGTTTGCCAGCGTAGATGAGCTGAGGTGGGTCTTGGTCACCTTCTTTTTTTGAATACCCTGTGATTTGTGAACCGGGGGCATGTGGTCTGTCTGTGTCTAGACTAGCGTTCGCTAGCCACTGTACTGTTACTGTCTTGGTTGTATTTCACAGGAACATTAGTTTGCTAACATTTGCTTACTGCTAGATTGCCAATGTTAATTTTGTAAAATCTAAAGAAGTAACCAGCTTAGAGCCAACGTATTTCCCGAAAAAGCAAGTTTCCACCAGTGAACACTTGGATAAAAGAAATAAGATGGATAACGTTAAGAAACGTAGCTAGATAGCGCCCATTATCGGGCACGCCCGCGTTCAACCATATTTGAACTTCTTCGAGAGTTGATTTGCCAATGGTAAAAAAAGAAAACCAGTAGCTATGTCAATAATGTTAGCACATTCACAATATTAGTGAAATGTGTGTTGTTTTCTTACATTCGAATTCATTGTAATCAATTTATGAAGTGCCATTTTTTATATGTCCACTTGAGGGCGCGGGAGGTGAAAAAATAAATCCAATGAGATGGACAAATGGACTGCCATGTAAACAATCCAGTTAGACAGACATCTTACCAACAAAACGGGGATTCAAAAGGTATCTTTCTTGATTAAATAAACTAATAATTGATTATTAAAACAACAAAAAATCTTGAGCTTCTTTATGCACTGCAATAGCGACCCGATAATCGGCTCCCCTTTTTTGGCAGTTAGCTAATGTTTTATTGGCTTAAAAGTTATCTTATTGTTTTTTTTAAAAATCTAATAAATATAATATGTTCAATAGTAACATTATCATTATGTGCCCAAATAATATCAGTATCGTAGCCTTGTTGTTCACAAAAGCTTTAGTTTTTCGCCCGATAACAGGGTTCGGTACGCAAGCTAACTCACCCAGAAGAAAACTCTGGTGGTACTGGTGCCTTTTCTGTTGTGGCTATAGATAAACATTAAGTTATCAACACATCATCACACAGACAATTTACTGACACAATAGTTGTCAGCTGCTCCACATTTGTGTGTGTTAAGTAACGTAGCTGCTAGACAGGCTATGTAGAGTCATCCTATCTGGCCAAACACGTTAATAACCGCATTAACAGAAGTTACACTAGGCTATATAAATTTCAAACAGACTAACGTTAGACTCGTTTTTAAAAATTGTGAATGTGGTGTATCCTATATGTCCAAGTTATTGAATTGGACTAACACTAAGAAATAAGTTGGCTTGTCACTGTCAAACATTGACAGTGAAGACTGTTAGCTTGCACTCATAAAGTAAATAAGCTCTATCTAAATATGCTAGCTTAAGTTAACGTTACAACAAAAAAAGTTACAGGAAAGTTGTAATAAGATTAACGCTAGCTATAATTTGTATCGCTGTGCCAAGATGAAAGTGAAATAAAAGAACCAGAAACAAAATTAGATGCACTTAGTCCGTTAAATTGTTGATGATCAAGTCCACAGCAGTATGATAGCCTGCCAAGGTGATACACTTTTTGCCCCAGGGTTGCGCGCGCATCCTCTTTTGTTTACAAACAAGAAATGGGTCTATAGGCTACATGCAGCGAAATTAAATGTTATTTTGAAAGGACCAGGGTTAACATTAAGCTTTGAAGGTTGTGTTTCCTGTGCAATAACAAACGGAATGATATGGGAAACAAAAATGTAATTATTCTTATGCACTTAACTATGGGATTTTTTTTTTTTTTCTGACTGAATTTTTTAGGGCACTCCCTGGTTAAAAATAAATAAATCCACCCCTAAGTCTAAGTTATATATTTTCTTAAGTCATCAATTCACTTGATCAGAGCAGCTGTAAATTGTTAGAAGTAGTTGACATTGTTATTTGCTACCTAAACTTTGCAGCACACTAGTCATTAACATGAATATTGCCTGAAATGTCACTTTTCAGAATCCGTTTAACCACTAAGCTGGGACTTTAACGCTATAAGGCGGAATTTATCCAGTGCCCAGACTCCAACGAAATACACCAGCCTTTTCAATTGTTTTACCGGTATTTTTTTGCACAATTTCTCTCAGGCGGCCCGCCTAACTGATTTTTCAAGCCGCCTAATACATTTCAATGCATGAAAAACCCTGCCTATCTTTAACATGGTGGGATTGTGTTGGTTTGAACCCCGTTTCTTTCCTGCAGGAATCGGGTAAAATAAGACTCCAGAGAAACTCTGTCCTCTGATCAGGATGGCCAAAGGTGACCCACGCAAGCCTAAGGGCAGGACGTCTTCCTACGCCTTCTTTGTCCAGGTGTGTCGTGAAGAGCACAAGAAGAAGAGCCCTGAAGTCCCACTCAATTTTGCAGAGTTTTCCAAGAAGTGCTCGGGCAGGTGGAAGGTGAGGAGCTCATGAGTAGACTCTCTGATTGTGTGTAATGTTGTTGTGTTGTTAATATTCATGTATTAACCGATGCCTATATCAGAATACCTTTCATATTTGCATGCTATCAGTTTATGGTGGTTGTGTACCCTACTCTAAGGTGCAACAGTAGTGTCCCTCCTGGGAATCTGATATCAACCTTAAAGGGGACATGAAGCACTCACTAAAGTGGCTCTGGTTCGTTAGCTTTTTACCTTAAATTAGATATGACCGTGTGTTCAAATCTCAAATCGACCCGTATTTGCTGGAAAAAGAAGTTGAAATTAGCTTCTTTTTTTCCCCCCCACTAGAGCGCAGCTAACTGCGGTCGTGACGTCACTAGGTTGATTGGTCTCTGCTGCTCAATGTATTCCTATGGGAAAATAGCTGACTTTCAGTGAGCTCAACGATGTATCGTGAGGAAAAAATAAAACAAAAAAACGCACGGACTGTCTTTTTCTATTGTCCCGAGATGCTCAAATGAGTATTACCGAACAAAACGTAATTTAAAACTTAATTTTCACGAACTGCTTCTGACCACTATGTAATATTGTGGCCAGCCGGCAACTGCTGCACCGCTGCATTGCCTTGATAAACGGTTTGGTAGCTAAAGCACCAAACTATATAGTTCCGTGAGCTAAAGTCGTGTCTAGCTAATATTGCCTATATAAAATAAGCGTTAGCTTGTGATGCTAGGTTGCGGTAGGTCTATATTTGCAGACTGTTAACTAATATATCAAGGCGATGCAGCGGTGCTGCAGTTGCCGGCAGCATTACATAGTATTGTCAGAAACAGTTAGTGGAAATTAAGTTATGTTCGGTAATTTTCATTTGAGCATCTTGGGACAATAGAAAAAGATTGTCTGTTTTTTGTTTTATTTTCTCCTCATGTTACATCGTTGAGCTTGCTGAAAGTCTGCTATTTTCCCATAGGAATACATTGAGCAGCAGAGACCAACCAACCTAGTAATGTCACGACCGCAGTTGGTCCAAGATGGCTGCGCCCTAGTGGGGGGGAAAAAAAGCTAATTTCAACTTCTTTTTCCAGCAAATACGGGTCGGTTTGAGATTTGAACGCACGGTCATATCTAATTTAAGGTAAAAAGCTAACGAACCAGAGCCACTTTACCGAGTGCTTCATGTCCCCTTTAAGCCCAGGTCCTTTACTACTGCGCCACACTGCCCTGTAGCCTTTGATTACGCCTCATTAAACAATGGTTGGTTGTGTCACATGGTTCAGGTTTCACACGCACTGCAGATGCCTGGGAATGGCGGTTTGTCTTTGGCTTGTATCAGCTCATGTTAAATTTCTTCATTACTTGGTTTGGCTCTTACCCTAGAGCTCTGCGCTGTAATGGTGCATGAGCTTGTGTGTGTACATTATAACCTGTACCTGTGTTAGGTTGAGAAGGAAAAATCCACCCTTGTCTTGTAATAGTGGTAATCCTGTCAGGAAAACGCTTGATACGATTGTAAGGGTCTTTATTTCTGCAGAAAGAGTACGCCTGCTGACATTCAACACCATGCTAAAAGGCATTATTTACTGTGATCCTTTATACCCTCTAAGACCGGGGTTTTCATCATCTGAAAAGGGCTGGCGTGGGTGCAGGTTTTTGTTTTGGCCCAGCATGAAGACTCCTGATTCTACTTATCAAGGTCTTGATTGAAGACCCTGATTAGTTAGTGATATCGGGTGTCTGAGTGCTGGGCTAAAACAAAAACCTGCACCCCCACTGGCCCTTTTCGGATGAGGTTCCCCACCCCTGCTCTAAGAGAAACTGCAACTCTGTGCATGCCAGTATGAAGGACAACCACCTCATTAAAGTAGCCTAAAACTGTTACCTGCTGTCCAGCTGCATACTCCCTTTTTGCTCAAGGCCTGTAGGAGTTGAAGATTCCGGCCTGTGATATTAGTGTCTGACTCGCGCGGTTACTCGGCCAGCCTCTATTGGGTGGAAGATAACCAGCAATGTTGAATAGGACAGAACACATCATTTTATACAACCTGTCAAATAAAATGTAATTATAACGATGAAGATAAAAATGTTAACCCTTCATTGCCAATGTTTTTGCTTTGCCTTAGTCACAGTGGATCTGTCATTGTGACTGGCCTTGTAGGAGCTGTCCCCAAGAGTGGGTGAAATGGAGTCAAAGGTTTATGTGTTCAAACTGTTTTCTCCTGGCTGTTGTCTTCCGATTGGCAGATGAATTGGACTCATGTATAAATTCACTCTGTCGTAATGAGCGCATTTTATTTACCCTGACTAGTCTCTTAGTCTCAAGGCACTTTACAATCAGTCAAAGCACAAAGGTTAAAGGCTACAATAACTTTCAGTGCAAATTAAACATTATTCAAAATGCATTATTTTACAAATTATTGGTAACAAGCACAAATGCAGTTTCATACCGAAAGTAGAGTGCATTTGGGGAAATGAGCAGGTTTGGTAAGTGTGAGTGCTTCAGAGTGTAAGTTTTCAGAAGGGATTTGAGGTTGGTTAATGGGAAGCCAGTGGAGCCTGTAGGACTGGGTGCATATTGTGTTTTGGGGTGTGATGGTGGAGCCTGTAGGACTGGGTGCATATTGTGTTTTGGGGTGTGACGGTGGAGCCTGTAGGACTGGGTGCATATTGTGTTTTGGGGTGTGACGGTGGAGCCTGTAGGACTGGGTGCATATTGTGTTTTGGGGTGTGACAGTGGAGCCTGTAGGACTGGGTGCATATTGTGTTTTGGGGTGTGACGGTGGAGCCTGTAGGACTGGGTGCATATTGTGTTTTGGGGTGTGACGGTGGAGCCTGTAGGACTGGGTGCATATTGTGTTTTGGGGTGTGACAGTGGAGCCTGTAGGACTGGGTGCATATTGTGTTTTGGGGTGTGACAGTGGAGCCTGTAGGACTGGGTGCATATTGTGTTTTGGGGTGTGACGGTGGAGCCTGTAGGAGTGGGTGCATATTGTGTCTTTGGTTTGGGACAGTTGGAGCGTAATGACCATGTGCCATGCTTGTGCGTCAGACTATGTCAGGGAAGGAGAAATCCAGGTTCGATGACATGGCGAAGCAGGACAAGGTGCGTTACGATCAGGAGATGATGAACTACATGCCTGGGAAGGGGGGTAAGAAGAAGAAGGATCCCAACGCTCCCAAAAGACCTCCGTAAGTTTATTTGCATGATAAGATTAGAATGTCCCTCCCACTCTTATTGGTCCTGTAGAATGTCCCTCCCTCTCTTATTGGTCCTGTAGAATGTCCCTCCCTCTTATTGGTCCTGTAGAATGTCCCTCCCTCTTATTGGTCCTGTAGAATGTCCCTCCCTCTTATTGGTCCTGTAGAATGTCCCTCCCTCTCTTATTGGTCCTGTAGAATGTCCCTCCCTCTTATTGGTCCTGTAGAATGTCCCTCTCTCTTATTGGTCCTGTAGAAAGTCTCTCTCTCTCTCATTGGTCCTGTAGAATGTCCCTCTCATTGGTCCTGTAGAATGTCCCTCTCATTGGTCCTGTAGAATGTCCCTCTCATTGGTCCTGTAGAATGTCCCTCTCATTGGTCCTGTAGAATGCCCCTCCCTCTCTCATTGGTCCTGTAGAATGTCCCTCCCTCTCTCATTGGTCCTGTGGAATGTCCCTCCCTCTCTTATTGGTCCTGTAGAATGTCCCTCCCTCTCTTATTGGTCCTGTAGAATGTCCCTCCCTCTCTTATTGGTCCTGTAGAATGTTTCTCCCTCTTTCTTTTTCTGATTTCCTGTTGAACACTTGTAGTAGAATGGTGTGCGTCTGTAACGTGGTGGCTGATCTCTCCTCTTGCAGCTCCGGCTTCTTCCTGTTCTCCTCAGATCATCGGCCCAAGATCAAGGCACAGCACCCCAACCTGGGAATTGGGGATGTGGCCAAGAAGCTTGGGGAGATGTGGAATAATCTCACCGACTCCAATAAGCAGCCGTACCTCCTGAAAGCCAACAAGCTGAAGGACAAATACCAGAAGGTAATGAGTGTTGCCCACGCGTGCTTGCCCTCACCAGAATAATTGTAACACGGTGGACGTATTCATTTGCGACTTATACATTTAGAGAGAAATATTGGGTTGTGTGGCCTGACATGCATTCCAGTTCAATACTGCAATTTGCAATGACAAAACCTGCATTGTTAAATCGGTTTGAGGGTGGGAGAGAGGGAGAGCTTAAATGTGTGATTTTGGCCTTTATTGATTGTGAGATTGGCTCTAACCAAGACTAGCACACCTATAGCATTCCAGAACCGTTTGACTACCCTAGTGCTGGACCATGATGGATCTATGGAATGTTCATACAATTTTAATATTTCCATCTTTGATCTGATCAAAATTGTGGATACAAAGGCTGCTTTGCAAACCGCAAAGGGGTATAAATTGTAAAAAAAAAAAAAAGGCGAGCAACCTGTTTATGGTGAAACTGTGTGCCGTGTTTATCGTGCAGAAAGCGCTAGGCATAGGCTACACAGAATAAACGTGTGATGAGCGCTTGGTACAGACACACAGGCAAAACAAATGTACTACTTGCACTCGGAATTTAAGGCAGCAATGCCTGAAGAAGGCCGTACCAGCTAAGTGCAAGTGGCCATAAAGCCTCTGTATTTGGCTTGCCTGTATGTACCGAGTTCTTTGTCCTGCTTTTATTTTGTGTATGCCTAGCTCCTTCTGTGCAATAAACAGACTGTTTCACCCTAAACAATATCTGCATCTTAAAAACAAAAGCAAAGGGCAAAATTAAATTGCTGCTTCAAAGGATTTATTTAATATTGCTCAGTATTCCATAAAATGTGACCTACGAATAGCTGCTAACTGTTAATAAACTGGCTTGAGTGGCCATCCATGCAGCATGACTGCCTGGTGATTTACAGAGAAATTAAACTGGTGTGCCGTGTATCCCCTACCATAGATATTAATGAGTAGCCACCCACTAATCGCCGATGCGATGGGAAAAACATTATTTTTATGCCTCCGTGCCATAAAAAAAAGCCGGGATATCATTGATATTTGAATTGGGCTAATGTATTACATGTTGAGTCATCCTAAAGCTAAACCTGAGACATTTTGAAATTCAGTAGCCTAACTGAAATAAATATGTAACCTTGTAGGTGTTTAATTTTTGTCTGGGACACATGCAAGTTTTTGTTTCATTGTATTATATAATTATACTGCGTGCCACTCACAAATAAAACTGCGTGTGCGTGTGCGTGTGCGTGTGCGTGTGCGTGTGCGTGTGCGCGTGTGCACAGTCCACCAACCTTATACTTAACAAAGTATGGTGGTTACTTTTGAAGTGTCTTCAATAGATGTGAATGCAATATTTTGTTGAAGTAATTGCAATATGGTTTATTTCTGCTATTTAAAATGTATTTAACTAGCAAGCATTCTAAGCACCACCACATAGACAACGGCATTGAATGCTAGACTTTTCCAGAGCTGCATCCGTCTGTTCCTGCATGAATTGTGCTTTCAGCTGGGGAATGTGGTGGGAGGCTATGCTGGGTGGGCTGAGGGGCGGAGCTCTGGATCTTTGGAATGCCTCACTGGTGCGTCTCCCTCTGCAGGACGTGGCGGATTACAAGAGCAAGGGCAAAGTGGGCGGGGCAGCGGCTGGATCCAAACCCGCCAAGAAGCCTGTGCACGAAGACGACGATGAGGATGAAGATGACGACGACGAAGAGGAGGAGGATGATGATGAGGATGATGATTAATTTATTTTGTTGGGTTTCTTTTTGTTTTGTTGTCCAGCTGAGTTGCTGTGGGGTTAGGAATGCTGATTCTGGCTGCACTGTGACTGAGGGAGAGACTAGCTGTGAGCCATGGGGTATGGAGTACACCCTGAGCAGGCTATACCACTCCTGCCCCCCCTCCCGCTAAATTTTGTACTGGCTGTTAACTGGAAGCATTTAAATAAGAGGCAGTGGTTGCAGTATATATGCAAAGCTTTTTTCTTTTTTCTTTTTTTCCCCACCCCCTTAACGATTTGTAAGGTATTTGACTACATGGTTCTTAGATTTTAGTTTGTTCCTTCCCAGTTCTGAGTGTTGTTGCACAGATCTAGGCTGTAGGCGTGTAAGCCATGTACCAGTATTGTGGCTACTTCAATCACAACTTTATGGTCGTTTAGTGAGACTGGCTGGTGTTTGTGAACAGGAAGAGTTGCAGTGTTTGGAATCACTCTGGGTGTGATGTCATCCATCCAGTCCTGCACTGATGTGATTATGGACACAGCAGGGATGTATGTGCTTTAATTCGGGTATAAATAAATATTCAATTTTCTTTTTTTTAGCTGTAAAATCACATTTGAAGAATGGAGTGTGACCATTGGTGGAAATTCTGTACTTATTTGCACCTGAAGATTTTTTTTTTCTTTTTTTTTTTTTTTCTTTTGTATGTTTAGGATGCTACAAGTGAAATAAACTATTACATTTTTACTTTTGTTGTAAAGGTGTGCCATTTGATCTGTCCCCTTCTGCTATTCCTTATTTAGTCAAAGCTTTGGGAATTTGCTTCAAATTTCACCACTTTCAAGGGTGGTTTTAAATCTGAGTGCTACTCTTGAAATGACACATGAGATGAGTTGACTGTGGTTGACCACTTGTAATCGGTTTGTTTTTACAGTTTAATGTGGGCTTTTCCATCCTTACATGGAGTGGACTAAATCTGACAGAGAGCAAGTATTTCTATGAAGCTATAAACCAATGCTAAGCAGGTTTATTTTGGGCCATCAAGCTGGCCTAATCGATGACTGGTTTCTCCAGATTACCGTTTGGGAGTCTAATGAAAGCTGGGACAATTTGACCATTTCTAGGGCAGTGTTTCTCTGCTCTGGTCCAGGAGTTGTGTGTGCTCTGTCTTTGTTCCCTCTGAGCTGAACACTGGCCTTTATTTGGCTGCTCTGCATTTCTTTGGCACAATAAACGTCACGTTGGAGATTCCTTTGCCAATTTGTATCATATTTTCTGTTTATAATGTAGCCCTGAGAAAATGGAGGTTCTTGATTTTAAGAAATTTCTTTTAGGCCCACGGAATGATTCCTTTACTCCATGTAACCGTCAGCATTGCTAATGTAAGCTGATTTAAGCTAATCAGTTGATGCTTTGTTTAAATCCAGGTCGGTTTTAATTTCTTATGAGCCTAACCGTTTGACTGCATAACTCAGTGGGTACCTCGCAGGTCTTCATCACGGCTCTGTTCTTAAGCATTTTCTTTTCGTTGTGAGGTTATTTTGACGCATGGCGTTTTGTTTTCCACTGAAATGTCTTGCCAATGTCTGTCTAGTAACATAAGTAAATGGGCCGTTGTATTGTGTATAAATTTAAGCTCCGTCTGCCAATGTTTATTTTGGATTTTCAAATGACTAAAATGCTGTGGTGTAATGCTTCTGAAGTTTATTAATTTTCATTTATTTGCACTTAATGTAGGCTGTTTCCATCGGGTAAATTGAACAATTTTTCTATTTAAATGTTAACGCCCAGTGTGGAGCTGAACATCCAACCATTACCACAATAATTCACAAACCCTTCTTACAATTTGGGAGAGTGTAGAAACACATGCGTACGCTCAAATTGATAGTAAAGTGTGCGTACGACCATTTTGACACAAATTTCCAGATTTATCAAACGTGGGTGTACGGTACGATGAAATCTCACTGCCGCTCTTAACTGTATACACTTTTCCCAGTGGTGCGGCAGCGATGTTGCGTGCAATGAACAGCGGGGGCACAATAGTGCAGCCTAAATAATGAAAAAAATAACTACTTCCAAGCGCTGTGGTAAAAAACAAAAAGGTGATCTTTGAAAAACAGGTTGTGAGCTTAAAAATCAGAATTTGCCAGTAGCTGATTGTAAAAAGGGCAGAAAAACGTCCAAGGCATTCCATTTGGGAAATTATTAAAAGCTGTTAATGCATCTGGGCAATACTTTAAAATGCACTTGACCTACGTGTTGTAGTTCTAGACATAGGCCACCTTCTGTAGTATAATTAGCAAAAAATATCTTAATTTGATTAGCCTAGACACCGCTATTAATAATAAATTAAAATATTACAGAAGTAGTGAACAATATGAAAATAATTAAAAATAACAAATGCGTTATGAAAAGCAAGTACAAGTTTCGTGAAAGAAATCATTCAAAATAAACCTTGAAACCCTCAATGCTAGTCAGTCTGTCCACTGAGGGGAAACCTGTAACTGATTCAATTTAAAAGGTGCATTGTAGGTGAAAGCAGCCTTTCCAGTTTCAGTATTCATACATGGTTAGAGTGAAATACTCTTGAACGAGTATACTGCCCGATGGATCTAAACTCTAAAAGGGAACGCACATAAAATAGCAATTTATTTAACACTGCTTTATAAATGAACATAAGGCAGTGGTATTCCCTTCTGACACTAAGAGCGGTCAAGCCCACATTCTCATATAATATGCAGTGATGTGTTCTGAAATTAATATCTGTAATAAACCTGAGTGCCCTATGATACCCTGTATGAAGTGGTTTCAGGGTACTGGCAGGTACATGCATGTAGATTATATCCGCATAATCCAACACAGATAATGTTTTCTGTAGAACTTCTAATCTTGATGCTCTTGTAAAACTGTTTTTGTTCCTGTTTGTCTTAGTTGGGTTAAATATAAGTTTAAGATCTAATAGAGCATTTTGAATGGCATGAAATGCAGCCTGTGATTTTGTGAATGCTCGATCAACTGAGGATGCTGAAGTATAAATTATGGTATCATCCACATAAAAATGAACAGAACAATTTTAATCTGAGCTAAATTCATTTATATATAAAGTAAAAAGCAAAGGTCCTAATATGGAGCCCTGGGACACCCCTATGGAAACCAAGAAAACTAGACTGATGCCCATCCACCCATTGCTTGAGTTCTGCTATTAAGGTAACACTGAAAACACTTACAGGTATTACTATCTAAGCCAATTGATTTAAGCTTATCTAAAAGAATAGTGTGATTTACCATGTCGAAAGCTTTTGATAAATCGGTAAATAGGGCTAAGCAATGCTCTCCCTTGTCCAGTAAACCAATATCATTTAGCATTTTGCAAGCTGTGGTCTCAGTACTGTGCCTAGGCCTAAAACCAGACTGATAGGAGTTTTAAGTACTATTTGTAGATAAATAAGAACAAACTTGTTTGTTTACTAATTTTAAAAAAAAATTGGCTAAGCAAGTGTAACATGTTTTGCGGTCTCCCATAGTGTGGAGAGTATGAGAGCGGTTCCTGCAGTTGCAGATTGGATAATTGCGGAACGAGAGTGAATGATTGAATGAGTGGTTGGTACTCATGGGGTAATTGCTTAATGGAAGTGGGAACGCAAGGGGCTGGGTTCCCTGGGGAAATGAATGGAGCGCACCTGAGGTAGAGCGAGAATTGATGGAAGGCGAGCGAGAGAGGGTGGTTTGCCTCAGCTCCTGCATGTGTGGCGGTAGTTTTCTTTGGTTTGGTTAGTTTCTTTTTGTATGAGTGTGAATGTGTTGTGTGTATGGTGAGAACTTACCTGAGTACGGCGAGCAGCTGGGAGAGAGCTGGAATGGCCAGTGACTGCGGAAACAAGAACAAAGGATGGCATTACACCCGGGACTGACGGCTAGCATCGGCGGTGGACAGCAGAGCTGGTCGGTGCGATGGAGCCAGTGAACCGAGGATACTGCGATGAGCTGTTGCTGGGGGAACTGACTTCCCCCAAACCGTAAGGAATGTGTTTGCGCCATACTTTAAACACAGCGCGTGTGGGTCCCGGACCGGGGTGAGCGGGGAGCGGTGTGTCCTCCTCTCCCCTGCCTAGAGTCAGAGTCCCGCAGCCAAGCCGGCAAGAGTGACGAGAGCGATGGCTAGCAGCAGAAGGACTGTTCCTTCCACTTAATCTCGCTTCGTAGTACACTCCTCTGGAGGGTTGCATTTTCAGGATTCTTTAGATCAGGTCTAGTTGGTGTGGAGATTAGCCGAGTTAAATTTAATTCAATAATTTTCAGTCAGAGGCTCTAACCAATCAAGGTTCAGATTACCTACAGTGAGAACCATAATTCATTGGACAGTGACACATTTTTTGTTATTTTGGATCTGTACTCGAGCACTTTGAAAGGATGACAATGAGGTTGAAGTGCAGACTGTCAGCTTTAATTTGAGGGTATTTTAATCCATATCGGATGAACCGTTTAGAAATTATAGAACCTTTTGTACATAGTCCCCACCCCCCCACACAGTGGACAGTTTAACATAATGTAGAATAAAGTAATCATTTTTAATATTTGGTCGCATATCCGTTGCATGCCATGACTTCCTGATGTCTGTGACCCAACAATATCAAAAGACTCTTGATATCCTATTTCCTGGTACTCCTAGAAGCGATAGTATTTATCATTCTGCATTTGAATGGATCTCTGGGAATTGGGGGGTGGGACTAGATTTAGCTGTAAATTACACTGGAACAGTATGGAACACATGGTTGGCTAAATGGCTCTAAGTCATCAAGGGTCTGACGTATCAAACAAGCAAATGTGGCAACATAACACAAGATATGGATGGATAACTTGAAGGGTTTCTTCTGACTTATTTTTTCATTGAGTTCTATAGGAAAATTTGTCAGGAGAAACAACACTTAAAGTGATCCATCCATATCTTCTAGAGCTATGCACACCACTAATGTTCCAAAAAAGCACATGTTTATATTCATGTTCATTCAGAAGTATTTCAGTTTCACCCTCACAGAAAAATTCTTCTTTGCTTTCCTGTTGCCCACTATGGCCTACAAAACTGAGAAAATTGTGTGGTATGTGCACATTAAAGGTGGCCTTGCCAAATATGGTAGTAAATGGTAATTCATAATGATGTGCACGCGCTTCCCAATATACGATCAAGTCTGATTTATCAACCTGTGAACACATTTATGCTCAGATCAGAGGTTTACGCAAGTTTGATGAATCAGACGTGAGTTTTGTACGCAAGTAGGCTATACGCTCGTTTTTACAACCACATTGATTAAATGAGCCCCGTGGTGTTGCCAGCCTGCTTCTTTTCACATCACAACCCTGCAGGCTCGCTCAGAATCGAGTCGGCGGAAGAACGACTGAACCCTCCCATAGACGTGCAACACACAATGGAGCTAGTACCAGTCAGTCGCCACTGGCACGGTCCGAGTTCCACCCCAGACCGTGGGGCTCATCCATGCACCACTCACAGCATGGTGCCTTAACCGAATGAGCCAAGCCCAAAAACATATTCTAAAGAAGACTAATTTCAAGTGAACAGAAACCCAGCTACTTGAAACCAGAGGAGGCTCTACTCGCAGAGAGCTGAACAGCATGTTGTAGATACACAGTGGAGTGCAGTGTAGCAGTTAGTGGACTGGGGTTTAAACTGATGTAGGTTAAAATACCCAGTGGAGCACTACTGTTGAGCCAGCCAGATATCTTAACCTGAATTGATTCAGTGATACACACACGTCTGCATATGTGTCTGCTCCCTTTAACCTCCCTGTAAACACTCTGTAACCACCCTTAGGGGACTGTGATGCAAACACACCTGTCCTATAAACTAATGGCTGAAGTGTAACATGCAATAAGGCTAAAAATGACAAGTATAATTTTTAGAGAATAAAACGGGAGCAACAAGCCCGTCTAGGCTTGTAATGTTATTTAGAAACCTTTAGCTTTTGTAATTTATCTCTTTGCTGTTGGGTGCCACTGAGCGTCAAAAGCAACTCCACCTCAAACCACAGGGGATTATTTCACGAAGCTGGCTAAGAAAATCCAGGTTTACTAAAATTAGCCTGGCTTTAATTTAATTAGCGTGGATTAATTCCGTTTCACAAAGATAGATTGCTGCTCAAGAGTTGAAGCTAATTCAAGCCTGATGAAAGCCAGGTTTGGGGAATAAAGTTACGTGCGCGTCCATGGACTATTTAAACAGCCCGAGTAAGTGAATGTCAATTTAAACATTCGATCAGAGTAAATTGGCAAAATAACGTACAGTGTCGTTTACAGCTGGGGAACAGCCGAACAGGAACTCATTATGCAGTTTTATGAAGATTACAAGTCTATTTTTTAAATGCATACAATTGCGCCACTGTGTGGTTAGAATGAGAAGCGCAAATTGACTTTCTGGGGTTAATAACGTCTTGTAGACGACAATGACTTAACGTCGCTGTACAAGCTGCTATTCAGTTATTCGAAGTGTATTTTCTTGCTTTAGACCAGGGGTTCTCAATCCTGGTCCTGGGGGACCCCTGTGTATGCTGGTTTTCGTTGCAACCGCAGTTGCAATCCCAGAATTTTAACAAGCTGTTAATTTTTCTTAATTAGGTGCTTTTCATGTTTGGAGGAATTATTCGCCCACTTAAGACACATTATGTCAGAAATAGCTATGCATGCCATGTAGAACAAACTCCCCATGTTCACATTGTGCTTATTGTGCTTATTGTGCTATATTGCAACAATTACATAAGAAAAGGTTACAAAATAATGTATTTTCACTCAAATGAAAGAGTGAAGTGAATCAATAGGCTCCTAATTAGGTTGTTGAACACATGTGTTTAACTCAATTTTTTCTTTAAGCTTAAGACAATGCAGGTTTGGCTCGTTATCATTTGCTTTGTGTTTGAATTCTTCATTATCTACGAAATGGTTAATTTTAGTGGCCATGTGTCCACACTTTCACCAATTAGGAGCCTATTGATTCAAATCAGTCTTTAAATGGATCTGTTAAATAATTTTCTTATCTTTTTTAAATAATATAGCACAATGTGAACATGGGGTGTTTATTCTACATGGCATCCATAGCTATTTCTGATATAATGTGGCTTAAGAGGGTGAATAATTCCTCCAAACATGACAAGCACCTAATTAAGAAAAATTAACAGCTTGTTAAAATTCTGGGATTGCAACTGCGGTTGCAACGAAAGTCAGCATACACAGGGGTCCCCCAGGACCAGGATTGAGAACCCCTGCTTTAGACCACAAACGAACAATAGTAGCTACTTTCCATTGCAATGCCGGTAGGTTGTCAGAAACGTCTATAAATATCTAAAAAACCATTCATATCACTGCACACAAAATCTGTCTGAGCCAATCGAAAACATAGCACTAAAACCCAGAAAATAATCGGCCCCTTTTGTAGAGCTGAATAAACTAGAGAGGCCTGGCCTACTACCTCAGGTCACTGGGCAATGGGCCTATTTAAATGGAAATTCTAAAACAATTATAACGATGCCACATTCAGACTTGGATATAGGCTACAATTTTTAAGTCATGAGAAAAGAATATCTTCCGACTTTTCACTAGATTCCGATGAAGGTAGGCTATTTCAAGGGGTGAAATAATTACTTTCAATGGGTTCCAACTTAATAAAGAAGAGCAGTAGGCAATAACAAGATTTAATTTAAATTTGTACAATTTTGTTATTCATAATGTTGTAAAACGTTGTAGAAACTGCGTTATTTACAACGAATATGGAACCACAAGGTTGCCTTTGAATGAACATTTTCGCCATTTACAGCAAGGGTAATTGAATGCGCTGACCAAAAAAAAAAAAAAAAAGAACGTGAAATGCGTTAGGATACAATTTAGGTGTATTTAAAATAGGCTACATAATCTAAATATAAATAACGTATAGTTGCGCTATATATGAAGTGCCTAGCCCTATAGGCTATATAGGCCTATCTGCTTCCATCTAAATGTGCAAACCAACTCAAATTATTTTTTATCTGATAATCACTTGTAAATGTTAGTATTTTGATGACTATTAGTTCGAACCAGATCCAATCGGTTGTGTAACACATATTGTTAAAAACTGCGGTATGCAGCCTAAGCGTTTCCACCTCCCTCTTGAACCCTTGATCACTGAACATCACGTGGACCCGGAGTCTGTTAAGGGCAGGAGAGCAAGTAACATGTTTATTCTTCTAACCTTCCTTGCGGGCGCTGGAATAAGATACCGTCCCCAAAAACGCAGACTTTGTTACTTATTGTGGGATCCCATTTGGATTATATTTTGGTCTTTAAAAATTATAATTTTAAATGAGTGAAGATCGAGTTTAATATATGGTCTCTGAGTTAAATGCATTTTAACACATTTTTAAGCTTCTGACATGACCATATCACCACCATTGACTTAAGCTGCCTTCCAGAGTAAGTAGAAACTATTTTATTTGTGTTTTGTTGTATATGCAACCCAAAGCTTATCATGCCGTATTATGATGGTTGAGTGTGCATTTTCTTTACACACCAGTAGGGGAGGCAATTTCCAACAATATCGTTGATATCACACTATTTTCAAGAACAATAAGGCTGCATAAATGTGTGACGATCATGAACAGAGCTCGAGCCATTTCATTTACACATTAATGTAATTAATAAAATGTCAGATGCAAAACTGATAGATGTACCTGTCAGATTGCATAGCGGACCCTTGGTGTGAGTGAGCCACTCTAGGGGCCAGATGGCAGCGGAGCAAGGCGTGGTGCACCCTGTTATAGACGCTATAATCAATCTCACTGCTGGAGCCGCAGGCAAGTAACACCCCGCACTGAGCTATTAGAATTTTGTGCTTACAGAGTTAATCAACTGCTTAATTTAAGCGAGGACAAAAAAGTATCCTTTGTAATTAAAGGGATACACTCACGGGAAAAAAGGTATGAAAAGTGCCTAAAAAGGTACAAACAATTGTCACTGGGGTGGTACCCTATAAGTACATAAAATTGTACACATAACCAGCAATACATAATTAATTTGTACCTTTTTGCTTGTAAAAGGTACGTATTAGTACCCAAATAGAACATTATTGTACTTTCAGGGGACATTTGTTCCTTAAAAAAGAGAAATGGACCTGCACTGCACCTCTATTTCTGAGAGTGTAGCGTCTGGGTTTCCCTGCGACTTTCTGGGATTTTTTGGATATCATTAGAGCATATCATTTTCATTCACTTATGTTTGCAATTGGCCCAGACAGTTTTTATGTGCAATAAAGTATATTTATATAGAAAGATACCGATGTTTCTGACAACCAGTCAGCTTTATAATGGCTGATAATGGGGTATTTGGGGTGTTGTGGACTAAAACAAGAAAATGTCCAAATCTTCAAGTAATTCCATCGTAGCTTGTACAGCAATGTTATGTTTCCACAGGCTTTACAAAAATGTGGCAACATAACACAAGATTAACTTTGTAACATTTTATCACAATTCACAAGAAACATAAATATCAGTTTTTATAACATGCTGGTACAGTGCTTCTTATCAGTCTATGTTTACATGCCCCATAGGAAATAATTACAACTGAAATTAAACATAATAATTTGAAGAATAATCCGTAATAATATACCGTACACACTTACAACGTCTGGAAGCATACCTTCACTGTCCAATCTGCTTTGATGTCACTTTACTTTGGGTTAGACCACAATCCCGCAAATGCCCCTATACCATTCATTGCAAACCTGGTAGGTCTTAACTTAAATATAACGTAAATATCTAAAATATCCTTCATTGCACATAAAAACTGCGCGATACCAAAGCCATACTAATAACTTTAAATAATATACAAAAAACCATTGAAAATGAATTATTCCATTAAGGCATATTGAATAGTAGATTTTGATTAGGAAGTGCTGCTGTACCCTTAACTATATATTACCTGAGATTAGGTAGTTATTTGTGGAAGTCCTACATGACTGACGTTGTGTCTGTCAGTCTTTAGTCTGTTTCTGAATGTTGTGTTCTTGTTGTCCCTTGCAGGGGGAGTAGCGTGTGTGGTAAGCGGACAGCCGTTTGACACGGTGAAGACTAAGCTGCAGACCTTTCCTAGCTTGTACCGGGGCTTCCTGGACTGTTCCCTCAAGACGTACCGACAGGACGGCATTTGGGGCCTGTACCAGGGCACCATGCCCGCCCTCCTGGCTAACGTGGCAGAGAATGCCGTCCTCTTCGCCTGCTATGGTACCTGCCAGCAGCTCACAGCCAGGGCCTTCGGTCTGGAGAGACCTTCGGAACTCAGGTGAGGGAGAAAGATGTCAGGGATGGGTGTGAGAGTGGGGAGCAGGGATGGGCGTGAGAGTGGGGAGCAGGGATGGGCGTGAGAGTGGGGTGCAGGGATGGGTGTGAGAGTGGGGTGCAGGGATGGGTGTGAGAGTGGGGAGCAGGGATGGGTGTGAGAGTGGGGAGCAGGGATGGGTGTGAGAGTGGGGAGCAGGGATGGGTGTGAGAGTGGGGAGCAGGGATGGGTGTGAGAGTGGGGAGCAGGGATGGGTGTGAGAGTGGGGAGCAGGGATGGGCGTGAGAGTGGGGAGCAGGGATGGGCGTGAGAGTGGGGAGCAGGGATGGGCGTGAGAGTGGGGAGCAGGGATGGGCGTGAGAGTGGGGTGCAGGGATGGGTGTGAGAGTGGGGTGCAGGGATGGGTGTGAGAGTGGGGTGCAGGGATGGGTGTGAGAGTGGGGAGCAGGGATGGGTGTGAGAGTGGGGTACAGGGATGGGCGTGAGAGTGGTGAGCAGGGATGGGCGTGAGAGTGGGGTGCAGGGATGGGTGTGAGAGTGGTGAGCAGGGATGGGCGTGAGAGTGGGGTGCAGGGATGGGTGTGAGAGTGGGGTGCAGGGATGGGTGTGAGAGTGGGGAGCAGGGATGGGTGTGAGAGTGGGGTACAGGGATGGGTGTGAGAGTGGGGAACAGGGATGGGTGTGAGTGGGGTGCAGGGAGCAGGGATGGGTGTGAGAGTGGGGAGCAGGGATGGGTGTGAGAGTGGGGAGCAGGGATGGGTGTGAGAGTGGGGAGCAGGGATGGGCGTGAGAGTGGGGAGCAGGGATGGGCGTGAGAGTGGGGAGCAGGGATGGGCGTGAGAGTGGGGAGCAGGGATGGGCGTGAGAGTGGTGAGCAGGGATGGGCGTGAGAGTGGGGTGCAGGGATGGGTGTGAGAGTGGTGAGCAGGGATGGGCGTGAGAGTGGGGTGCAGGGATGGGTGTGAGAGTGGGGTGCAGGGATGGGTGTGAGAGTGGGGAGCAGGGATGGGTGTGAGAGTGGGGTACAGGGATGGGTGTGAGAGTGGGGAACAGGGATGGGTGTGAGTGGGGTGCAGGGAGCAGGGATGGGTGTGAGAGTGGGGAGCAGGGATGGGTGTGAGAGTGGGGAGCAGGGATGGGTGTGAGAGTGGGGAGCAGGGATGGGCGTGAGAGTGGGGAGCAGGGATGGGCGTGAGAGTGGGGAGCAGGGATGGGCGTGAGAGTGGGGAGCAGGGATGGGCATGAGAGTGGGGTGCAGGGATGGGTGTGAGAGTGGGGTGCAGGGATGGGTGTGAGAGTGGGGTGCAGGGATGGGTGTGAGAGTGGGGAGCAGGGATGGGTGTGAGAGTGGGGTACAGGGATGGGCGTGAGAGTGGTGAGCAGGGATGGGCGTGAGAGTGGGGTGCAGGGATGGGTGTGAGAGTGGTGAGCAGGGATGGGCGTGAGAGTGGGGTGCAGGGATGGGTGTGAGAGTGGGGTGCAGGGATGGGTGTGAGAGTGGGGTGCAGGGATGGGTGTGAGAGTGGGGAGCAGGGATGGGTGTGAGAGTGGGGTACAGGGATGGGTGTGAGAGTGGGGAACAGGGATGGGTGTGAGTGGGGTGCAGGGAGCAGGGATGGGTGTGAGAGTGGGGAGCACTGATGCGTGTGAGTGTGGGGAGCAGGGATGGGCGTGAGAGTGGGGTACAGGGATGGGTGTGAGAGTGGGGAGCAGGGATGGGTGTGAGAGTGGGGTGCAGGGATGGGTGTGAGAGTGGGGAGCAGGGAGCAGGGATGGGCGTGAGAGTGGGGAGCAGGGATGGGCGTGAGAGTGGGGTGCAGGGATGGGTGTGAGAGTGGGGAGCAGGGATGGGTGTGAGAGTGGTGAGCAGGGATGGGCGTGAGAGTGGGGTGCAGGGATGGGTGTGAGAGTGGTGAGCAGGGATGGGCGTGAGAGTGGGGTGCAGGGATGGGTGTGAGAGTGGGGTGCAGGGATGGGTGTGAGAGTGGGGTGCAGGGATGGGTGTGAGAGTGGGGAGCAGGGATGGGTGTGAGAGTGGGGTACAGGGATGGGTGTGAGAGTGGGGAACAGGGATGGGTGTGAGTGGGGTGCAGGGAGCAGGGATGGGTGTGAGAGTGGGGAGCACTGATGCGTGTGAGAGTGGGGAGCAGGGATGGGCGTGAGAGTGGGGTACAGGGATGGGTGTGAGAGTGGGGAGCAGGGATGGGTGTGAGAGTGGGGTGCAGGGATGGGTGTGAGAGTGGGGAGCAGGGAGCAGGGATGGGTGTGAGAGTGGGGTGCAGGGATAGGCGTGAAAGTGGGGTGCAGGGATGCGTGTGAGAGTGGGGTGCAGGGATAGGCGTGAGAGTGGGGTGCAGGGATAGACGTGAGAGTGGGGTGCAGGGATGGGTGTGAGAGTGGGGTGCAGGGATTGGTGTGAGAGTGGGGAGCAGGGATGGGTGTGAGAGTGGTGAGCAAGGATGGGTGTGAGAGTGGGGAGCAGGGATGGGTGTGAGAGTGGGGTGCAGGGATGGGTGTGAGAGTGGGGAGCAGGGATGGGTGTGAGAGTGGGGTACAGGGATGGGTGTGAGAGTGGGGAACAGGGATGGGTGTGAGTGGGGTGCAGGGAGCAGGGATGGGTGTGAGAGTGGGGAGCACTGATTGGTGTGAGAGTGGGGAGCAGGGATGGGTGTGAGAGTGGGGTACAGGGATGGGTGTGAGAGTGGGGAGCACTGATGGGTGTGAGAGTGGGGAGCAGGGATGGGTGTGAGAGTGGGGTACAGGGATGGGTGTGAGAGTGGGGAGCAGGGATGGGTGTGAGAGTGGGGAACAGGGATGGGTGTGAGAGTGGTGAGCAGGGATGGGTGTGAGAGTGGGGAGCAGGGATGGGTGTGAGAGTGGGGTACAGGGATCGGTGTGAGAGTGGGGAGCAGGGATGGGTGTGAGAGTGGGGTACAGGGATGGGTGTGAGAGTGGGGAACAGGGATGGGTGTGAGAGTGGTGAGCAGGGATGGGTGTGAGAGTGGGGTACAGGGATGGGTGTGAGAGTGGGGTACAGGGATGGGTGTGAGAGTGGGGAACAGGGATGGGTGTGAGAGTGGGGAGCAGGGATGGGTGTGAGAGTGGGGAGCAGGGATGGGTGTGAGAGTGGGGAGCAGGGATGGGTGTGAGAGTGGAGAGCAGGGATGGGCGTGAGAGTGGGGTGCAGGGATGGGTGTGAGAGTGGGGAGCAGGGATGGGTGTGAGAGTGGTGAGCAGGGATGGGCGTGAGAGTGGGGTGCAGGGATGGGTGTGAGAGTGGTGAGCAGGGATGGGCGTGAGAGTGGGGTGCAGGGATGGGTGTGAGAGTGGGGTGCAGGGATGGGTGTGAGAGTGGGGTGCAGGGATGGGTGTGAGAGTGGGGAGCAGGGATGGGTGTGAGAGTGGGGAGCAGGGATGGGTGTGAGAGTGGGGAACAGGGATGGGTGTGAGTGGGGTGCAGGGAGCAGGGATGGGTGTGAGAGTGGGGAGCACTGATGCGTGTGAGAGTGGGGTGCAGGGATGGGTGTGAGAGTGGGGAACAGGGATGGGTGTGAGAGTGGGGAGCAGGGATGGGTGTGAGAGTGGGGTGCAGGGATAGGCGTGAGAGTGGGGTGCAGGGATAGGCGTGAGAGTGGGGTGCAGGGATGGGTGTGAGAGTGGGGAGCAGGGAGCAGGGATGGGTGTGAGAGTGGGGAGCAGGGATGGGTGTGAGAGTGGGGAGCAGGGAGCAGGGATGGGTGTGAGAGTGGGGTACAGGGATGGGTGTGAGAGTGGGGTGCAGGGATGGGTGTGAGAGTGGGGAGCATGGATGGGTGTGAGAGTGGGGAACAGGGATTGATTCTGTCACTCTGTATGTCTAATTTTGTCTCTCTGTGTTTTTAATTCTGTGTCTCTGTAGTTACCTGTAATGAAAAAGTGTGCTCTGCAGCCCCCCTCCTGCTTGTTAAGAGAAAATTTGTTTGTTTATCCTTGTAAGGAATGTATTAATTCATTATTATTATTTGGATGGCTACACTGTTTAAATCTTGATTTTAATACACATACACTCATACCTCCTTATGGGCTGCTTAAGTATTGGGTAAATTCTAACAATTTTACTAACATCAACAAGAACACGAACCCAACCGTCTTTCGGATGAGACGTTAAACCGAGGTCCTGACTCACTGTGGTCATTAAAGATCCCATGACACTTATCGTAAAGAGTAGGGGTTTCCCCGGTGTCCTGGCTAAACTCCCAACCCAGGCTCATTCAATCTGCCACCTAATCATCCCCCCGTTTAATTGGCTAAAAAAATTATTCTCTCCCTCTCCACCTCAGCTGATGTGTGGTGAGCATACTGGCGCAAAATGGCTGCCGTTGCATCACCCAGGTGGGTGCTACACATTGGTGGTGGTAGAGGCGAGTTTCCCCCTCATCATTGTAAAGCGCTTTGAGTCACCGGTTGGTGAGAAAGGCGCTATATAAATGCCATGCATTATTATTATTATTAACCAAACTTGTCCCCTCTAAACATTAGAAACATTCAACCAGCACCAATTGGCCAGTCAGGAGATCATGATCTTAACAAGCCAGTTAACTAGCCAATGTGTGCACAGGTATGAAGATTTCTACATTGCTCACTCTGAAAATTAAAATCCTTCTCACTTTCCAACCTTGCCAGCCAGTCCACTAGCTGGACAGCCATACATCAAATGAAGTGTTTTCTGTAGAAACGGCCCCGGCCGTCTGTCTCCTTGATCCGTTGAGTGTTGGGGGAAAATCTTTATCTCCTGGCACCTTGGAGGAAAACAGCTCCTCAGGGTACAGCCAGGCAGAGTTTAGAGATAACGTCCCTGAAATCCACTGGGCGACACAGAGTGATCTCAGCGCTGACGTTTTGATAGATGAGAATCTTCTGACGCCAATTACGTGAGGGCTTTTGTAATCACTGCTCACAGCAGCAGGTCCTTGGTGTGGAAAAGGGTGAAAATGAAGTAAAAGGTCGAGGAGGGTTGATTAGGTCTGGGCTCCAAGGGGAGGTGATGGTAGCATATAATTTTCCAGCAAGACAAAATTAGTTGGATGAGAGCCCTTGCTGATCTTGGTACCCCAATATGTGCCACTCCCATCCCCACCAAGTTCATAAGCTTTTTGTGGGTGTGTGGGGGGGGGGGGGGGGGGGGGGGGTTGAGATTGTGAACACGGACCGGAGGGAGGGGGTTGGGAGCGGGGTACAAACCGCTTACAGTACCTTTGTGGAACCCAGGCCCTAGAGTAATTTGTTGCTGGCTATGAGTGTAGCACAAATAGCTTCCGGAAATCCTGGTCTTCCTACTTATTCAAATGTATTGTGGGTCTGTACCTACTGTATGACTGTTATATCCCATAGCTCCAAGGTCACGGGACATATTAGTGAAAAGGGCAAGCGGGGGGTCATAAACTTTGGCCATAAAGTCAATCTCAGTCCACTATGGTTGTCAACAAAGTGAACAAACGCTCTCCTTCTCTATCTCACAAGACATTTACATTTTTACCTTCTTGTCATTGGACTTTAAACTGCTATGAAGCAATCAAAGCTTTCCACCTCTCCTGTTATACAAGTCAATGGCTTTAAAACAGGCTGGTTCCCAGCCCTTTTGACGTTAAACAGGAAGATTTCAGTGTGCATTTCAGTGTCGCTCTCTCTGCATTTCAGTGTCTCTCTTTGTGTGCATTTCAGTGTCTCTGTGTACAATTCAGTGTCTCTCTCAGTATTTCAGTGCGTTTTTCTGTGTGCATTTCAGTGTCTCTCTCTGTGCATTTCAGCGTGTCTCTCTCTGTGTGCATTTCAGTGTCTCTCTCTGTGCATTTCAGTGTGTTTCTGTGTGTGCATTTCATTGTGGCGCTCTGTGCATTTTAGTGTGTCTCTCTGTGTGCATTTCAGTGTCTCTCTGCATTTTAGTGTGTCTCCCTGTGTGCATTTCATTGTGTCTCTGTGTGTGCATTTCAGTGTGTCTCTGTGTGCATTTCAGTGTGTCTCTGTGTGTGCATTTCAGTGTCTCTCTGTGTGCATTTCAGTGTCTCTCTGTATGCATTTCAATGTCTCTCTCTGTGTGCATTTCAGTGTTTCTCTGTGTGCATTTCAGTGTCTCTCTCTGTGTGCATTTCAGTGTCTCTTTCTGTGCATTTCATTGTGTTGCTCTGTGCATTTTAGTGTGTCTCCCTGTATGTATTTCAGTGTATCTCTGTGTGTGCATTTCAGTGTCTCTCGGTGTGCATTTCAGTGTGTCTCAGTGTGCATTTCAGTGTCTTTCTGTGTGCATTTCAGTGTCTCTCTCTGCATTTTAGTGTGTCTCCCTGTGTACATTTCATTGTGTCTCTGTGTATGAATTTCAGTGTCTCTCTTTGTGCATTTCAGTGTGTTTCTGTGTGTGCATTTCATTGTGTCACTCTGTGCATTTTAGTGTGTCTCCCTGTGTGTATTTCAGTGTATCTCTGTGTGTGCATTTCAGTGTCTCTCTCCGTGTGCATTTCAGTGTCTCTCTCTCTGTGCATTTCAGTGACTTGCAGAATGCAGCTGCAGGGTCTTTGGCCTCTGTGTTCTCCTCTCTGGTGCTCTGCCCTACTGAGCTGGTGAAGTGCCGCATGCAGGCCCTGCACGAGATGAGAACAGCGGGGAAGACCTCGCTGGCTGGTGGCATGTGAGTGATTCTTTCATTACTGGAATACTATTATGAGGTTATGCATGAGGGCATAGTCACCTGAGATGGCTGTGAGGGTGTGGTCTCCTGAGGTAAGTGTGAGGGCGTGGTCTCCCGAGGGGGGGGGTGTGAGGGCGTGGTCTCCTGAGTTGAGGTGGGCATGACGGCGTGGTGTGTGAGGGTGTGGTCTCCTGAGTTGAGGTGGGCATGACGGCGTGGTGTGTGAGGGTGTGGTCTCCTGGGGTGGGTTTTAGCGTCTGGTCTTCTGAGGTGGGTTTAAGGGTGTGGTATGTGTGGGCGTGGTCTCCAGAGGCGGGGTGTGAGGGTTTGGTCTGTGTGGGCGTGGTCTATGTGGTGACAGGTGCTCCTCCCTCAGCTCCACCTGGTCCATGGTCAGGAGCATACTGCAGAGGGAGGGGCCACAGGGGCTGTTCCAGGGAATGAGCAGCACCTGGCTCCGCGAGGTGCCCGGATACTTCTTCTTCTTTGGTGGTTACGAGATCAGCCGCACCCTCTTAATGCAGCCGGGATGCTCTAAAGACCAGCTGGGTAAGAGCTCCCACTGTGTAACACACCCCACTAAAAATCTTTTTTAAAAAGTGTCCTATTTGCAGTCTTTTACAAAAACATGCTTTGCCTCTTATGTATGTTGTCTTCCTTCGTCCTTTCCTGTCCTCTCTGTCTATCTCTTCACCTGTCTGTCGCCCGTAGATGCTCTTCCTCTGGTCATAAGCGGAGGCATTGGGGGTGCTTTCTTTTGGCTGGCTGTCTACCCCATTGATTCTGTCAAGTCGCGCATCCAGGTGCTGTCCATGAGTGGTAAACAGGCGGGCTTCCTCCATACCCTCCTCAGAGTCATACGCTCTGAAGGTAAGGATACTCCCCCCACCCCAGTCTCTCTGCTCCACACACAGGGGCACCGCAAGGGATTTTGGGCCCCACGAAAATATCTCACAATGGGCTCCACCACCCCAGGCCACCCAGTCTCTGCACAATTACAGCACAATTTTTTGAGGGCCCCTGTCAGTCAGGGCCCTTGGAATAGTTCTAAACCCCACCACCACCCATTCGGCGCCCCTTGTCCTCACCACTCAGTTGTATTCCTTCAGTCTGTCATACTACATAACCCACAAACCTCTGGGGTAATGTCTCCACAAAGCACAAGACACAGTAGATGAACACTCATGGATGGCTGCCTGGGGCTAAACGGAAGATGTGTTTGTTGTGTAATGGGGGGTGTGTTCTATTTGTGTCTGAACATTTCAGGAGTTCCTGCCCTATACATTGGGCTTACCCCGACAGTCCTGCGGGCGTTCCCCTCAAACGGTGCTCTCTTCCTGGCCTACGAGCTGACCAGAAGATCACTGACCAGCCAGGCCACAGGCAGCTGAGTGGGCGTGGGGCACAGGTTGGGCACCCCCTCATGGACACTTGGTGTCAGTTGGCTGATATCATTGCTGGGGTTTCTGTAAAGTTATAAAGGAGAAAGGCAAGTTCCTGCTGGGTTCACTGGTCACTCCAAGGTCTGCTTTAGAGTTTCCTACAGTATTCTCTTAGGTCATAGTGCTCAAGAATATGCCATGATACAAACAAGCAAGTGGGCTTAATCTTAATCGTAGTCAGGGGGCTTTCAGAATGGTCGGGTATTTCATATTTCTTTCTTTGAAATAATATATGAATTCATTTAATTTATACCCTGGTCTGGATAAATTCTCGTTTCTGATTGGCTGGAGGGTGGGCATTCATTTCCAATAAAGCTACACCTATGAAGTAGTTCCAACTAAGAGGCTTAATCACCGTTCCAAATGAATATGCCATCTACGTTATCTGCAGCCAGAGACATAGAGTCGCCTCTTCTATGAATGGTAACCATAGCAACACAAACAGCTGATTAATAAAGTTGGTAAATAACGCTAAATCTGCAGATTAAAAAGTTTGTATTCGCCAAATATCTTAGGTACAACAATTTTAATCTAGCAAAGCAGTTTTGTGGTTAGAGGTGCAGTACTTATTCAGATTGGAAATATTAAGTAATATAGTAGGACTTTACCTAATGTAACGTTAACGTTAGCTAATGTGAACAACGCTGATTGTGAATGTGAGCAAGTTAGCTACTTCACAAAGCATGTTAATCTGTGTATTAAAAAAAACATTTTATCCAGTGAAATGTCTTAGATATGACAAGTTACATAAACTCTGTATCTGTAGTAGGCTATTTTTTTTATGTCCCCATCTCATGATGCAAATCTGAAATGCAATTTCCTTAGCCTAGGTTAGGCTGTTTAAAATAGGCTGCGTGACCAAACCATTTAAAAAAAGCAAGACAGAGAGGGAGGTAAATTGGTTTTATGCAATTTTCTTAAATAATGTAACTAATGACAAAAAATAACTGAAATTGGTGATAATTTTATAGTAAAACGTTGAGAAGGAACCATTTTTTCTCTTATAGAATCAATTGTTTTCAGAACTAACAACGAGAGGTTTTGCATAGGCCTAACTACGGACAAAATGGAACTAGTAGCCAGAAATAGAATTAGCAACGAGATGTTTTCTGTTCAAATAGAACTACCAACCAGCAGTTTTGCTGGACAATGGGAAAACAACAGACCAAAGGGGCCTCATATGGATATTTCAATTTCAGCTGATTAAGCTGATAAAATCAATAAATATAAGTAACTAATCATTGTTGGTAACCATGGTATAAGTAGAATAAACCACTCCAGCCTGTCCAGTTATTGGAAAATAATGTACTTCGGGCATAATCTAGTCCCACCCCCAATTCCCATAGAGAGATTTTGGAATTGGGGTTTGTATATGAAATAATTTGAAATACTTCAAATACAAGTATTTGGTTTCTCACAAAATTATTTTCAAATGCATGTTTCAGCAAATTTATTTGTTATTTGCAAATAAAGAAATAATTGTTTCAAATAAAATCTGTCAGCCTGAATATACCTTAAGATCTTGCTCTGTTTAAAAGCCAAACATCACCAGACCGCTTACTTTATCACCTCAGAATAAGCTTGTTAAAGAATTCCTTCCAGATCAATGACAAACTACCCTCAATATACACCACATATCAACCCTCAACTGATAAATACAAAAGAAGTTACAGTTTGAAAATCTTAAAAAAAAAAAAATGCAGTCAATTTTAAACCCGTCTTTACTTTTCAGCTATGGACAACAGTAGCATTGGAATTCCTCTCCTCAACAAAATATATTTCTGTCGTATTGCAATCAGGTTTCTGACCTGGTGACTGCAGAGACAACCTTCGTCAGCGGTTTACTCTGTCAGGGCCTCTCTTGGTCCCATTGCTACGTTGGTCACAAACAATTTCTTCTCTCCTTCCCTCCTCTGATACACTGGCCACAGCCTACATCTTCGCTTACCTACATGACATCTCGAGCTGGACGGCACACCATCACCTAAAGCTCAATTTAGCTAAAACTGAGAGGCTGTACTTCCAAACCCCCCCCCCTCCCCCTTCACCTTTCACACACCCTGAGATCTGTCCCTTCCTCACCACCTACACAACCCAGCTCTCTGTCCAGGCACTGTCCATTTCACTTCTGGGGCCTCATTTATAAGTGCTCTTTCATTTGCATGGTATCTTAAATAGTGGCTCACACAAAAAACCATGACTAAGCAGTTATTTTTTGCGTGGTTTTTGCGTAAGCCACTATTTAAGATACCATTCGAATGAAAGGGCACTTATAAATTTTCAACATTCCAGCCATGTTCAACATTCTACCAGCCACATTACCTTTTACAATCCACAACCCAGTTGGTTACTGGCCAAAGTGGCTGCTTCAGTAAAAAAATATACCATCCACAATGGCTGGTGTTAATTTCACACCCTGATCATATCTCTATGTAAAGTTTACACTAGACATAAGTTCATTAGCTGCTGGTTAAAGCACCTGTTCTGTTACATCTCTAAACCCTACACACCAGCAGAGCTCTCTTTTCTGCTACCTCTGAGTGTATGGGTAAGCGAGTGCAATATAATGTAATGTACCCACGGCTGACACTGGGGTAAGTCTTCATCTAGGTCCTTGATGTGGGCGATGCATTTAATATGATAACAGCCATAAATCATCAGTGGACCCAAACCTCTTGTTGGACCGGTAAACGTCTGTACAGAAGACTCCTTTCCTCAGTCTGGATAAAGATGTGTTCTCCCCACAAGGTCTGGTTCTTGGACAGATGAAGTTCGTCTGCATAAGTTGCCACCATGAAATATTATTTGCTGAAATACGGTACATTTTCTCCATTGCATAGATTGTCTCCATAGCTATGTGAAAAGTAAAATGACAGGGAGAGAAAATGTCAAAATGGCTTGCTGTCTATTTCTCAGTGAAGCTATGAGACATTGTCATCACAAAATTAAAAAATGTGCCAGTGCGATCTGGATGACGTCCAAAACAAACTCAGAAAAAAAGAAAGGAATTTGATTCAGGGTCCAGAATGGTCTTGGCAGCAAATTACATTGCATTCCTTTATTTGCCAGATCCCTTTGACCAAAGCAACTTCCAAGACCATGATAGCAGATAACACCAGGAGCAAATAACCAAGATAACTACCATCACCAATCACAGAGTATATAGTAACACTAGATGTTTTGAACAAAGATGACCAGACACAAGTAATTGAAATAAGATGTTTAGTCCACAACTACTTACCACAACTTACAGACACACAAGACTGTTTTAATCCACAACGAATTACCTAACACAATGCAAAGTAACAATAAAAAGCAAAAATAAAAATAAGAGAAGTAATCATAGTTGCAATGTTGCAACTGAAGTTTCAAGAATTTTATAAGTAGGAATGGTAAAAATCTTAACTGTAGATGTAAATCTTCAGCCCAAACTGGCAGGCAGATGGCAGCTCCTGATTGGTCCAGACGGATGGACTTGGTTGTGAATGTACAGCATGACTTGTTTAAAGCAAGTTTAGTCCGAGTTGTATTTATACACTGCCTGGCCAAAAAAAAAGTCGCACACTCTAATATTTTGTTGGGCCGCCTTTAGCTTTGATTAAGGTGTGCATTCGTCGTGGCATTGTTTCGACAACCATATGCAACGTCACAACATTCATTTCCATCCAGAGTTGCATTCATTTTTGGTTGAGATCTTGTATTGACGACGGGAGAGTCGAACCACTCCATCAAGTCTTCTCCAGCACATCCCAAAGACGTTCAATGGGGTTAAGGTCAGGAGTCAGGACTCTGGTGGCCAATTCATGTGTGAAAATGATTCCTCATCCCTGAACCACTCTTTCACAATTTGAGCCCAATGAATCTTGGCATTGTCGTCCTGGAATATGCCCATTGATGGGATAACCTGGTCTTTCAGTACATTCAGGTACTCAGCTGACTTCATTTTATTGCTGCATAATGTTGCTGAGCCTAGACCTGACCAATTGAAGCAACCCCAGATCATAACACTGCCTCCAGAGGCTTGTACAATGGGCACTATGCATGACGGGTGCAATGGCGACTTTTTTTTTGGCCAGGCAGTGTATTTTTATCTGGAGGATGTTGAAACACGCCAGAGTAAAATGTTACGGTGTTTACACATGAAGAACAGAAGTACTAATGATGTCATTGTACAGTCATGATGTAAAACGAGCCTGTACCCTTGATTGGCTCCTGTTCTTCCAAAATCCTGTTAGTTGGCATTGTAATATACTTGCAGTGAATTTCCAACATTAATGGAAAATCCATATTCTAAAACCATATTTCATTTCTTTTTATTGATGGTCTTTTTTCCATTAGATGTTTCATAATACAAATCGAACAAAGTGTCCATGGTTCAGGAGGGGAAAATCAATGTGCGACCTTTCACCCCTGATGCAGTCAGCTTAACCACATATCTCCTCAGATACCGAGTCTGTGTGTTATCCAAGCCTTCCGCATCCACACTGTTACATAAGAAGTTTTAAATGCATCAATTTTCAGCAGAATAAACAGGACAGGGCCATTTGTGAGAACTATTCATAAAAGGAATCAAAATTATTAGTGTCCCCCTGTATTTGGGGACAGGGTCATTATATAATGGTATATGACAGATAAATTAATAAATATATATTACTACTACTATGACTATATAATAATATATAATTATATTATAATATAGCTATGAATATATTGTTATTATAAGCAGTTGTGCTGTTTTGTGTGTGCATGTGTGTGTGTGTGTGTGTGTGTGTGTGTGTGTGTGTGTGTGTGTGTGTGTGTGAGCATCCGTGTGGTGTTAGTCCACAGTCAAATAAAAAAAGAGATGTATGATTTTTGTCAGGTCAGCAGCTCTGTTATCAGACCTTCCAATACACAGACCAGACAGCACTTTGAGTTATACTGACTTCAAAGCAGTGACTGATTCATTGAATGGTTTAAATTTTATCGTATTGACCATTCTGACCTTCATTTACCTCAATAAATTACCTAAAATATATTGAGTTCTGTCAAATGTGTTTGGCTCAGCAAATCTGAGTTACCTCAAATTACATTTCATGTGGGTTTCATAACAGGTGACATGTAGTGCAAACATTCAACCACCAGATGGCAAGAGAGAGCCGAGTGTTTTTGATGCAGCAGATGAATAAAGACGCATATTTAAAAAACAATTTATTACCTTTGTGAGAGTGAAAGGTCTTATTCAGTCTTCCAGCATTTGCTGAGTAGCCTATAGCAGCAGGCTGTCAGTTTGCAAATATAGGAGCCAATTAAAGCGTTTTCATCTTCAACCGCACCGCTGTGCGGTTATGTGAATATAATACACATCCATAAAAAGATAGCATTTCTTTGTGTTGCAAGTGACACTGTAATGAGACAATGTGTTGGCAGAACTGTGACAGCATTGATTGGGAATGTCCCTGATGTCCTCTAAATTTAAATTCCAGAATTTCTCAGTCTCAGTTCAAAGAGACAATGGAAGTTACGTAATAAATTAAGCAGAATTCGTGCTGTATCACTTTTCCCTGTTTATAGGGGGGAGACAGTTATTAAAATAATGCAGAATGGGGTCTCTCGGTGGCGTAGCCTGTAAGAGCACCGTCCACATGCTCATTGCGAGCCGCGATGCCGGCGGTTCGAATTCGATCGCGTAACCTTTGCCGCATGTCTTTCCCTCTATCTCGCTCCCATTCTTTCTATGTGCTGCTGAAAAAGCCCTAAAAATATAATTTGTATGTGAGTATGTGTGTGTGTGTGAGAGAGAAATTAGCCCTAAAAATATAACTTTAAAAATAATAATAAGCAAAGTACAAGCATGGACTGTTGAAATGGATTGCTGTCTGCCCCAGTAGATGTCTGTATGTTCTTTCAATTTCATAACGGAGGAGCAGCTTCGTGCAAAAAAATCAGTTCTGTTCCAGACGAGAAGCAGTCAAACTGCTGCCTAAGAGCTGCTCTGCTCAGTCATATGTTCCCTGTAGCCAGTGAGTGTGTATGGGTGTGTATGTGAGGGTGTGTATATGTATGTGAGGGTGTATATGGGTGCGTGTGTATGTGTGTGAGTGTATGTGTGTTTATGTGTATGTGTTTGTGAGTGCGTATGTGTGAGTGTGTCTATGGGTGTGTATGTGAGGGTGCGTATGGGTGTATGAGTGTATATATGGGTGCGTGTGTATATGTGTGAGTGTATGTGTGTTTATGTGTTTGTGAGTGCGTATGTGTGAGTGTGTCTATGGGTGTGTATGCGAGGGTGCGTATGGGTGTATGAGTGTGTATATGTGTGTGAGGGTGTATATGGGTGTGTGTGTATGTGTGTGTGTTTGTGTGTGAGTGTATGTGGGTGAGTGTTTGTGTGTGAGTGTATGTGTGTGTGTGGGTGAGTGTGATAAGCAAACTGGCAGGACCCACAGCACTGATATGTGAGCAGGGGACAGTGGTCACAGCTGACAAATGGACAAACCTCCAATTAAATGGACCTCAGTCAGCTTTGATCTACATCCCCATATTTCTCAATCACATGCCAATGACACACAGACACAGGGAAGTGCTTGTGTGTGTGTTTTTGTGTATATTTGCGTGCATTGTCTATCTGTGTTTTTGAGTGTGTGTGTGTTTGTGTATGTGTGTGTATGTGTTGTGTAGGCTATGTGTGTGCGTTCTGTATGTGTATGTATGTGTGTTGTGTATGTGTGCACCTGTTTGTACAGAAACACACAAACACACACACACACACACACACACACACACACATGAACGCATGCACACACGCGCGCACACACACACGCACACACATGAACGCATGCACACACAAAATCAGCACTGCTCAGATGCAATAGAATGAATATAATATGACAGTATGACACAATGGTGTTTCAACCAATCCAATATTGTTGACTGTGACAGGCATCTGAATGGTTGATTGACTTAATGGTCATGCAGGTGATTGTGCCTGAACAGATGTGCTCTCTCATTCATGTCCTCTGCTAAACATCGCTGGAGCGTGAAGGACAACACCGACCAGTACTGACAATCATATTCACAACCTTCTGCTGTTCCATCATTCTCTAAACTACATTATTCGCACACCTCCCTTGCCAATGATCAACCTTTTAAAAAAAGCTATTTACAGCCTGTTTAGATCACCCATATATTTTTTTTTACTGTCAAAGAACAAGGCCTTTTTAATTCCTCTGTTATACTTAATTATGAAGAACTGAAGTATTCAAACAGTATAATCAGAAATTTAAAGCTGTGGTTTTGTCAGTACTGTAGTTAATGCTTTTGGCACTTCTCATTGCCTTGTTCCATGAGGAAGGCCACTTGTACTGAAAGACTCTAGTGAAGCAAAGTGAACCAGACAGAACAAATGTGCTCTTTGAAGAATTAGTCATTTATTTATTTTTAGAAAAATATTGGTGCCCAACACATACATGTCCAATTCCCAGCATAACTACAGCTGCATTCAATAGAATAGAATAACTTTTATTTTCCCGCTAGGGAACTTCAGTTGTAGCCCCAGCAACAACAAAATAGACATAGACAGTGGGGCGGACCCACAACACACACACATATCAAACAAAGACATTCAATATAATCATTGCATTAATCAAACTAATGAAGTCAATTAAAGTGGAATGCAGCCATGATTAAAAATAGCCCCGCTGTCCCGAGATGTCCAGTGTGATTAAGCAGTCCAACACACAAACTCCGCCTCCACGACATTCCTCCATACACGCAGTGTTGCGGTCTCTGTACACTGTCGAAACGGAGCACCGAACTGCGTCAGCCTTCCCAGTCGTCGCCTCACTCCTCCCCCACATTATCTTCTCCTTTCTCTTCCCTGGTGGCCTCCTGAAGATTGCCCGCAGTTCTAAACCAGTCCCGAGTCCCGACATCTCCAACTCCGGTGAAGAACGATTTGTAGCTGCAGATCCAACGGACATTCCCGAGCATATGTTGTGAATGCATCTCCATGGTGACGACCACAAACAAAATTATCCCGAATATAAAATTTGTCAATATTATCAAAATGAGCAGCATGAGTGCCCTGAACAATCTTCAGCCCGCTTCCCCCTACCACAACAGACACACAGCGCTTGAAAAAAACAAAAGAGAAAAAGCCAGACACGACAAAATACATTCAAATTAACAAACACGAACACGAGAGACAGCTGGACTACATGTCGCCATTACAGTGCCACGTGACATCTATGCCATGTCAATGGTACCTATTAACCAATCAGGAGAGTAAAGATATCTGTGCTTCTCCTCCAAAGCACGTGTTGTCACCAGTCTGCTTTTTTTGCACAGCTCGCATAGTGTCGAGTCGGAGGAAGACCTATCATATGCAGCTTTGACTTGCAGTCCACGGGCGCCCAATCAACCAGCAGGGGTCGCTAGAGATGGACGAGACACAGACCCCTCTCCGACTGAAACCTTCCCGTAGCCCGTGTGAAGCAATCATCCATCTGGAGCTCCCGGCCGGGGCCCGCACTGGCACAGTCCGGATTCGATCCGAGGCCGTGAGGCTCATCCACGCAGCAACCGAATGAGTCAGCCAACAGACTGGATCCACTTTCCTATTCTCCCCTCTCCCCTGTTCTCCTCTCCTCTCCTGCTCTTCCCTACACTGGACTTCCCTTCTGTACAGTAGGATGGTGATAATGCTAAATATGAAAGGTTTAAACTGTGGAGGCCGCTGTTGGTGTAACCAGGTGTCAGCCCCAGGCCCGTCCCTTATGTCAGACTTGGATGTGAGTCACCGGCTCCCCCCGGGTCATATGACTGTATAATCAGTCTGGGACCTCGTACCTCACCGAGCAGCCTGTGGGTCTGCACTGGCCGCCATAGAGGAGAGCGTCGATCTGCAGCTCTGCACAGAGCCACTGTCAGCTGCTGCCTGCCTGATTTATGTCCCCACCTTTCTCCAGGCTATCAGTGTGTGTGTGGCTGTGTGTGTGTGTGAGTCTGCTGAGGCCACCTCTGCACCTGAGCAGTTTATCTGTGGAGGCAAGAATGTGTCCCGCCTCAATGGAGGGATGCAAATATTGTCACTATTTACAAGAACAAAGGTGACAAATGCATCTCTGGCAACAGCAGGAGGATATCACTCCTTGCAGTTGCAGGCAAAGTCCTGGCAAAGATCATGCTTCGCAGACTGATCGATAACATCACAGAGGATCTCCTCCCAGAATCCCAGTCTGGCTTCAGAAAGAACAGAAGCACTGTGGACATGATCTTTACTGCACGTCAGCTTCAGGAAAAGTGCCGCGAACAAAATCAAGACCTGTTCATGGCCTTTGCGGACCTTTCCAAAGCCTTACACCGTGACCTACTTTGGAAAGTCCTCCTGCAATATGGCTGTCCCAAGAAGTTTGTGAACGTCCTGCGGCAGTTTTACGAAGGAATGAGAGCCAAGGTTGCGGTAAGCGGACGGGAGTCAGAGCCATTCGGTGTAAGCACTGGCGTGAGACAAGGTGTAATGGGGCGTGACGTGTGAGGTGGGAGGAGCCAAATGCAGCAAGGGGATTCCTTAAGCCCTAAGACCACTAAGGCGGGATACCCCGCAGATAAGGGAGGAGACAAGACAACGAACAACGAACACCACTACAGACGCTACTAACCGGCTCACTGTCACACGCCAAGTAGAGCGCGAGGACAGGGTTCTGAATAGCCAGAAATAATACGCGCCCTGTCTCGGTAACGAGACACATAAGAACGGGCGAGTAGCGTAAAGACAAACATAAAACAGTCAACAAACACTGCAAAATAATACGATAGTATTTGTGGAGGCGAAAGGAGCAGATCCAACGTTCCCAGGCTACTCTCAGACTCGCGGTCACACACAAACGTGTCCACAACATCGCCCAATCCTCCCTATAGGAAGACATGCACCAAAAGACGAAACGGAACAGCAGTTCCGAACAAAATCGTCAAGAACTCCATGCAAGGAGAAAGGCATCGAAAGGAACGAACAGGACAGGCAGTACCGGACATTTACCGGCTAGAACAAAGCGAGATTAATTGAAAATACACGCCCTGCCTCTCTATGATGAGGAATACAACGAGCGAACAGGAACAGAGATTTAGCGTTCCATGGCGAGATTAATAGGCTAGCAGTCAGATATAGAAAACAAAGGGGTAAACACCCGATCTCCCAGGAGAGAGAAACATTTTACAGGTGAGCCGACGGAGCACCGTCGTCCCATAACTTTACTATCCATATAGACTAACGCAAGCTTAAATTGAAAACACACACCCGAGCCTCTCAGTAAAAGAATATGTAACGAGGCGAAGGAACAGAGAGCTAACGTTCCGAGGCTATTTACGGAAACACGCAGTCACACACAAACATGTCCACAAACCTCGCCCAAACTCCACACAAGGAGAAACATACCCGGAACCCGAACAGAACAACAGTTCCGAACAAAATAGTCCCGTAGGTAAAAAGGACGGAGGACAGCTGCAACAAAAGACCAACGCAAAAATAGCATGACAGCCTCTCAATATAAACAAAAACCCTGACTCACAACAAAGGGGAACGTAGTCCACTAGAAGGAGACAAAACAGGGAACAAACACACCAAAGCTACTCACTGGCTCACCGTACACGGAAATGAGTAGAAGCAAACGCCAGGACTCTCTGTAAGAACCCTTAACAGGCGAGAATGGAACAAAGAACAGCTACTCTATACTTCTACGAGCTAAGAACTAAGTAGAAGCGAAACGCCCAATCTCCCTAAGAGACGACATGCACCGAAGGGCGAACAGAACTACAGTTCCGAACAGAATCGGCCAAATCTCCATACACGGAGAAAAAGAAAAAAAAAGACGAAATAGAGCAGAGATCCGCGGTCCCATACTTCTACGAGATAAGTAACTAAAGAGCCAGCAAGAAATAAGCCCTGCCTCAGCAATGAGACGTAAAAATAGGCAAGTAGCCCAAATGGTACGAATCACTCACAGCCAACAATACACCACAGTACAAAACAATAAACAAACAATCTCGAAGCACCGCACGAAGGAAACGGGAGGCTTAAATATCTCTCAAGGTGACCACGCACAGGTGTGGACGCTAACAGAAGCTCCGCAATCCAAACAGGGCGGAGCAAGCATCCACCAAAAGGAAAGCGCCCTCGCGTGGCCACCAAGGAAAACGACCGCATAGGAAAAAGGGTTAAAAACCATGACAGTTGGCCTGGCCCATCCATCCTGTCATCTGCATTTGGCCATAGATTTTCATCAACATCACACCGAATGTAATCTCTTGCCATACACTGAGGAAAGAATCTCTTCAAGTGCCTTATCCAGCCCTGTATGTGTTCCACTGTTATGTCCATACACCCAGCAGCCATTGCATCTGGAACATCTGGTCATGTGGATGGTGGTCATAAACCTTCCATCTCCATGCAGAAAATAATTCTTCTATGGGGTTGAGGAAAGGAGAGTATGGTGACAGGAATAACGACATCATCCTGGGATGGGCCGTAAACCACTCTGTGATCTGGCAGGAGTGGTGAAAGGCCACATTGTCCTATACAATCACATATACTGGTGAATTAGCCTGATGCTGCTGTTTGCAATGACCATCCCAACTATTACATCCTCTTGTTGAGGCGTAAATATTCTTCCCCTTCCCCCTGTGTGAGGTAACCGCTGGGTCCTGTAGTGAGTCAAAGACAAATGTGCACTGATACATCAGCTTTTTCTAGAGACTTTTCTCAAATCACAGTACTACTGTAATATACACATCAATTGAATGCCTTCAGTCAGAATGCTGTAAATACCGTATAGTACCTGTTGGTTTGCCTGAAAATCCTCACTATTGAAGCCACTGTGGATCTAGGCAAGGTTGCAAACAAGAAAACTGAATAAACTAAATAAACTTTCAGCTAAAATCAGAATAATCTGTTTTACGTATTTCAAGCATATAGTTTCATTTGTCTGTCAAAATGCAACATATTTCCATCCACAGTGATCAGAATTTTGTTGGGTTTTGAACTGAAAGTTAACAGTTTTGAACAGAGTATCTAAATGTCTGCAAAATTAGCTGTAATTAGAGTCTTGCTGGTGGTGAACACTGACTGAGAGAGGTATTCATGAATTTTGGAAGAAGTGGTGATTGAATGCCTTTTGTATCAAAGCAATCCAAAATTATACACAGCTTAGTTCACATAGTCTACTGATATGGTGAATGTGTTACGTGTTTTGAAAAAGTGGACATGGTATTGAGACAAGTGTGAAAACGATTGTAAAAAACTGTAAAAGTGACCTGGCAGGATCGTGTCCCACATCTAGCGGACTAACAGCAGAAGTGTAGAAGCCACCATCATGCACCACCAGAGGACCACCTTCCCCGGAGAGTCCTCTATGGACAACTGAGACTCGGTCATCGCTCTGCTGGTGGACAGAAGACCAGCTGAAGATCTCCCTCAGGAAGTGTGGACTGGACCCTGGCTCACTGGAGACTATGGCCTCATGGCCATACGCCGGACCACATGGCGTAGGTCATGTCATGAAGGAATGCAGCTTGCCGAAAAAAAACGGGCCGAAAAGCATGTGGCAAAGAAGCGCAGGAGATTTATCAACATGGCTGCACCTGACACAACACGTCAGGCCTGCGTGTGCACTGTCTGTGGTAGACAGTGTGCATCCCGCATCAGACTTTATTGTCACCAGAGAACCCACAACAACAAATAGTAGAGGTCATCATCGGACACGATGATGAAAAAGTGTATGAGTGTGTGTGTGAGTGTGCCTATGAGTGTGTGTCTCTGTGTGTGAGTGTTTGTGTGTGCGTGAGTGTGTCTGTGTGTGTCTGTGTGTGTGTGTCTGTGTGTGTGAGCGTGTGTGAGTATGTGTGTGTGTGTGTGTGTGTTTGCATGTGTATCTGTGTGTCTGTGTGTTTGTGTGTGTCTGTGTGTGTGTGTGTGTGTGTGTGTGTGTGTGTGTGTGTGAGCGTGCGTGTGCGTGAGTGGGTGTGTGTGTGTTTGCATGTGCATCTGTGTGTGTGTGTTTGTGAGAAAGAGAGGCAGGTTTATCAGCGATGGCACATGCTGTCACTGACATGCAGAGCATAAATGTTGATTTAGGGAGAGCACTTTAGACCTGCTGTATTGTCCTATCCTGTCCTTCTGTTATCAGGGTGGATGAAGAGCTGTCATTAAACATGATTCTGAGGACAGAGAAAGGTCACAAGACCAAACCACAGAAATCGGAAAGAGGGCCCTTTTAAGAGTTCTACAATTTCAGAATTTTACTTTTTGATACCTGTTAAAAACCCCACTTTCTCCTTTCTCTCATTTTTTCTGATTTGTGGAATTATGTATTTTTATAAAAGCTCATTGTATCATATACATTGGTCATGGTTATTTGTCTACGCCTGCCTTATGAATTTTAAAAAAAGCAAAACTAATAAAAAAGCAAAACTAAAAAAAGATTAAAGAGCAGGAACACAAAATGCAAAAAATCCACAGCCCCTCCAGCAGCTTGATATATTAGAGAGAGAGAGAGAGAAAGAGAGAGAAAGAGAGAGGGAGAGGAAGAGAGAGAGAGAGCATGTGCACGTTTTGGTCTGGCAGTCAATACATTAAAAGAAATGGCCTGCAGAGATTTCTTTGCAACCAACAGAAGATTCTGCTAAATGAATATTTCCATTACAATTTTGTCAAAAATAGCAATAGCCTACAATATAAAATTTCAGTATTGAAATACAGCTACACACAGGTTAGCAAGACTACACTAACCTCCTGCTAAAACCCTGCAAAAAGAATTCTGTAAAAACAGATTTATTCTGAATTTGGCAGAAATACAATCCTCATTCAAATCCAGTAAAGAGCACTACATTTTACAGAACAGGTAAAAATCTGAAAACATCTAAAAGTCCAACTGACATCACACTACAAAAAACGAACTCTGAACGAATTGTTCCTTCAGGCTATTCCTGAATCTCACCACACTAACAGACGCTAATGCACATAATTGTACAAATCAACAAAAACTTACAAACACGAGTGCACGCAAGCACACACTTGTACAAAACTACAAAAACTTACACACGCTAATGCACACAAGCACACACTTGTACAAATCAACAAAAACGTACGCACTAATGCACACAAGCACACACTTGTACAAAACAACAAAAACTTACACATGCTAATGCACACAAGCACACACTTGTACAAATCAACAAAGACGTACACACGAATGCATACAAGCATGCACTAATGCAAGCTAGTTTCATCACTGTTTCACTGTTGCCAATTGTAGACAAACAATTTATCAAACAGAACTGTTGTCAGGCCCTAAACAAAAAAAGAAATCCACTTTGGCATAATATCTCTTCTCTCTCAGAGACAAAGGTAGAGTGCAGACTTATTGATGACAGTCTGGCCTCAGAAGCACGCAGACACACTTACTCAGAGAACATAGTGCCGTGTATGTAGTCACTGTAGACAAGACTGTAGAGTCAGAGATGCAGTTGTAACAATGGATAATGCAATAACACTGGATAATGTAATAACTTTTCATAATGTAATAACTTTTGCATTTACAATATAATGAAACCAGATAATGTAATAATTTGCTGGATAATGTAATAAACTTGTTGAACAGCTAACATAATAACATTACCTGGATAATACAATAGCTTATTAGATTATCCGGCACCTATTCAATTATCAGGTGGGTAACCATTTTTAATGAATAATGCAATAACTTCAAAGAATAATGTAATAACTAACCAAAATCACTGTCATTATGTATTGTATTTAAGCGTCACATTCGCACATACACACACACACACACACACACACACACACACACACACACACACACACACACACACACACACACACACACACACACACACACACACACACACACACACACACACACAGAATATACAAGCACACACAAATACACATGAATCCTGGCATAGCTTATTATAAACAAAAATCAGGCATCAAAATGACGCCAAATTTCAATTAAATTTTCACAAATATGTTTCACAGAAACTCAAGAAGCCATATTCAGAAACTCTGCTTCCCATGTTTCCCTACAGGTGACTTGGTCCTGTGCTTCTTCCTCTGGCTATTTCAATAGTGTGGTCTTTGTGTTCTTCCTCTGGCTATTTGAATAGTGTGGTCCTGTGCTTCTTCCTCTGGCTATTTGAATAGTGTGGTCTTTGTGTTTGTGATCGATGTGGGAAATTCTCACTAGTCTCAGCAGAAAGGTTTTGTCATTAAATTGCTGTCATTGAATGCTTCTGCAAAATTTATATACATTTCCTCACAGGTGTGGTTCCTAATTAATTAACTTGCTAGCATGCATTGGGTCATGTACAGAAATGCTGGGAGGGCCGAGTTACATACAATAATAGCTAGCACAGCTAGGAGATAAAACCTTACTGACTCTCAAGAGGGGTGTAACAACTGATAATATAATCACGCTGTATGAGGGGCCGTTTAGGCCATAATTAATTTTGGCCCTCTCACATACAGTACATATATTCTCTCGCTCACATACATACATTCTCACTCTCACATACATATATTCTCAATCTCACATACATACATTCTCACTCTCACATACATATATTCTCAATCTCACATACATACATTCTCACTCTCACATACATATATTCTCAATCTCACATACATACATTCTCACTCTCACATACATATATTCTCAATCTCACATACAGTACATATATTCTCACTCTCACATACATATATTCTCTCGCTCACATACATGTTTGTATGTATGAGTAGAATGTATGCATGTAAGAGTAGAACGTATGTATGTGAGAGAAAGTATAGTGGAAACGGAAAGAGTTTAGTGGAAACGGAAGGCAGTCAGTTTATATAATTGTGATTGGTTCAGAAGCTCACTGGTACCATAGATATATAAACATAGATACAGCAGTTTCCATATTCAAATCTGCACGGCTGCCAAATTAGGGCGGTCAAAATCTGTGTATAGACAAACGGTAGTGTATAGAGAACAGGCACAACTTCACCCCAGCGTTGCGTTGTGGGTATTATCGGCTATTTTTGCTGACACGCAAACTATAAACATTAACAGTAACGTTAACGTTAGCTGTATTTTAAGGTGACACCTTAGGTTACAGAACTGTAACCGACGGTGAAGCCTTAAAGAAAGACTGACCACATACTATGCTCTATGTTGTGCCTATTGAAGCACTTATTTGTTCAAGTTTTTGGGCATTTTCATTAGTCATTGAATCTAACAGTTCTATTACTTTTTACTTATTGTTTACCTTGTGCTTTTCAACTTATCCCACAGGGATTGATGTGTGCATTTTTCTTAAATTACTTGATGGAATATATTACTGGAATGTATCACTGCCACTTGTGGTAGGCCTACTACCAGTTGCACTGTGAACTTCATTGTACTACTACCCCAAAAAAATTATATTATCCATTTTGTACATTTCATGCAAGTCATTTTTTTCTTGTTAAATAAAGACATACAGAATTGTATTCATTGTACATCATTTATTGCATACACAACATTACACTCTAGGTACACTTGCGGTTTTCCATTAGAATCCACGATGCTCATTGTCATATTATGTATATGCCGTGAGCACACCTTCATGGATCTGGAAATATTGTAATATGTTTTACGTCTTACAGCCAATACCCATGCCATATGATGATCTTTGTTAGCTCGGCGATCTGACTCCCAGATAGCAAGGAAGTATTGAATCAACATTGATATTCTTTTATAAACATCAGTATCGGTCATCAACCAATTTTCAATGGTCGAATCAACATTCACTTTCTGATGGTAATGGTCACCGATATATTAGGTTGAAATGGAAACATTGTATCAATGTAACAATAACAACCAAAGTCATCATACTGATGAATAACATTGATTTTTGATCAGATTAATCAGATTCAGGTGCGCTTTCATTTTTCAAATGAAAAAAAACACTTATTCATTGCCTGTTTCTGCGGTCGCTGCTGCACATGCTAGCCTATACGCTCGTACATGTGTATGTTACGTGGTAAGTGAATTTATTTTTTCTTGGTTAAATTGGTTAGTTCTATGTAGTTTCATTGTAAACAACTTGCTCTTTGTTTACATTCAAATTTTCTCCCCAAAAAACATTGTATGTGTCCTTGTGGTCTAATAAACATGTTGAATGTATTTCCTACCTCATAAGTCGTTCGCAAAGTGTTTTTTGTTAATGTTTTGAACTGTTGACATCGCCATTTTTAAAGCCAGAAACAGCTAAAATGGTGTAAACATCATGAATGGGCGGTTCCTGCTCATTTGTTTGACATGGCCAGGCCATGTGGGCAGGCTTCCAGGTAAACTCTTATTTTAGCTTAGGACCGAAACATGCCTCACACAAATACGCAAACGTGGACGCTTCGAACTAGCGAACAGTTTTTTTTTTTTCCATGACATTTGTGAAAGACAAGCCAGAGTGTTGCAGCAAGGGACGCTATAGCAGCAACAACAGTAAACAACTTTCTTGTTCGATCTGTGCTTTCCTCTGGTTTGTCTTTCACAAATGTCATGGCAAAAGAAAAACTTTGCGTAGCTCGAAACGTTCGCGTAGCTATTTGCGTGAGGTATGTTTCTGCCCTTACTCATTAGCAAGATGTTTTCAGCCGAGGAGGTAACAATATCATTATAAAAATAGCGCCCATTACATTACATTATAGTCATTTAGCAGACGCTTTTATCCAAAGCGACATACAATAAGTGCATACAGAAACGTCATCGTAGTAACTACAGAACAGATAAGACAAAGCACATCTTTCCCATAACGTAGCAGCTATCGATAGCTAAGGCTATCTATTGTCGTGATGTTTGTTTATTGTTGACAATAGTCTATTTATCATGTTTGACCAAACCTTGATCATGTAAATGGAGACTACGTTACATGCTCAAAGCATATAAGTTAGTAATCATAGCTATTGCTCTGTAAATTTGACCACTGTTCATTTTCATAAAATAATTCAAAATCATAATTTTGTAATTCTGCTAGGTTCATTCTGTAGCCATCAACATCCAGTGGTCGCGGCCCCAGAGTAAGGGTGAGGGGTAGTCATTACATAAACATTACATTACAGTCATTTAGCAGACGCTTTTATCCAAAGCGACAGTCGTGTTCGTGGTGGGTGAGGCAGGGCCAGGGGAAGAGGACAGCTTGATCAGAATGACCGTGATAGAGTCAACAGACTCCGGGAGGAGAAACATTGCCATCTCAACAAAGTTGAGACGGAGCGGCACTTGATCACAAAATGCGAAAAATACAATCAAATTAGAAATAAATATTTTCCCAAAATAAATCAGAGATACCCTCAATTAAAAAAAATAACAGACATCCAAAAACTCCCCATCCTCTTAGGAGAGGAGAGGACGTGCTGTCACCTGGCAGCACAATATATAGGCCTAGCTGCCTGCCATCGTCTTAGGCACAGTGAGTGACAGAGATCATTATAAACTAGGGGTGTAACGGTACACAAAAGTCACGGTTCGGTACGTAGGCTACTTCGGTTTTGAACTAGTTGGAACCAGTTTCACCTGTGTGTATATTAAGCGTGTTTGCAGCTCATCACCTCAGAGTGAGTTCCAATTCAACTAGTTCTAATTAGCAACACAAAATTACAGCGAGCAATCTACGGACTAACTGCAAACAATTCAAAATAAACTAAGCTACCGAGTGACTCCAATCTGTTTAATTAACTAACAACAGCTGAAAGCAATGAAAAAAGATACGCTTATCTGAGTCCGAGTGTAGCCTAGACGATCCACGACGCAGCAATTATGCACTCTGTTACCGAAGTGTGACTTCAAAACCGAAGTACGTACCGAACCGTGACTTTTGTGTACCGTTACACCCCTATTATAAACCAATTTAAATTTTTTATATTTATTATATTCACTTTATAAGATCATATGTGTCGTTCTCATCATCATTACTATCATTTCTATTGATAATTATTTTTAATTGTACTTCATTATTTTACATTATTGTTATTTCTAAATCCATAATCAAAGAAAAGATCTTGTTTTCATGTATGATTACTGTTCATTCGTTTCTAGTCTTTGCTGTTTTGTATTGTTCAGAGTTAGATGTATGTCTTTGACTGTTTTAATGCAATATGATTTGACAATACAGATTCAATGTCTTGTCATGCCAATAAAGCAAATTGAATTGAGTCCACGGTCAGAGAAAATATTTGTGAAACGTCACCACAATGCTCGTGCGTCGTCGTGCGCGTCTGAAAAGAACACGTGATAAGCAATTTTCGGGGAGCCCTTTTCTCCTACGTGCTCAATATCCCCATCTAGTGTTCTGAAACTACATAGTATACCTTTAAGTTCAAAGTTCTAGTTGCTACGACGAGGGTGACGTAGGAAAATAAACAAAATGAGACTTAACAGCACAGCGTATTTGTGATTGATGCCAATGCTGCATTCGGTTATTCATTTCCAACTAGGAATCCTGATATCCGACTAGGGAAACTGTAGGAAACGCCCTTTCAACCAGGAGTTTCATGTCGGAAATCAGGGATCGGAAAATCAACCCTGACCTCCCGACTAGGAAGAACTTGACATCACATCATCATGGCAGCTCACACCGCGACCCACATTGTGAACAGTAAACAAACATTATTTTTAGAAGAGTTTAGCTTTTAAGACACTTCAACTTCCATTTTTCAACATGAAACTACCACTATTGCATGTATTGTGTCCATTAAGCAGCGGTTTAAAATCAATAAAGATGTTTGCATTTTTAAAATTTATGTGTTATCTATTTTAGTAGCCTAACTCAAAAGTATTTAGATTTTTTTGTAGATTTTGACTGCTTTGAGCAATAATTGGTAAAATGCAGTTATAAAATGATATTATCATTAGCTATTATAGATTACATTGATAATAAATTGATTTAACATCAGTTACATTGATTTCCATTGTTAACATGAACATTGTTTCAACATTATTTCAATGCATTTATTCAACATAAACTCGATGAGCACCTGGATGCAGAATCAACATCAGAGATCTGTCATGGTTTTGCAGCTTGCCCGCTCTGCGATGTTCTTTTTCGGAGCCACGGGACGGCGCTCCTGCCGTGTTTTTCCGCTGCCCGGGACTCATTACCGTCATTTGATTCAGGTGTTTAGCAGCCTACTTAAGCTCAGCTCGTTCATTGTTCCGGGCTTTTGTGTCATACTTTGCCACATCAAGCCAGGTAAACGGTTAGCCAGAGGACTGCATTTCTTTTGTGTTGTATTTCTCCTGACTCATTTTCCTATAGAACTCTATGGGGAAAAAAGTCAAGAGAAGAAACCCTTGAAGTGATCCATCCACATCTACTGCATATCTGGCCGCAGCGTGATGGTTTGGGGCTTGTTTGATACCTTACACCCTGAATGACTTACAGCCATTTACCCAGTCATGTGTTCCATACTGTACCAGTGTAATTTACAGCTGAATCTAGTCTCACCCCCCAATTCCCATAGAGATCCACTCAAATGCAGAGAGGTTTAGTATCACTTGTAACAGTACCTGAAAATAAGATACCGAGAGTCTTTTGATATTGATGGGTCACAGACTTCAGGAAGTAACAGCATGCAAAGGATATGCGACCAAATATTAAATATGATACTTTAAAAATACGTATGATCCAAGGGTTCACACACTTTTGCCAACAAAGCATTTAATGCATTTAATATTGTATAATTTTGCTCAATAAATAAATTATAAACGAATAATGTTTTTTGTTGAGCTGGGTTCACTTTATCAAGTATTAGGACTTAGATGAAGATGTGATCACATTTTAGATCGAATTTATGCAGATATACAGAAAATTCTAAAGGGTTCACAAACTTTCGAGCAGCACTGCATGTGAGAGGTCCAAAATGAATTATGGCCTAAACGGCCCCTCATAACGCTGGACAACATAACTTGTTATACTTGCCGAATAATGTCATAAACTTGTTGAATGATAACATAGCTAATAATGATCGCAAAGGGATATCCCTGTTTAAATAAAGGTTGAATAAAAATAAAATAACATATTACACACACACTCACACACACGCAAGCACGCATGCACGCACAAACACACCTTAGCCTTCATGATATCCCTAAAAACAAAGAAACAGTGTGGCAACATCAGGTGATTGTCTCTGGTTGTAGCTTTCATTAGTGACCACTAGGTGGCCATTAACATGCAAGGGAGTATTCACACATTTGACCCTGACATGACCATGTCATTTTCTTCCTTCCACTCTGCCCTCAATCACACCCTGTAGGATAAAAGTAGGATATTAAATCGAATGGATCAAACCTAAATATTTCTGTACCTGGAATGACATATAGGGGGTGGAAAAAATATTGGAAACACACCTGAAAAATGGCTTTAACTTTGAAGCATCTAAACCCCAATTACAAAAGCGTCTACACAGGTGATTCCAATTAATTTGAATGCTAATTAGGAGCATGTGTCTGTTAAAAGATGTCTAACCAGCAGCACTTTGCTAGGTAAGTCTACAAAGCAAGATGAGGATACTAACAGTTCCAAAAGGGCCAAATAGTTGGTGCCTGAATTGCAGGTGCGTCGGTCACAAAAACGGCAAACTTATTTAAGGTGGCAAGGGGAACAATGTCAAAAATTATGACAACATATGCCCAACACCAAAAAACGGCATCAGCAAAAGTCAAAGCTCTCCGACAGGGACAGACGGACACTTGATAGGATAGTTGCTAATAACCACAGAACTACAGCTCTAAAAATCACCACAGAATTGAATCAATCCATATCTGAACCAGTCTCAACAAAAACAGTATGTCGTGAGCTTCACAAAGCTGGTATTTATGGCAGATCCGCCATTTGGAAACCATTTGTATCAAAGGCTAATGCACAAAAACGTGTAACATCGTATAAGGAACACAAAACCTAGACCCCTGAGCAATGGAGAAAAGTGATATGGTCTGATGAGTCATCTTTTACTTTTTTTAATACGTCTGGATGGGTTTATGTTTGGAGAAAGCCTAAGGAGGCATTCAATCCACAATGTCTGTTGCCAACTGTTAAGTATGGTGATGGTTCTGTAATGGTATGGGCAGCCATTTCATGGGACTCACTGGGTCCAATGATTGCTCTCAATGGACGTGTAATGGGCAAACAATATGAAACCATTTTACAAGACCAGGGGCCACATGTATAAAACTATGAGTAAAAGAATGCGTAAAAGAAGAGTGAAAGTCGGGAAATCTGCTTTAAAAAGGTTTTGCATTTTCTAACTCTGCCTTTCGGTCACAGTGTCGCCATATCACATGGACCCCAAACATTGCATACATATGGTGTCCATCGTTTGCAGAGGTATGCAGATTCTCACAGCACAATGTTATATTATACATCTGAATTTCTGCATGGAAATTCGCTTACGCGGCTTTCTGAGGGAATTTTTCTGCTCAGCACTGTTTATACATGTGGCCCCTGGTGCACCCTATGGTGCAAACACTGTTCCCCTCATGATGTCCCCCATACACACTACTAAAAACATTAAAGTATGGTTCCAAGAATGCGAGGATGACGTCAAATGCCTTCCTTGGCCTGCACAATCACCAGATCTAAACATAATTGAACCTTTTATGGGAAATACAAACTAGATTTCCACCTCCTTCATCCCTCAAAGAACTGGAGACTGTCCTTCTTGAACAATGGGCCAATATCCCACTACACACAGTTCAGAAATTGTATAACAGCATTCCTAGAAGGATTGAAACTGTTTTGAAGGCAAAGGGTGGGCCTACTCGTTATTAGTTACTAGATATTCCGTTTTTGTAGGTGTTTTCGATATTTTGTCCACCCCATGTACATTATTCACAAAGATTTTTGCTATTATTATAGTATCTATAAGGAGTACAAACACATAACATTTGCTCATAATAATTTGAATGTTTGTGTCATGTTAACAGTGAAAGCTACAAAGCTTGCACGGCCGGATTTGACGTCATGGCTCGCAATGAGCTGGACGGCGCGCTACGGGCCCAGGCCACGCCAATGAGACACCCCTGATCTAATTTTCTAACAGGCTTTTTTTTTTAGCATGTTGGCTTTCCAGAAGATACAACAGATGACAAAGAATAATCTTAACCTGTCTGTAGTTGACAACTGTTGTCTAAAAAGTGTTAAAAAACGGCATCTTATGTTCCCAAAAAGAAAAACATTACAAACTGTAAGTTGAAGTGCCATAATGTTCCTGCTGTTCAAATCTGAATACACTTTTTGACACCCTCATGGGATGTTTTTATATAGTTTTTTAATACTTTTTTAATACTTTAATACTTTTCTATTCTCAGATATTTATTTCTTCTTACATTACATTTAATTTACAGGTAGCTTAAAATAGATACTGATCAGTAAAACATTATATATGTTCCGTGTCAATGTTGTTTATGCATTGTTTAAAATGCATTTTTCATTGTTTGTAGTCTGATGTGGGCTTTGGCCCCCTAGTGGTGGGACGTATCCGTCCCAAATTTTTATAGTGTTCATATTTCTCTTAAATTCTAAATTATAACGTTAATAAAAACACGGAACTTTCGACGCAAAATTGTTAAAAACAGTCACAGCCTGCGAACACATTCGTTTATATGCTTATCAGCTCTCAGGTTACACTACAGAGCCATAAAGCAGCAGGGTGCTAATAGCCCAACCCACTTTTTTTATTTGTTTACAGCCTTCACCTCGCCGCAGTCACAGGCAATAAAATGCATATCAAAAAAACTCTTGGTACAGTTTCTACACGCTAAAAAATCAACATCCGATTTAGGAACAATTGTATGTTACTGAAAAGTTGTATAAATGAACATTATGGGCCCTATCTTGGCGATCTTGGCGCTTAGTCTAAGCGCATGGCGCTAAGTCCATTTAGGGCGTGTCCAAGTCCACTTTTGCTATTTTAACGGCGTGTTTTTTGGGCGCTAAGCACGGCGCAAGGTGCAACTGGGCTGAACCTAGTCTCTTCATTAATTATAGGTGTGTCTTGGGCGTGACATGCAATAAACCAATCAAAATTTCATATCCCATTCCCTTTAAAAGCCTGCTTTTCCACCTTGGTGGGTTGCTTATGATGGCGAAACAGACATGCTCGTGCGTGTTTAGTGCGATCAAGGAATAGGCTATATGGATCAGTAGCAGTAGTAGTATTATGAGTTCCCGGTAATTCCTGACAGTGCTGTTTACAAAATATATGCTGTTAAATTTCGTTAAAAGCACCTGCAACAGCTGAGAATAAGCGACCAATTGCTTCCTTCTCACCTTAGAAAACGCCAAATTAGCCTGCTTGTTTAACGAATTTCGTTTGATTATGCAATTAACTCATGTTCAAGCTTCATCCGAAGTTCATTACGCTACCTGCATTCTAATTTAGATTAATAACATAACTAACGTTATTTTGCCTTAATGATGACACTAAATACAACAAATCTGTCAGGTTGGCAACCCATAGGTTCAGCATATTTTCCCTTGTTTTATACTGTCCTGCTTATGGAAATGTGACCAACCTGTTTTACTGGTAGCGTAATACTTTAAAACGATTCATTTTCCCAGGAAAACCGTGAAAAGTGCGATGTACAGCAGGGGAAACAGACATGCTCTTGTAAAGCGAACATGCAGATAATGGAATAAAAATTAATTGTAAATTAATTGTGTAACAATTAGTTTCTAATTAGACACTTAGTTCTCTTTAAAATCTTTTGTTCAGTTATGGAATAACAGGTGAAATCAGCGGGGTTTTAATAAGCTGAGGGTATGGAAACCTTGTCACTGTAATTTAAAAAATATGAAGGACGAAGAATAGCTAAGGTTAGGGCTACAATTCAGTTAACATGATGATTATCTCCGTTTTTTAACCATAGTCTATCGAAAAAACATTATGCACAGCGAGTCCGCTGTAGCCTAGGCTATTTGAAAAACAATAAAAGCAATATTCACTGGACAAGGTTTTGAACTTTTTTCAGTCACAAACCATTCTATTTAGCCTACTTACAGGCTGTATTCCTAGATAAACAGAGCTGTATTGTAATGACATCATTTTCAGAACGCAAATGTCCGTCTATTGCAGTACGCGAGTTTTCCATTGAATGACAATTCACGCATTAGGTGCAAAGACAATTCGCGCATTAGGCTTGATAGCTATAGGTGTTATCTGCTTCTTTTTAATGGATAGCCATTGTCCCGTACCATCGCACATCGCCTGGATGTTGATGGAGTGGGCTGAGAGCAATGTAATGTGGCATTGTTTCCCTTCGCTGAGGGAAAGGTATGTGGACCTATGGAACCTTTTATTATTATGCATTTTTGATATAGCCTACACAATAATAATATTTCACATTGTGATCTAGATATTTTAGTCATGCTTGTGCACGCCCCTGTGTGTAACAGACAGGAGGGTATGCACGTTGTGCACACGCCTATGTAGACGCACTTATATGCGCCGTTAAAATAACATGTAAACAACTGCGACATGACTTTAGACCAGGTTTGTGGTGGTTCTAGCGCAAGCGCTTTCTGCTGGCTCAAGATAGCAATACGCCAAAAAGAATCCTGGCCACTCCTCATCTTAAGACCAACACGCCCAGTTCACTTGTGATGGCGCAAGAATACATGCTAGTTAAAGGACGTAAGCGTTAGGCGTTATTATGGACCTAGCGCCGGGTGTAAGATAGCAAAGACGCTTGCGTTTGGGTTAGCGCCGCTTTGCGCCGGGTGTAAGATAGGGCCCTATGTGTTTTTTCCCCGTGCTCACTTCACTACGCATACAACCGATGTTCTTCCGGTTTTGTTTCAATATATTTTATTTTCTACAAGATCTCTTGATAAACATGTTTAATCAATTAAATTTTATACCTGGTTATGCAGTTATAACTGTTCTCTGAAGAATCTTGAACATTTTTTCGTAATCCATTTATCCATTCTCCAGCAAAATCTCGATTTCCATGGTGCGTTCCCATCGCATTTGCATTTGTACTACGTTACTACCGTTGCGTAAAAACATTACTAGACTGCTTCAGGGTTGATCTAACGTAAACCACGTAGTTTATCTTCTACGGGGTTTCCTGCCTTTTTAAATGATGTAAAATATGTCATATTCTAGCGAATGGGAACGGCGCTGTATCGACAGCATCAGATGACGCCTGTGGCCATTTTTACTGAGTTTATCCTGGAAGGGATGGACTGGATTGCTGTACAAGTACGTTTTTAGTATATCCAGATGATATTTAGCAATGTGTAGCTTTTTTGTGAGCTGAAAAACTGTCCTGTGACGTACTTTCTCTGTACGCATACGAGGTTTGCTGTATGGTGTAATGGCGCTGGTCATGTCTTTGCTGCTTCAACTATTGCGATTATTTTATACATTTATACGTGAACGTGGCAATCAACGGTGGAAAGAAGAGCGCTTATTTCACGGTAGCTCAGGTTTTGGAGGTGTTCCACCGCAGTGTCCCAGAGGTGAAGAAGTCTGTGCTCTGGCAGAGCAATGACTCTTGTGGCATGGACCCGTGCCTGGACATGTAAGTGTTTTAAAAAATATATAATACAAATTATTATTATTATTATTGTTATTATCATCATCATAATCATCAACAGTATGGAGCGCTATTATCTAGAGTATTTTTAGTTTGGTGATAAATGGATTCTCGCTGGAGTTCGCTAGTTAGCTTCTATGTTGTCACAGGCTAAAGGGGTTTGTTTTGTAGCGTTCATTCGCAGTTTCTTTGTGTAGCAACCAACACAAGGGCTAGTTCACGCATGAAACTACAACATTCTCAGTACTTTATTTCACGGTTCAGTCAAGACATTACAGTATTATAATAATGTAATTTAGTTTGTGCAAGCTGACAAACTAATTCATAAATCCTAGTTAGCTACGATTGCTAATTATGTTGGAGCTAATATCAGACGTACTGTGGATGTAAGATTTTTTAATGTATATACGTATATATATATATATATATATATACACTACTCACAAAAAGTTGGGGATATTCGGCTTTCGGGTGAAATTTCAGGATGAACCTAAAATGCACTATAACCTTTACAGGTGAAATGAATTTGACCTTCTCTAAACTTTTGAATGCACATGTCCAACTATTCAATGTTTCAGTACTTTTTGCACAACTTGCTGTTCTCTAACAAGGAGCTGAACGGCAAAATTCACAACAGGTGTTTGATCCATGAATCGACCAATAAATTTCCTGGTTCAATTAGAATTGGTATTTAAACAGTCCTCTTCATCATGCTGTTCACATTTTGACATCATGAGACCAAGACGACACCTAACAATTGATCAACAGTACCTCGCCATTGCGAGGCTTCAAACAGGATGTTCTCAGAAGGAAGTGGCCACTGAGCTTAGAGTATCACAGTGTCATCAGCAGGTTGCAACAGAGATACAGAGAGACTGGAAGAGTCACAGAAAGGCATAGAAGTGGACGTCCTTTGGCCACATCCCACACTGATGATCGCTTCATTGTGAACAGTGCCCTGCGGAACCGGATGATGAATGCCACTCAACTCCAGGCACATTTAAGGGAGGTGAGAGGCACCCAAGTGTCACGTCAGACCATTCGAAACCGTTTACATCAGCGTGGTCTGCGTGCTAGACGACCTGCAAGGGTACCTGACCACACCACCAGGCACAGGCATCATCGTCTTGCATGGGCCAGGGAGCATTTATGCTGGACGAGGGACCAGTGGGCCTCAGTGCTGTTCTCTGATGAAAGTTGATTCACGTTGAGCAGAAATGATGGCCGGCAACGATGTTGGAGACGTCAAGGAGAGCGCTATGCATCAGCCACTGTTGTCACCAGACGACCCTTTGGTGGTGGCGGTGTTACAGTGTGGGCAGGTGTGTCTAGTCAATACAGAACTGCCCTACACTTTGTGAATGGTACAGTGACAAGCCCATACTACCTGAATAACATCATTAATCCAGTCATTGTGCCCCTGCATGAACAACACAGGCCTAATTTCATCTTCATGGACGACAATGCTCCAGCTCATCGAGGTCGCATCATTAGGGAAAGGCTGCTGGAGACTGGGGTACCTCAAATGGAGTGGCCTGCACTTTCTCCAGACCTGAATCCCATAGAAAACCTATGGGATCAGCTGACTCACCGTGTAGAGGCTCGTAACTCTGTACCCCAGAACCTCAATGACCTGAGGGCCGCCCTTCAAGAAGAGTGGGATGCCATGCCTCAGCAGACAATAAGTCGACTTGTGAACAGCATGAGACGTCGTTGTCAAGCTGTAATTGATGCTCAAGGGCACATGACAAGTTATTGAGACATTGACATTTTTGTTGTGGTATACCCACCACTGTTGTTGGCTTTTGTTTCAATAAATTGTTTGAGATGAGGAAATCACCATTGCATGCTTCTACTTAAATGCCCTACTTTCATGATACGTATAATATCACTGTAGCGTCAACTTACATTTTCCATAAATTTCACCCGAAAGCCAAATATCCCTAACTTTTTGTGAGTAGTGTATGTGTGTATGTGTATGTGTGTGTGTGTGTGTATATATATATATATATATATATTTTAATAAAATACATTTTTTTTTCCACTTAATTGTAATATGTCTTTTTGAGATAATTTGTGTTCTCATTTTTTAGTGATTCTACTTAGTAATGTACTTGAATCTGTCTTTTTCAGGGAGGACAGTGAAGACACCCCTCCCCCACCTGACACCTCTGTCGTAGGAGGTGGTAACAGACAGGTTTGCCAAATAAAGTGATGTATAATTAATTACTTTTGCTGTAAAAAGTCAAGTTGAAGGCTTGTTATAGATATAGATAAACCTGTTATTCTGCTGGCTTATGGGGCTCTGGTAAATCTAATTTTGAAGTACAGTGCCATTTTAAATGTAAAGCAGATTGGTTGGATAACATTAGGGTAAGTAATCCTTTTCGGAGAGGTATTTGGGCACTTTTGGGCACGCTTTGTAAGTGAATACCCTCATACACATAAACACAAAACATGTGTAGGTTAATTTTCTTCACATTCTGTATTACAAAAAATGTTTTAAAAGAAAAATAAAGTTTTCTGATGATTGACATGCCTAGACAGAAAGATATGCACAAGTTTTATATTTGGCGAGGTTTGGAAAGGTTTCGGAACAGCTGGGCCCCGTTTTGGTAAAAATACGAATGCATAAGGAAAGCCTGTAGATATCTTTACCAAATTGTATACCCAAGTGGACAACATATTAGTGCACTAGTATAAACAATTCTGGCTTGCTCCAGTACTTTGAAGTTCAGATATTCAGTGATAAACTATAAAAACACAAGGCGTTTTGTACTTTTTTTTGTATTCTTATGTGTATTTTGTATAAACTGTATGTGACCACTTTGACATACATGTATTCTGTTCCAAATTTCTGAATGGTACAAGCCTCTTCTTTCATTGAAACTTTCAACCATGGATGTGCAGTGAATAGTTTTTGAGATATTGGCACTTAATTGACAGTAGTAAAAACTAGACGAAAATTGGGCCAAATGGGCCAAAGTAAATAGGGAATCAAGCAAGAATATGTGTCAGAGGACTAACAGTTTAAGAGAGTGAGGTACAAGTCTTTATAGACTACCTGGTGCACACAGAGCGAGCCTACCCGGGCGTGGTGCTGGCCTACCCGGGCGTGGTGCTGGCCTACCCGGGCGTGGTGCTGACGGATGGAATCTGGATTAAAAGTCTGGAAGAAACAGCGTTAATTAATCTCTCTGCTGCATCGTTAAGCAGAGAAACAAACCCAAGCATAGCTCAATGGCAATTAACAAAAATCCAATTTCAACCCAGCAGAACACATTAAAAGAGATGATGCATTATAAACATTACATGCTCCACGTTAGCCCGTGCAGCCATAGAACAAAACTGCAGGCTACAAGCACATGAGCTGGCAGGGGGGGGGGGGGGGGGGGGGGGGGGTGGGTTATTAAATGACACTGATCATGATGTAGGGATGTTGGGGGGTGAGGATGACTTAACCAAAATTACCAGAGTGGAAGGGTGTGTGCGCGTGTGTGTGTGTGTGTCTGTCTGTCTGTGTGTGCGCGCACGTGCGTGTATGTGTGCGTTGCATGTGTGTGTTCATGTGTGTGTGTGTGTGTTTAGGTGGAGTAAGTATATACTTTACTAAAAGATTCTGGCAGGGTGGAGGAGGGGGTTGACTCTGCTAAATTATATTGGCATGGGGTTGTGGGGGTGGAATGGGCTGATTTTACTAAATGATGCCAGTGGGAAATGTTCTGAACAGATAAAAAATGCAGTGCTTAAGGCAGGCATATGTTAAATGCTATATTACAGCACAAAGTCATCCTCCAAACAGCCAGACAATATTTCAAACACAGGACTCTGACAGTGTACATCAGATTCATGAGATAGAAAGTCTGGTTGGCAGAAACATTGGAGATAAAGAAAGAAAAAGACCTGGGGCTGGTTGCATAAAAACTTTATTTCCGGGACTAACGTTGGCAGTTCAGTCAGGCATAAATTTAATTTCAGTTACACAAGATTGGGCAAGTTTAAAGGCACTGCCAACGCAAATCGATGATTCAGCTTTTCAATGGTTAATTGTTGTCATCCTGTGGTGGATGAAACGTAACCCAAATATCATTCTATATATTCAAAGTGATATGCCCAAATTGAGATATGCCTTCCTTTTTTTTTCACCATTGCCTGTAATTGATCCGGCAAGCTTTTGATCAGGGGAGATTAAAACATGACCAGTAAACATCATTGGGTCCTCTCAGGACCTCTCTTGGAACCAGAATAAATGAGTGTGAGTATGTTAATTGTGATTAACCACAGTGCCCTTCATTTTAGAAACTGCCACTGATGGGGCAGAGGGGCTACAGCTGGAAATAGGCTATAGCTAGCTAATTAAGAAACATCCAGAGGCCAACAGTAAATTTGACATGTTGATAACGGGCATGCAACACAATACCAGCTATTCCTCTCAGGAATCAAACACAGAAATACAGTTTTGCTGTTTAAGGTAAGCTACCGATTAGCTTAATGCTAACAACTATGGAAAACCCCATAGATGCTCTAACGAAAACTATCTTAAGTGAGACCTGTTTTACACTTCTCAAAATTATTATAGGCCTATGTAACAAATACATATGCAGCTTAAGAAATAACTACTTTGTGATCTCAGTAACGTTAACGTTACTACACTGAAATGTCAAAGAAAAAGAAAATTGTTGATGTTTATTTTGCTGGAACTTGGAAGACTGAAGCCAGAGGCATGTCGCCAGATCAAGTCAAATTTAACATTGTATGTTGCCCGCTCAATGCTGGGTAGTGATGTAATAGAATCGGTTGACATTTTAGTTATATACAATACAAAACTTGTCTTTGGTTGTTTGTCTTTTTTTATTTATACAGGGATTTTATTGTCATGTCTCAGGGCAATCCCATTAAGTTGACATGCAATATGCATGCTATGCTGTACCCGTAACGTTACTATTTGAAAGACGTGGGTCTCTGAGATTAATTTTAGTATTGTTAAGGCAGTGTACAGGACTGGACCCAAATGCAGGACTCAGAGACAGACGTTCGGTTGAACTCCACGCAGGAGACTTTATTACACAGAACTACCCACAGAGGGCAGCAGGCAGGAAACAGGCTTGGACAAAGCAGGGCAGGGCTGGTGTAGGGACAGAACCAGGATGAGGCAGATGGGCAGGAGGGCTGGAACGGGCAGGGTTGGGCAAGATAACACAGGGCTGGAGAAGGGCTGAACAGGAGCAGGGCTGGACAGGAACGGGCAAGGCAGGAGGAAACACAATTCAGGTGCAGGAAAGTGGAGATACAAAATGGAGGGAGAGAGGGAAAACACAGAATGGAATGCACATAGAAACAGAAAACCAGGAAATCGGGACAGAGGCACAGGACGTGACAGTATTATAATATTATTAAGTATTATTATGATGACGGACCGGAGGGCTGGAACGAGAGGTAAAACACGGGGCACATAAAACATGGGATGCGGTGTAGGGCAGGTGGGAGGTTAAACAGAAACCACAGGACTTGAGACAGGAATCCAAAACAGGCAAGTGGGGCTGGGGACAGGAGGACAAGCTTCGTGGACTGGGTATTGCGGGTGGGTTTGAGGGACCAGGTACTGCAGGAGAGTTTCAGGGACCGGAGCTGGTGGGTTTCTGGGGCCGGGTACTGCAGGTGAGCTTCGAGGACCAGGTACTGAGGGGGCCAGGGCTGGAGGGTACTGTGGGTGAGTTTCTGGGGCTGAAGATGGAGGTAGGAACTCTGGCTGTGTTTCTGAGGCCGGGTACTGTGGGTGAGTTCCTGGAACTGGAGCGGGAGGGTACTGATACACAGGCGGGACAGAAGACCGGTTAGATGGCTGGAGTTTCGAAGGAGGGTTAGCGCCCTCTGGCAGTGGCTGGGCAGATTGTAGGCAGTAGGGGTGCATCCCAATGTAACCTTTCCTCCACTACCACCTCCTCTACTCCTTACCCCGGAAACTGATCTTTGTGTTTTAATCTAATGTTGCTGATTACATCTTAATTACGTATAAATGGTTACATATTAATTAATGTCTCGACACAAACCGCAATGTCAGGTACATTGTATATTGTACATGTAAATACTTGTACTGAAAACGTTCAGGCAGTTTTGCATATTTCCGGGTAGGAGAGGAGTGGTAGTGGGGGAGTGGAGGTGGGGAGGTGGGGAGTGAAGAATATTGGGACGCAGCCTAGGAGCTCTAACTCTGGACTTTGTTAGTGGCCCAATTCAGATGATGATTGTGGCGTCGCAGCCACGGTTGACCGAGGACCAAGGGCGACCGAGTAGAAGAGATAACATGAAACTGGACGGTTTCAGGGTGATTGCCGGACAGGATGAACAGTAGGGGTTTGGTAGAATGGGTGACCTGGGCGATGAGCTTCCCATCTAGAGAGTAGTCATTCAGGGGGTCCAAGAGAGGTTAGAAATACCTGCTTGGCAGATAAGGGTGGCATCAATAAAATTAGCGTCTGCCCCAGAATCAACCAGGGCAGACAGCGGGAGGGCTTGGTGGTTCCAGTAGAATGTAGCGTCCAATTGGAACCGGGACTGGGCAGTAGGAGGAGAAGAGATCTGGCTCACCAGGACGCCAAGCTTTGCTGATGAGCCGGCCCTCTTTGGGCATATGGGACAGGCGCGAAGGACGTGGCTGGCTTGACCACAGTAGAGGCAGGCACCTGCTTGAACTCTTTGGAGCCGCTCCTCTGGGGATAGGCATACCCTGCCCAGCTGCATGGGTTCCTCAGCTGGAGTCACAGGGACTAACAGAGGCGCCAACACTGAAGTGTCAACCGGGGTTGGTACGGGAGTACTGGTTGGGGAGGCACCACGACCTGTCTTCTCCCTCTGGTGGGTCCGCAGACGGATGTCGACTTAGATGGCCAGGGAAATTAGCCTGTCCAGGGAACTGGTGTCATCCCTTGTTGTCAACTCATCTTTTAGGGTCTCCCTCATCCCATTGCGGAAGACTACCTGCAGGGCCAAGTCATTCCAGCCAGATTCTGTGGCCAGCATACAGAATTCCACGGAATTACACCACAAATTCAGCAGCGCAGCGGGAACCTTGGCGGAGGTGGAGAAGACGTTAGTCGACGTCTCTGCCGCAAACAGGATGGTCGAAGACCTTCCTCATCTCAGAGATGAAGGTTAGGCAATGAGCGCTGGTGGGAAGTTGGCTGTCCCAGATGGCGGTGGCCCAGTCTCGCGCACTCCCCCTAAGACAGGCCATGATGAATGCGTTCTTCGACTGGTCTGAGTGGTAAGAACCAGGGGAACCTGCATTTCCCCAAATCGCCGAGGTAGCATTCAGGATGGGGAATGAGGGGTTCTTTGCTCAGGGGGAGCGGCGGTGTAGCAGGTTGCACGGAAATGGGAGGACTGGGCGGCGCCGCAGGAGGAGGAGGCAGGCTGGCGGACATCAGCGAAACCTAGGCCCCCATCTGACCCATTTCCAAGGAGTGGGACTTCAGGGTCTCCAACGGGACGTGACAAGTATTATTATGTGACCGGATCTTCTTTAGTTCAGTGGCTCGAACATATGGTACAGTTGCACCACGCACTTTCTTTTTTATTTAGCTATCATTTGTTTTGCTAAACAGTGTTTGCATTTCCGAGTCTGCACGTAATTTGCCTAGAGGCTCTTGGGCGTGGCCTGAATGTTATCTAGCTTTCAAACCCACCCAGGCCTGAGAACTGCATAGTCGGCAGAAAGTGACACTATTCAATCTTCATTTCTTTCAGCTGTAGATGTTTTTAAAGGCTGAAATCTTGGTGGATGATTATTTTAATAACGAGGAGCAATGTCAAATAAAGAAAACCATGTTTTAAGCACAGTTGGAAATCCCTTTAACAAACGTCCAACATTTCTGAGGACTAAAATCCATGCCCTAATAGGTGGTAGGCGTAAGCCGAGTATAATGGTAACTGCTGCAGTAATTACATGCTGCAGTAATTAAAATCCAAGCTTTCTCCTTCTTTTGATTTGTGTTTGAATTATTACATTTGGACAATAATATATCACTGTTTCGAGCAAGCAAATGAACAAGACACATGGTTTTCTTCTTGGCTTTGCCTCTGCCATTTTATACGAAACCAAGCTAGTTCTGCAGTATGCAAATTAGGAGTTCATACTTTTTAACTGACTTTACACATGAACTTTTGTTGTAATTACTACCTGCCAAAATCTAGATGGTGCAACCGACATCAATGGCAGGCTTACACAGGACGTATGTCAGATGTAAGGCGAACGTAGGGCGCTAAGGCTGATCGTACCACCAACTTTTGACAACCGGGGGGGGGGGGGGGGGGGGGGGGGGGGGTTGGGGCCCTTATGACGACCAGGGGTGTGAGGTGACACTGCATGTTGGCGTCGAACCTGTCATCTCTGCCCCCCCCCCCCAACCCCCCCCCCCCCCCCAACTTACCCCCCTGCGCTGTTCACGTGGCCGCCCTGTCCTTTCCACGGCTGAGGGGATACTGCTCACCGAAAAAAAGAGAGAAGATGAATGACACAAGCATGTTACATTGGGGGCGGGGCATTGGAACCAGGATTTCCCCTCCGAAAAGAAAAAGAACTGGACCAGTCAGCCTCGGACACCCAGCTAGATAAATGAGTGTGTTAATTGTGATTAACCACAGTGCGCTTCATTTTAGAAACTGCCACTGATGTGCTGGGCAGAGGGGCTACAGCTCACAGAGTTTCTCTGTGTGAAAATCCTGTCATGCTGCCGAGTGCTTCGTAGACCTAAAGCCAGGATATCACAGGCTTCATCAACCGAAAATCCTAAAATGACTAGGAGCCTACCGGGCACACAGCTGGCCTTGTTCCCAGGGCTACGGTGGGTTTAAGACAGACAGGGTTCCTCTGGTTATTGTTGCATAACTTCCTCCCAGCGACAGGCTATGTTTCGACATGCTCCAAGCTGTCATCGGCAACAGATTCACTTCTTCATTGATCGACACTAGCTCTGTAGTTCTTTGTGACCTGTACTAACACAGGTGGTCCTTGGCCTGCTGGCAAGTGCATCAGATTGGTTCAAATTTGAGGGAAAAATAAGTTAAACAAAGTGTCAATGTCAACAGAAACCCATAGTTATAAAGCCGTGATAAATCTGATGGGCTATGATGCTTACAAATATACGTTAAGCTTAAATGATGTGATGCTGAACTGCAGGTTCAGTTTTATTATAGACATGCAGCCATTAGGCCTGCTCCGTCAGTATAAGGCCAAACTCTGCGGCAATTACTGATCCATATAAGCATTTAATGAGAGACGGTCTAAGGAAATAAAGCACTTTCTGTTAGTGGTCCCAGAGCAATAGCCTGAATAATTAACATTCAACACACTCATCATGAGATCAGTGGCAATGGCCAGCTTTCAAACGAGGTCCAGCATTATGGTGTTCAGATTGTCCTGGCCAATATTTCTGACACTGAAAGATTGTGAGACCTGGCTAAAAGAATCTGACAATTCAATTAGTTGGCGGAGCTGGAAGAGGTTGTTTGAGAGCAGCCTGGAAAGAAGTGTAAAAACCTGCTTGTTTTGACGTTTCCTGACTGTACGTCCTTCTAGCCTTCTAGCCATGAGTGATGTGTTATGTCTCCCTGTGATGTCATTCAGCCACGGTTAAGGCAACATGATAATTGAAATGACAACGGGACGCGGGGCTTCCATAAATCACACACACGGACGCAACGGACCTCCAAACTGCACCTCACTCGCATACATTATTCACCAGCCGAATCTAAAAAATTGCCCACGTCACAGACCCAGACAATATAGAGCCTCAAGCAGCCAAGGCGAGGAGGGAGGGCTCTGCTCTTCACCGAGAGATCTGCCAGAACCAGCGGAGGAACGGCTGAGGGAGACAGAACCCAAGGAAAAAAGAAGGCGGCGTCAATTTCCCAAATGCAGCGCAGTGTCCTGGCAGGACCAGATTGGGAGGGAGGGAGGGAGGGAGGGAGAGGGAGGGCTGAGGAGGAGGAGTCAGAAGGGGGTGGAGAGGCCCCTTCCTTTTCCGTAATCTGGAGACGGGAATGCTGTTGCTCCTTCTCGTCTCCAGCGGGGACGGCTGCCTCCCGCGGATCGTTTATCAGCTGGATGGCCGCTTCCCTGGCAGGATGTAGTGCGGCTAAATTCCGTGCGTGATGTACGAGCGAGCAATGGCTCCCCTGCTATTCTCACGGACCCCTGCTTTAATCTCTCAATGGGCCATCTGTCCACCTCCCCATCGCCTGCATTGTGTGGGCTGCTTTTAGTTTGATTGATCGATGAAATGCACCTGGGCATTGGGGGAAAGGGGGGGGGGGGGGGGGGGTGCTATGATTTACAGCAAGTCCCGCTGGAGTTATACTGAAATTACACAATGGCTAAATGAATTATGACATTAAATATTTTTATACAATAAAAAGCGCAGAGAAGAACAACAAGACTAGTTTCACACTTATTGTTTGTATTTATTTTTTTCTTCGCTTGCTGGATTTCTAGGGGTTTGTGCCAAACTTTCTTTTTCCTATTTTTCTTCAAAAGTGACTTTGTGACAGCGTCTCTGTAAATAAAATGGAATTGACATGAATATTCAGGTATTTGTATAAATAAATGTGTCTGCCAAATACAGCACCCTCCTTCCCTGGGAGACACATGAGCAGTTGTGCCCTGTAGCACACCCAGCCACAGTTGGCACTGTACAGGGCCGCAGTTCCTCTGTGAGCTTCCAGTGCTTATTTGGCCCTTCTACTGTTTCCCCTGCAGACATTTAGACATGGCTGTGATAAAGAGCAGTGCTCTTGGTCTCTCTTCCTCCTGCTCCTTCCTCTTTCTCTCTCTCTCTTCCTCTCTCCCTCCCCCTCCCTCTCTCACTTTAAATATGGGTTCAGAGCAAGTTTACATTTGCTTTGTGGGCACGACGCTGCAGAACAAACATGCTGATGTTGCCAAAGCAAATGAGCAGTGAACAAAAAGAGAAATAATGAACGCAGACCAATCAATCAATCTTTAATCTTTAGCACCATTTCCACAAAGGCTGGAAACCATTTTTACACACAAAGAGGAGAATATTAAACATATAAAATGTAAATGATAAATAAAATCATGTAAAATATATTAATCATGTAAATTTCTCCCCACAATATAGGTGAGAGGAAACACTGTCTACAGGTAAGGCTGCTCCGCAGGTGCTCTCAAGGCAGGTAGCTGTGCATGTATCTCTAGGTAAGGCTGCTCCTCGGGGCAGGTAGCTGTGCATTTATCTCTAGGTATGGCTGCTCCTCAGGGCAGGTAGCTGTGCATGTATCTCTAGGTAAGACTGCTCCTCGGGGAAAGTAGCTGTGCATTTATCTCTAGGTAAGGCTGCTCCTCGGAGCAGGTAGATGTGCATGTATCTCTAGGTAAGGCTGCTCCTCAGGGCAGGTAGCTATGCATGTATCTCTAGGTAAGACTGCTCCTCGGGGCAGGTAGCTGTGCATGTATCTCTAGGCAAGGCTGCTCGTCGGGGCAGGTAGCTGTGCATGTATCTCTAGGTAAGGCTGCTCCTCGGGGAAAGTAGCTGTGCATTTATCTCTAGGTAAGGCTGCTCCTCGGAGCAGGTAGATGTGCATGTATCTCTAGGTAAGGCTGCTCCTCGGGGAGGCAGGTAGTTGTGCATGTATCTGCAGGTATGGCTGCTCCTCGGGGCAGGTAGCTGTGCATGTATCTCTAGGTAAGGCTGCTCCTCAGGGCAGGTAGCTGTGCATGTATCTCTAGGTAAGGCTGGTCCTCGGGGCAGGTAGCTGTGCGTGTATCTCTAGGTAAGGCTGCTCCTCGGGGCAGGTAGCTGCGCATTTATCTGCAGGTATGGCTGCTCCTCGGGGCAGGTAGCTGTGCATGTATCTCTAGGTAAGGCTGCTCCTCGGGGCAGGTAGCTGTGCGTGTATCTCTAGGTAAGGCTGCTCCTCGGGGCAGGTAGCTGTGCATGTATCTGCAGGTATGGCTGCTCCTCAGGGCAGGTAGCTGTGCATGTATCTCTAGGTAAGGCTGCTCCTCGGGGAAAGTAGCTGTGCATTTATCTCTAGGTAAGACTGCTCCTCGGGGAAAGTAGCTGTGCATTTATCTCTAGGTAAGGCTGCTCCTCGGAGCAGGTAGATGTGCATGTATCTCTAGGTAAGGCTGCTCCTCGGGGAAAGTAGCTGTGCATGTATCTCTAGGTAAGGCTGCTCCTCTGGGAAAGTAGCTGTGCATTTATCTCTAGGTAAGGCTGCTCCTCGGGGAAAGTAGCTGTGCATTTATCTCTAGGTAAGGCTGCTCCTCGGAGCAGGTAGATGTGCATGTATCTCTAGGTAAGGCTGCTCCTCGGGGGAAAGTAGCTGTGCATTTATCTCTAGGTAAGACTGCTCCTCAGGGCAGGTAGCTGTGCATGTATCTGCAGGTATGGCTGCTCCTCGGGGCAGGTAGCTGTGCATGTATCTCTAGGAAGGCTGCTCCTTGGGGCAGGTAGCTGTGCGTGTATCTCTAGGTAAGGCTGCTCCTCGGGGCAGGTAGCTGTGCATTTATCTGCAGGTATGGCTGCTCCTCGGGGCAGGTAGCTGTGCATGTATCTGCAGGTAAGGCTGCTCCTCGGGGCAGGTAGCTGTGCGTGTATCTCTAGGTAAGGCTGCTCTTCGGGGCAGGTAGCTGTGCATGTATCTACAGGTATGGCTGCTCCTCAGGGCAGGTAGCTGTGCATGTATCTCTAGGGAAGGCTGCTCCTCGGGGCAGGTAGCTGTGCATTTATCTGCAGGTAAGGCTGCTCCTCGGGGCAGGTAGCTGTGCATGTATCTCTAGGAAGGCTGCTCCTCGGGGAAAGTAGCTGTGCATTTATTTCTAGGTAAGGCTGCTCCTCGGGGTAGGTAGCTGTGCATGTATCTCTAGGTAAGGCTGCTCCTCAGGGCAGGTAGCTGTGCATGTATCTCTAGGTAAGGCTGCTCCTCAGGGCAGGTAGCTGTGCATGTATCTACAGGTATGGCTGCTCCTCAGGGCAGGTAGCTGTGCATGTATCTCTAGGTATGGCTGCTCCTCAGGTGCCCTCAGGACAGGTGGCTGTGCATGTATCTCTAGGTAAGGCTGCTCCTCGGGGCAGGTAGCTGTGCGTGTATCTCTAGATATGGCTGCTCCTCAGGGGAGGTAGCTGTGTGTGTATCTCTAGGTAAGGCTGCTCCTCAGGACAGGTAGCTGTGCATGTATCTAGGTATGGCTGCTCCTCGGGGCAGGTAGCTGTGCATGTATCTCTAGGTAAGGCTGCTCCTTAGGGCCTCTCAAGGCAGGTAGCTGCATGTATCTGTAGGTAAGGCTGTTCCTCGGGTGCTCTCAGGTAGCTCTGACAGCTAGCAGACCCCCTCTCCCTATTCATCCTGGAATCAACACCTTCCACCAGTCATCTCTGATCATACAAACCCCAATTCCAAAAAGTTGGGACAATACGTAAAATGCAAATAAAAGCAGAAACCACATATATTTAATTGAAAACAGTACAAATAAATGTATTAATGTTTTATCTGATATTGATTTTTGTAAACATACACTAATTCCGAATTTGATGCCTGCTCCAAAAAAGCATGTTCCAAAAAAAGTTGGGACAGGGGCAAAAAAAGACTGGGAAGGTTGTGGAATGTTAAAAAAACACCTGATTGAACATTCTACAGGTAAACAGGTGAATAGGTAACAAGTGATGCTATCATGACTGGGTATAAAAGGAGTATCCACGAAGGCTTGGGCGTTTACGAGCAAGAATGGGTGGAGGTTGGCCACTTTGCAAAAAGATGGCGATGGGGTGGTGTGTATCGCAATGATCTGGGGATAATGTATGCATTACCGGCATTCACGTCTTAATTTTAACCATAACCAGAGAAAAGAATTCAGGCAAGGAGGTGAATGATAGCAATTATCAACAACTTCCATACAAGCACGAATATGTACGCGCTGGCATTTCAATGCCACCATTTCACTGTGTTGCATGTGAGATCATTAGTGTCTGGTGCACTGAGGCCACAGAATGAGAATATTTTAATAAAACAGATTTTATCATTCTTCCATCAGACCCCTCTTATTTCATCCTCTCAGAAATTGCTCCCTGACGCTTCGAGCGGAAGACCCTGCTGGAAATGAAATATGGTGCTTTCCGTTCAAATGAAAATCTGAAAATGAATATTTTATGGTGTTGGAACAACGCCTGTTTGATAAGCATTACATCTGACAAGGTTCTACAGATTTATCCTAGGTATGAGCTAGCTTTTTCCCCTGCTCCAGTCTGTAGTCTTGCTGTATTATACTATGCAGGTCACACCCGTTACAGCCGGAAATAGGCTGTTATCATTTATCAACCCTATCTTCAACCATCTTTGATAATACTAAATCTGTCAGCAATAGTATTTTTTTTTATTTAAAAAAATGTGAAAAGGAAAGGACAATGCACTATTCTTGTGTTTTTTTTTTTACTGTATTCAGACAGGGGTAAGCAGAGAGAATTACACATAGAGGTGGATCGCTGCACAATTTATCTGGATAGGAATTGGACAATAACACTGTGATTTCCTTAAAAAGAACAAATATGTTAATTTGATCTGGTTGGCATCAACAAGTGAGTAACATTTCACGTTCCATATCTACGGTGATAGTGCATTAACATAAAGTCAAGTCTGCTTGTGATCCGTGGTTCACTTTCTGCTGCAACTTGCACAACTTTTCGTTCTCCAGCTTTTATGACAACCGTTCATATGAACATTGAGGGGGACAAATTAAAAACAAGGATGGGGTTTCCTATAGCAAGACATTCTATGGCAGCATAACTGCTAGGACAGAGGCATAGAATCTGCACAGTCACAACTGTTCATTGGTGACAGTAAGTTAAGTTTATCGCCCCGTATTGAACTATGGCTGCGTGCTTCTCCAGCTCTGTGTCTAGAGACTATAACTAGGGTCGCCAGAATTTTAAAGGCATGTGACCCACAGGAATGTATACTTGCATGACAATCAATATCATTGTGGGTACCCATAGGCACTGACTTAGCAAAATCACCTGACAAATCACAGTTCATGTGATGGGTTAACTGTGATTTTCATAAGCAATCCATTTTCAACACATGGAGAGGAGAGAAAGTAAATATTAAACAAGAGGCAATTTATCCATACACACTCACACAACAACAATTGATTAACCTCTTCCTACCGAGGGCAAAATAGGCCAAATTTTGCCTGTTTTCACTAGTGACAAACAAAGGTGGTTATCTCAAAAACTATAAATGGTACAAATATGGTTCATGGCTTTTATTAAAGCAGACACCTGCAGTATTACGACTAAGCAGTGAGAACTCATAGAAATCCAGTTTTTGATACTTAACTACAACAATTTATGTACAGTAAATATAAAAAAACTAAAAAAACGGGTACCTACATTCAAGTTTAAGAATTTTTACCTGATGAGCTACAAATGCAATCAAGGAAATGACTCCTCTATCTGATTCATCAATATGCTGCCTACCTCTGGTAAAAATCTCTTGTCAATATCTCAAACCATTCAAATTTTACAGGGTTTTTTTCAGGTGAACCTTTTTCGTTATCCAAATGGTGCCAAATGGTGCCAAATGGTGCCAATGTGCCAAAAATGGCAATGTTCCAGAAAGGTCTCAATATGATTTATTTTTTAGGTTTTTTACAATAAAATGAGATAATTTGTCAATATTGGCAATAAAAGTTCATTTTTAGACGTGTTCTTGGTGTTCTGCATATTACACAACTAACTACCCAAGGTTACAAAAAAGCTGTCAAAACCCATGTAGCAGCACAGTGAATCTTGTGTATTTCACCAGAGCCCCATTAGCCAGAAATGAGTCCAGGAATGTGCAAACAGGTTTTCAAATGAATAATGGGAATAGTATGAAACTTCCCTACACATTAATGCTTGCCAGTCATGTCCTTTATTCTGTTGCCACCTCCTATGACAGGGACGTTGGGGTTGGGTTTTAGGAGGCAAAACTTTATACATGACAAACATATATAAACTATATTACAAGTGCACTAAGGTGTACTACTAAAAGTGCAGTGGATAAAAAATCAAAAGTCCACCAGTTTCCTAGATAAAAAATAAAAACACCCCTGCTGTAACAAATAAAAAGATCCTTGCCTCTAATTGCTGAAGTTACCGTATTTACACAAAGAAAGTACAAAATGGCAGGGTCCAAAAAGCTAAAAAAAATGAACTAAAAACAAAAAAAGGTAAAGGATCAAAACATCGGGGTGGAGGTTGAGGAGAGATTATTTAACCATTCATACAGAAGCCATTTAGACTACACATTCCCTCAGGAGAGCAATCTGCATCATTACAAATCCCACTAACCCTGTCCATGGAATTGTCCACCATGTTGATATACCCATTAGTCCCCCTTATACAACAACAATCAACAATAATAATAATCAACAAGTATTCCCTCATGTTATCATGTTCTCTCCCTCATACCATGCATAAATTACCATTTTGTTTACCTGCACAGCCTTCTGTACTGCATACAGAACAATTTACTCAGGTGGAACAATGACTTTACTAAACACTTCCAGAAGCCATTTCACACTCAAAAAAATCGTTTTAGTAGCTCATCTCAGACACAAATAGATAGCTAGCTGCTTGTTACCTGTAATTTTGCTTGCATTACATTACATTTATTTAGCAGACGCTTTTATCCAAAGCGACGTACAGTAAGTGCGCACAGAGACATCAAGATCACTACAGAACAGACAAGGCAAAGCACATCCTTCGCATAATGTAGCAGCTATCCCTAGCAATGAACGTCGACTGTAGTTCACAGTAAGCTGTGGGCAAATCAGCAACACCACACTTCCATTCCTAATACTCGTATAAACTATAATAAACAGACAGGAAAACACAGGGATGCTTGCTAGCTTGCCACTGTAAAGGCAATACTATCTATATTAATTTAGCTGAGAGGGACCGATTTTATGCATAAGTATATAAGGTTAGTTAGCTTCACAGAAGAAACACAGGGATTCACGCATTGCAGCTAAATTTCCTTCGATGCTTACACCAAACATCTGTGTTGTTGGCAACGCCACGTAACACGTGCGAGTTTGTCAACACAGACAATACACCCTAAGTTTACTTCATAAATTATTTATCATACCGTTGGAATGTGCAATTTGTAATATTAATTGTATGAAAAACAATAAAATACAGTTGACAATGTAATTACGAACCCGCATGGCATTGCGTGAATTCACACTGGTATATCGAAAAATCGGTAATACCACCAGCCCTAACGACGTTACCTGCCATGGCGAAATTCAATGCGTTTATAGCATAACACTGTTAGTATGATAAAACAACTTACATTTCAGCAACATCATCTCGGTCATCAGTGGATTCAGCGTCACTGAGACAGGATGAGTCTCCCTCGGCAAAAACATCTTCTGGCTTATCCAGTTCGTCTAGCACTTGGTGCACGGATAAACGCCTCAAAAATCTCGACATAACTACACAAAAACTGTATCAAAAATACTCTAAAGTATTAAATGTAACTGCGGGCCTTACCTAATTAATTGTGCTTTGCTAAACGGAATGTAGCGAGCTACGCTACAAGGTAAAACCACTGCGCCATTTTGGTTCGATAATTACGCGTGGCTCGCCACTTCCTCATACGCACGGCTCGCTTTCCTTTTTTACGACGGCTATTGTATTCAATAGCCGGCTTGTTTCAAAGATAAGAGTCTTGGCTATTTCCTGGAATATTTGACAGACAGTTTTAAAACCCAATGGAAAGCTAATAATACTCAGAGTGGAGGCGGGTGGAAGACGGTTTTTCCCACTTCAGATAGGCCTATTGTGCTATCAGTCAAAGAAATACACCCAATTGACGACGGTTTTGCATAAATCACTGCAAGCATGTTCAAAACTACTCTGGCTAACATATACTAAGCCATGGGATTGGTACTCCAGAAACTGGCTGAGTTTCACAACGCCAAAGTGAACACAGCCGAACGAGTCGTAATCAAGTGCAAAAAAGCACAAGTCGGTTTAAAATTGGAAAAAAATAATGTACAGCCGTATGAAAGTTTTAAAGTATTTTTTCTTGAAGCCTAAAGGTATAATGATTTTTCAAACCAAAGTTTTGTGAAATACAATTAAGCAGAACAGTTTACCAGCACATTGTTTATGGTGTGACATCAAGCTGCAATACATGTTTGAGAATTAGGTCCGAGTTTCCAACGTTATTTACAAAGTTTTATTCCGACGTTTTGGGCTTAAAAACCACTTTCCCAGAAGGAATGGATATATCTTAAGGATATTTAATCAAAATATTGAGGTGAGCAGTTTATTATATATTATTAAATTAATGAAATGTATAATGTAATAATTTCCGTCACGCCGGCGTTACCGCTAGGGGGCGTTTGGCATTAAGAGGTTAACATTTACAATCAAAAATTGTCTTATTGTACATTGACAAACACAAGGGGAATAATCAGTCAGCAGGGCACAAGAGAGCTTTGAGCAGTGGATAGATGTGGCCCACGATTTGACCAATATATTTTTGTGTGCAAACATTCTGGTAGAAAAACTGGACAACCCCAAATGATGTGCATTTCTCAATAAGCATGTGATCAACGTGGGCCAATCTGCTCTGCAAAACGACATCTGCAGAAGAAAAACTCATAGGCGTTATTAACCCCTTCGCGCAGATACCAAATTTGGTCAATTCTCACCTATTTAGGGGGTGTTCTAATTAAGGCTTTATAACTCCAGGTGTGAGCATCACAGAGACAGTTATACCATTTACAATACTAACTTAGATTTGTTTATTTTCTTAATTTATGTCAAATTAAAGTGTCACAAATGCAAAGAAATCTTGGAGAAAATGCAAAAAAAACTATACATTTCCTGGATCATAAACTCAGTGTCCACAAGTGTGCAAAATCTGAGGGTGATATGCAGAACTACAGATCTATTATGCAAAATTTAGGCAGTCTACCCTGCTGTCCCTTAGCGTCTCCAAATGTATCCAAAATGGCTAAATTGTGCACTGCTGTAAATCATTAAATAATGATATATTTAACTACAAATCTGTTTTGGCTAATAAACTGTTTTCACTTTTACATAATTTTCAAGTGGGGATTACTATCTTTTCATCAGAATACGGGGATGTACCTATCCAAAACCTGTCATAAAATTAATAAAATATTTTGTGTACATTATAAAGCATATACACAGTCATACTCCAAGGAAACTTTTCATTCATCTATCACATATGCACAGTAAATTTGAATGAGTATTTTCCATTCCCTGCGTGACAAGTATTGCCCAGGGAGATACTAAGCCATACAGTATATATTATGTACAATAAGATTACAATAAAATAATATTCCACCATCAGGAAAATGCTGGCAAATGTTCTAGCTTCAGGGCAAATGAAACATAAAACATGACTGAGCCACCTATGAACACTTACACTATAGTGTGAAATGCACTCAAAATGCAAAAATAACAATATCGAACATATGGCACAACCACTCCCAAAAATCCATGTAAGCAGGTGAGGATTTTCTCTTGCCTTGCTGACGAGTTAGTAAATTAGTAAAAACTTACAATAACAGGAAACAACTATTACGCCTCGGCCAGCGAATGTACATTCTAAGTTGTTTGTGTAAAACTAAACTGATAATTTATTGTTCAAAGCATCCAATAAGACATTGCAAACACCATTGCTAATAATGTCCTATATTGGATAAAAGAAGTCAATGAAATCATAATGAACTGGAATGAATGAGACGGGTTTGCAGAGCGTGGGGATTTTTACACAACAACAGATAGTGTAATAGCATTACAAAGTGTTGTTTATTTCTCACACGGATTGTCCCAGACAACTGACCACTGAATTTTGAAAGGGACATCTCTATGCATAAAACCAATGGTAGGATTAGCAGATATTGATAGTAGAATAACGTGGTATCATTACACAATAATTTTACATGTTTATTTTGCATTTGAGTGAGGAGGGCTTTTCACTGTTTTGTTGGAATACGTTCGGGCTATGGTTGGGTTTATCTTGTTGCTATGACGAAATATGAATTTTACGTGATGAAGAAATATATTTATGAACTCACACATAGACGCTATTGTCCACTATGTAACGCATGGGTAGGTATAGTTGCAGGCGAGACTGGGTGGGGGGGGGGGGGGGGGGGGGGGGGGGTTGCTTGTTAAATGGACTTGCTACAGGACAATAGTGACACTTAGAAACTCCGTATTTGGCAGAGTTGTCAAGAATCATGTACTAATAAACACAGAGTTTGTTGTTTCCACTGATAGTTTGGTTGCACTAGAAATTAATATCTGAGTTGAGCAAAATCTTGGCACCGGCGCCATTGCGACTAGGGGATCTACACAAAGGGGTTAAAATGGCTTTAAGCATTGTCAAAGAAAGAATATGCGCAATAATGGGGTAAGCCTCAGACCTACCAATAAAAGGCTCATCTGAGTCATGCAAAATGGAGGGGTTGGTATTCTGCTGTGTTGTACTATTTCCAGTACTTCATATTCTACTCCAGATTTGTGGACCTGGAGATGGACATCAAATACTGCAATGATGGCACAGCTCAGGGAGGTGATAAGGATTTAGTGGCTCATGTAAATTACATAACATGGCAAAAGCCTTGTTGATGTGATCCACTGGTTTCAGAGTAGAGAAATCAGAAAACATGAAACATAAAATAAGATTAACTAAAAGTGTATAGCAAACAGTAGCTCAGCAGATGCACAGCACAGTCAAAACAATACATAGCCAATGTGTCAACAATCAGAGAAGTTGCGAAGAAACTAATAACATATTGCAACCACTCTAAAAGAAACTGTGTTACTTTCAATAAGTGCACAAATACCTTGAGAATGTTATGGTCATTGACCCCAAGCAAAACTCCTTTCTTTCACTTCTTTCTGACTCCTCCATTACAAATTATTCACCCAAGAAAACAGCTCTGCAATGACAGAGGGGAATCTGGAACAGAGGCAAGAAAATGTCTAATTATTGCACAGAAAGCAAAACTTGTCCATTCCAACCAACTTGTTAAGGCAGTGTTCAGGACTGGACCCAAATGCAAGACTCTGAGACAGAACTCGATGCACCTCCACCAGGGAGAATATTAGATTCAGGCAAAGCAAGCAAGGCGAACTAAAAAACGGGGTTGGGGAACTAAGAGGGGCAGGAGAGGAGACAGAGTGGGTCAGGGCAGGCAAGAGGCAGGCTGGGCACGCTGGATGAGGAAGGAACAGAACAAAAACAGATTACAGGCAAAAAACAAGGTAGCAAACAGAATGAGTGATCTCAAACAAAGCAGAGAAAACAAACTGGCACTGAAACGGTGTGAGAGGGGAAACTAAATAGGGAAGGGACTGATTGAATAACTAAAAGGAGTGAGGAATGTGTGTAAGCGGGAGAGTGATAGGCTAACTAATGAAGGAGAGAAACAATGAACTAAATGGGGACCATGCCCAGCCTGCAATGAACACAGAAACGAGACGAACAGGGTAAACTGAAAAACATGACATGAAACATAAGGAATGGGAAAACAGAGAAAACGAAAGGGAGGCGGACTGGAGGGAAACGGCGGATGTTACACAACTCTGCTGATGCAGAAAGATGTGCCTCTTTAGTTTAAACCTTTCCCCTCTAAAATCATTGAACAAATTATATATAATCAACTGCAACCTGCTACCTGACTGAAAATAACCTATTTGACCCAAATCAGTCTCATTCACTGGAGATGGCTCACCTCTCTGTAATGGAATGTGCTAAAGCAGCATCCATGTCTTAATTTGATTTCTCTGTTTGATACAGCAGTTGGCCAGCAGGTCGTTTTAGCTTGACAAAAATGATAATTTCAGGCAAAGTCCAAAAATGGTTTTCGCCATACCTTTCTGAACAATCTTATCAGGTGGCCTGGCAGAGATCTGGCTTAAAGTCCAATAGCCTTACCAAAGGAGAGACCCAGGGATCTGTTCTTGGGCAATTCCTGTTACCCTTGTACATAGACCCTTTGGCTGTGTTTCTCCCACAGTAATCTACAACCCACTAAGCTATGAACTCACTATCTGACTTTTCAACTCACCACCAATGAAAGGCTGCCCTAGGTAGTTGGACAAGTTTGACGACTATTGACCTTTCACCTTGTTTGGCTGTCATTTGCCTGTCAGGTTTCTCTCTAGTAAACTAGCTAGCTAGCTACCTAACATAGATAACATTAGCAAGCTAGCTAACGCTAATGTCTCAGTGTAAGATAAGAGAGAAGCAAAATGCCATCAAAATACTCTTTTCGGTCATGCTGTAATAAATTACTGTCCGAACTCCAGCTTAACAAGGAAGAAAATAGTTATCTTGTTGAAAAGAAAAGTGGCCATCTCTCAAGCATTGCAATTCTTTCAGCTCCCTCCAATGACCAAATGCTGAACCAATACTGACCCTCGGACTTGGGATGAGTACTTCAGTACCGTTACTGCTGGTTGAGGGCTCCGACTGAGGGCTAACTCTGGCAACCTGATACAGAGATGGGTGTGGTACCAACGTCGTAATACTACTGGTTCAGGAGCTTTTATAGAGGCGGGAACCAAACTCTGATATCTTAGACAGAGATAAACACCACACTCTCTTACGGCCTGTAAAAAAGTTTTTGTAGTGATAAATTCATAATAAATATATTTTTTAGGGAAAAGCAATACTTTTATTCGGCATCTATCAACAAGCTGTGTGGATGTATTATTTGTCTATGTAAAAATGTTATATCTATAGCCTCTAAATTTGCTAACACAATGGAGTTATCTCAGACTGTTAAGAATATTTGTCTAGTTCTGCATAAGAGGAAATCACGGTACTTTCAACAAGTGCACAATTCCTTGAAGCTTTTATGGCGATTCACTGAGAACAACAGCGTGTTATCCAGTTATCCAATCATCCACCAGTTATTTGATTGTTGAGCCATTTATTCGTTCTGTACAATATCCACAATATTGATCTGTTTCATACTACATATACTACTCACCTCACAGTCTGCCAAATAACTAAATGTAAATATAAATTATGAACATTTTATTAATTGTGTTGGGTTTCCCAACCAGCTGATTCCAGACAGCCAGTGACAGAATTTCACCAACAACAGAATATGCTCCTGACCGAAAGATCAGATTATACAAAACCGACTCCATACCAAATCAGATAACCACATAAAAGGCCATCAGTCCAACATACTTGTGAATGTATCAGGATATAATACCGACTGGATTTGATGCCTTTGACGTGAATTCACTGGTAAAAAGCAGAACATGCAGAACATGAATGACAGTTTGACAGCAGTCAATGATACCTGACCTTGGTATTCATGAGATGGTGCTCTGAGTCACGGGGATGAGTATCCTGGGAGCTGCTGTTCAGTTTGATGTTTACAGCGGACAGAGGTTGTGTGTTTTAGTCTCAAGTGGTACCTCAGTCTTTTAGCATTAAGCATGGTACTTAACCACAATTGCGCCTGTGAAATCCCACTCCTGTAATCGGTTCATGGAGCAGAAAACAGTTTTAAAACTGCTTTAATATTTAAAACCTTGAATATTTGAAGTGACCTGGTATCAAATCGTCTGCACTCAATAAATAAATGATGTAATAAGAGGATAAAAGGACATGAAACACATGCGCAGAATCACTGTTACCATCGCGGCGTGACAGGAAGTCTATGCTCTGCACAGGAAGTCTATGCTAGGGCCCGACCGATATGGGATTTTAGGTCCGATACCGATGTCGATAAAGAGGGGTTAAAATTTCCCGATTTCCGATAAATCTGCCGATATACAGTATATATATTTGTATAATGTAAATCAGACATATCCCAGAAATCATCAGTCACATTTGGGTCTTAAAGAGCAATTATTAAAGAATTGCACTGGAGGCAGGATTTGTTTTACTTACAAACAATAAACTATTAATTTAACATTATATAACATCATACATAGAACATAGTATGTCACCTAACCTTTGAAAGTAAAGTAAAACTAATTGAAATATATACATATTCTTTTATAACAATGTAACATTCTTTAATCTTTATTATTACACACTGGCCAGTCTCTGGTTCAAATGTTCTCAAACAGAAAACAATAAGTATGTTCTACATTAGAACAATAGTATGTCACCTAACTTTTGAAAGTAAAGTAAAACTAATTGAAATAATATATGCATACTTTTATAACAAGGTATATTCTTATTACACACTGGCCACTGTCTCTTTGGTTCAAACGTTCTCAAACAGAAAACAGTAAGTATGTTCTGCATTAGAAAAATAGTATGTCACCTGACCTTAAAATAAAACAAAAATGAACTTAAATATTATGCATGTTCTTTTAGAACAAAGTAGGTGTACATTTCTTCATTTCACACACTGGTCACAGGCTCTTGAGGTTAACTTCAATACTGCCAATTTAACAGAAGCAGGTTGTAGTGCAGGAAGCACAGCTTCTCTGCATTTTCTCCTGAGAGTGACATTCTTTTTGCTAGTTTTACATTTTCAAAAGAGAAAAGAAAAATAACAGTCCATGAAAAGACCAATAAAATGGGTACACGAAATAGCATGGTCAGAAGTTCAAGCTAGTTAGCTAGCTAGCTCGCTTGACAGACCTTACTGACTGGGATTGGGGAAGCTAAACTAGCTAGCTAGCTAGCTAGCTACCTATCGATAGGTAGATTGAGTATGAAGATTGAGCAATTGACTCCAGAATATGCTAAAGATATGCACTTGGAATCATTAATGGGACTCTAGCTACATTCAACACTCTTGAATTGATTTCACTGTTTATAGAACTCAATGTGGCCGCAACAAGTTCTTCTAACATCACTTGCAAATGTGTTTACTCTGGGAACCTAGCCAAATTATTAGCTAGCTAGCTAGCTAGCAAGCAAGCTAGCTAAATTTTAGTTAAGAAATGTAGTTAGCCTCAGTCATTTGGCGACTAAAGCGGCAAGTAAGGTAACGTTAGTCTTGGCTGTGTAACGTTGACATTTATTGTCCAACAAAATGAAATGTCTTTGCTAGTTGTTCATTTACGTTACAGTTGTGTTTTTCTCACAAACAATAATTTACCTCAATCCACGTTTGACGCAGCAGCCATGAATGTGTAGTTGTATCGATGATCCGCGTTCAATCACGGAGTCGAGAGGGTGAGACCATAATGTGGAGTGGAGGTATATGGTTAATCAGCGAACGGCGCCCTCTACTGGGGAAATTTAGTAAAATTGTGTTTAAGTGTTTAAAAATTATAATTTTGTTTTTACATATTTTATCGGTGCTTATCGTGGATTTTCCCCCCGATACAGATATATCTGTGACAGGCCAATATCTGCCGATAATATCGGTGCTCCGATATATCGGTCGGGCCCTAGTCTATGCTCTGCTTGATTCATGTGTCATGTGCTAGTGCCTGTTGTAGAGTCCTGGCTGCTGTGAGCAGCGACACACTCACCTTCACATCAAGGATTAGAAACGGCTCAGGGAACGAAGATAATAAATTAAAACAGACAACATTTTTCATGGACCAAAAACAAAAACGGAATCAATATCAATATCCGGAGAGAAATGTAAACCAGTATGTAAACCAGTGAATAACGTTATGTTTTGTCGCAGTTATATTTTTCTCTCCTTGCAAACCCTAGGCTGCAGTCTAATCCATTAAATCTCACGCCCTCTGGCACTGTAACTAGAAACTATTATGTAGATGAAAAAAGGTGGCAAAGCACTAGGCTACTTTATTTTTTATTTTCATCAAGTATTTGAGTAATAACATGAGTTTACCGTTGGTATAAGCTTAGGTATCTCAAACTTTTTCTATTCCACGGAAAAAAAAGATCTGATTTGGGCCATTATATAGCCGATATTATATAAGTGTTTTTGTGATTTGGCTAACACTTAGCTACTTTCAAATTAAATTCAAAGTATCATATACTGTAGTATCAAATAATACAACCTACCCCTATAGGGATGATGTACCTAGACTTTTGCACACGTTCTTGCCAACTGCTGGCTATTTTCTCTGTTTATAAGTTATAGAGTACTGAAACAAATGCCACATCAGCACGCAAGCCCCTACTGCCCAAGGCTACGATAAAACATGCGACGCTACAAAAACGTTCCCTTTCACTCCTCTCATTTCTCTGTTTCTCACTCGCCCCAGAGGCATAAATCCAGCGCGATTCTGAGCTTGTCACGGGGAGAGAAAGGCGACATTGGAGACGGTCATATGACTACGGGACCGTTGGGAAGCCGCTCCAGGGGAACAGAGGGAGGGACAGGGCTATAAGCACAAGGATCCGTCTGTTTGGGAAGGAGCTGAGATATTGGAAAACTGTCCTTCCTTCCAGTAGAACGTGGACGAATGAACGTCACATGGCAGAAGTCTCCCCAGGCCAGTCAGTTTTCAGTTCGGATGAGTGAAATGATGAATGAGGGAAGGGGGTAGGATGCTGCTTTAGAATATGTGGATGGGACCCTAGAATAAGAGCGGGGCGGGTGTCTCCTCGGGGCCTGTGCCATGGCAATCACAGCAATCACCACTGCTCATTCTTCAGACATCATTCAGGCATCACCGTGCCACAGTGTCTAAGAGCCTAAGAGTAAGAGTTTAAGTGGAAAACACAAAAATAAATACTTCACATGCAGAGGTAACATACAAACACCTGCTGCTCTGACATGCAAATGCAACATACAAATACCTGCAGATGTAACATTCAAATACCTGCAGTTCTGACTTGAAGATGTAACATTCAAATACCTGCAGCGTGCTTTCAATATGCTTTCAACTGCGCCCTGGCTGTCAGCAGTTACCATAGTTTGAACATTTATGTTTATTTTATCTTGGCGTCTGTTTATAAATGACATAACTACACAATATTATCATAGTTTAACTGAAACATCTCTGGGATTAGTTTTGATCCTATTTTAGGATGGTAACTGTGAGGTCCCTGTGTTCCGTCTCTGGTCTTCCGTTTGTCTCAAAATCCACCCAATGTTTTCCCTCTCTCCTTCCACTGGTGTTCTTCACTCCCCGCACCTGCATTGTGTTTCCCTCTCGTGTCCTCGTTAGTCTTCCCCCACCTGTTGCTCATTCTGTCCACGTCAGTGTGTATATTTAGTCTGCCCCGATTCTGTGTTTGGGGCTGGACCGTCTTGTCATCTCCTAGTGTTCTCGTCATGTTCTTGGCGCGTCTTGCCCTGGTCCTGTGAGTTTGTTCCTCGTTCTTGTCATGTGTTTATTGTTCTTAATGGTTTGTTTCGTCCGTCTGCCCTGGTCTTGTCCTGTCTTCTGTTCCCCCGGCGGCTCCCCCTCCAAGGCTCCCTCCTTCCTCCATGACTCCCTCCTGACCCGTCTGAGTTCCTGTCCCGTCTTTGGTCCTGACCACCCCAGGCTGAGTGCCTGCTCCCCCCCAGGCTGAAGCGCCTGCTCCCCCCCCAGGCTGAAGCGCCTGCTCCCCCCCAGGCTGAAGCGCCTGCTCCCCCCCAGGCTGAAGCGCCTGCTCCCCCCCCAGGCTGAAGCGCCTGCTCCCCCCCAGGCTGAAGCGCCTGCTCCCCCCCAGGCTGAAGCGCCTGCTCCCCCCCAGGCTGAAGCGCCTGCTCCCCCCCAGGCTGAAGCGCCTGATCCCCCCCGCACTGTCCATGGCTCTCCTGTGGCCTCCACGCCCACACCTGCCCGCGGGCCCCGCGCCTGTTCCCGTCCGTTCCTGACCTTGGTCGCCCGCACCGGTTTTTTGAGCCACGGACTGGCCTGGTTCCAGTCCAGCCTCCGCCTGGCTCCGTCCAGGCCGTCCCTTTCCCCGTCTGTCTCCAGTCAGCTTGGTTAATGCCCAGGCACTCCCCTCCCGTCTGATTCCTGACCTTTCCGGCTCCTGCCCCTCTGGCCCGTCCAGGCCGTCCCGACCCTCCTAGTTCCCGGCCCTCCTAGTTCCTGACCCCCCTAAGTTCCCGACCCTCCTAGTTCCTGACCCCCCTAAGTTCCCGAGCTGTCCAGTTCCTGACCCATCCAAGTTCCTGCCATGCCTCGTGTCTGTCTGTTGTGCCTGTGTTCCTATTAAATGTACTCCCCGGCGGAGTTTTCCCCTGAGCCGTCTGAGTCTTGCATTTGGGTCCCGTCCCCTCACGAGAACGTAACAGTAACATATAAAATATTGTCATTTAATTAATGAAATAATTAAATAATGACTGACACATTTCTTACAATGCTACCTGTTCTGCTCAAGAACAAGAAGGCTGAAAGGGAGAGTGAAACAGAATCAGACTGTGAGAGCAGCCTGATTAAACAGCCAGACAAAAGTTAGCATAGAGAGTAGCTGGGTCATTCTACACATTAGCCAAACATCTGCTTTACTGTGAATTAGTCCCTAACCCAAAACCCACTTTACTGTGACTCAGTCCCTAACCCAACACCCGCTATAGTGCAAATCAGTCCCTAACCCAACACCCGCTTTACATTTCAGGACAGTTGATTCAGGCAGTTCAGACTTCATTACAGCCTCTCGTTAAGGGGGTGCTGCTTTTTATTGTGCTAAATATTTTGGAGTCCTCTTTAGTCACCCAGGCTTTTCTAAAGAATGGCTGCCACAACAGAAAAGAAATGCACTTGAGAAGTTATCTGGACATGAACGAAGCGGCTGTCACAGGCGGTAATAACGGCCCGCCTGCTGGAGGCATAGCCTGTCAGTATTCAGCTAGCTTCTCAATTGCAAAGGCAGCAGGCAGAGGACAGAAATAATCTGCGGAAGATTGTAGCTGATGTCACAGTCTGCACTTTGTTGAACACAACTTGCATAGAGGAATGCGCTGGCCTTTGGCTTTCATTCACTACGGGAGAAAACAGCCAAAGTAGATAATGATTCTTCAGTAAACGAGCCTCCCCCTGTCTGTCATAACTTCACGACTGTCTGACAGAACACAAGTATAGGCATATATCTGCACACTGAAAAAACACTTAACACGTGTTTTATTCTTGTAATGAGACTTAAAATCTTATTTTTAAATCTCAAGTAGAAAATAATAGCTTGTTTTAAGTTTGCTTAAATAATAGCTTACTGTTTGCTTGATAAGTGACATTTTCTAACACCATGAGCAAATCTTGAAATGAGGCAAACTGTCTCACTTCAATGACAATATTTTTGGTCTTATTTAGCAAAGAGGTAGTAGAATTAAGATTTTAAATCTAAATATAAGACTGAAATACTGGTTGAAATACTGGGTTTTTTTTTTGCTTCGTTTTTGCAGTGTGAGGAAAGAGCAACATCTGGCAACGTATTTTAACTGTGGCCCATTGAGTCTGATCACCCAAGCAATCTGTTTACCCTCTCCAGTCATCAGGGGTCCACTGAAGTTGGTACATGAGTTGGGCGCATTGTTCAATTCAAAACAAATGTTTACAGAGACAGCAAAGTCATAGTACGTACAGGACCAGCACAGCTGACTGAAACCTCTCTACCCCACTAGGGGACACCAGCTGTACGCTGCGCTCAATCAGTACGACTCTCTTCTCTCAGCCCGAGAAGAAACCTCTGGAAAGGCAAGGGGCCTCCACCAGTTTTCTTAGCTGGGGCTCTTTCTGTGAGCTGTGATTGCGATGAAGGCCTTGGAGGGTTTTGACCGTCTCTCAGGAATGCTAGCTGCAGTTCAGCCTGTGAGAAAAGGCGTGAGGATGCAAAGCGCAGTTGAGCACATTGACACAAAGGCAACCCAGAGCATTGCATCTTTTCACTTGAAGCCAGTCAACATGCGGCACGTACTGTACGTAACTCTCCTAAGCGCTTCACTGGTCCAGCAACATCCCACGTTCATCTTACTGCCCAATCATACCATCGAAAGCACTTTGACAGCGTGGTGGACGTCAACCCAGAGTTAGATGCAAAGATGCAGCTGGCTATGCTTCAGGTCAAACACACGTACAGTACATGGTCAAAGGTTCCTAACAGCAGGGGAATGAAGCTGGAGATAAGAAGACTGGTCACACCGTTTCCACTGGAATGTCGATAGCTATTCCTGCCTCCTCAGCTGATGCCAAAAGTTTTTAGCACCTCAAGTAGACTGAAGATTTAGCTAATATGATTGATGATGCAGACTTGGACAAGGACAGTGATGACGCGGATTTGACTTAATAACGTTGCCATTTACCATATTCATCAAGACATATTGGACATGCTGGACAGAAGACAGATATGCTTAGTGAATCTAAATAATAAGTGCATTTGGTACAGAATTCCACCTGCTTCAAACCACAAAAATTAGGGCTGCATAACCGACTTCATTTGCATGATGTTTGACAGACGGAGAAGGGCTAGGATGTGAAATTGATCACATCAGTCTGGTCCTCAAGAGCGTCAGTGTCTGCAGGTATTTCTTCCAGTCATTCAGTACAATACCTGATCTACCAGCTCTCCTTAAAAGAGGGAATTCATTTGCGCAAACAGGTTATACAGTTCATGGCTGGATCAAATATGTGTAGATACTGTGATCTTCAAAGATCCTCCCTGTGAAGTACTTGCATGTCTCAATACCCGTCAACTGCCAACTCCAGTCCCATTGTCAAAATAGATTTGATTCCTTTTTCATGAATTCACACTTCAAACTACAGTATCTGTAACTACAGTAACTCTCTGTGCTTGCTGTATAGGTATGAGGCATGCCCCACCAAGTAACTTGGTGGATGGCATACCTGCCATCCCAATTATGACGTATTTCTGCAAATTGTAATGCACAATAATTCAACATACTATTTACGTGCTGAATTTAACAGTTTGAAAAAAATAAAATGGTAAATATGGCATGTTCAAAAGTTTAGGCACCCTTCCAGTTGATCCATTAATACTTTTTTAAGGCCTCAAAACCTGATTGGCTCGTTAGGCCTTACATTAAGCCAAGTGAAGACAATTACTCTGACCCTTCTAACCTATCAGGGTGTTCTGTTGACTCTCAACAGCCATGGGTCCCTCTAAACAGCTAACCGAGGTCTTTAAAATGAAGGTAATTGATTCTTGGCAGGGGAAGGCTATAAGCGATATATAAACGCTTTGAATTTCCAGCTTGGAATTTCCACTTTTACAAGGAGTTCATCAAAAATTTCACTCTTTGGCCACAACCACTAAAGATAAATTTGGAGAAAATTTGAATAAAAGAACACCTTGCCAATCCTTAAGCATGGGGGTGGATCTATTATGCTTTGGGGTTGTGTGCCAGCCAGTGGCACAGGAAATATTGTGTGGGTGGAATGAAGAATGGATTCAACTAAATCTCAACAAATCATAGAAGCTAATGTCCCAGACTCTGTGAAAGGAGATTGAATATTTAAACAGGTCAATAATCCAAAACATACCTCAAAATCAACCATGAACTATTTAAAGGAATGAAAGTTGAAGGTTTTGTAATGGCCTTCACAGTCCCCAGACTTGATTGAATATTATTGAAAATCTGTGGGGAGATCTCAAACATGCAGTACATGTAAGAGGAACTATGAATATTTCTGAACTAAAAGGGTTTTGCATGGAACAGTGTGAAAAATTCCTAAAACAAAAATAGAAAGACTGTTAGCTGGCTACAGAAACTTTTTCTGAAAGCTGCAATTTCTGCCAAAGGAGGTGTTACTAAGTAGTCTACTGACTGGCAGGGTGTCCAATCTTTTGCACATTTACACATTTACACACATAACTTGTGTTTTTGGTTATTTTATAGTTCAGAATGTATAGCTAACTGTGTGTACTAATGTTTATTACTGGGGATAGCTCCTACGCTGTGAGAAAGTTGTGCTTTGTTGGATTTGCTTTGTAGTCGCGTCAATGACCTTCAAAATGCGCTTTGGATAAAAGCGTCTGCCAAATAATTGTAATGTAATGTAATGTACTATTTTATATATTTTTTAAATCTGTTAAATTCAGCAAATAAAAAGTGCATGTTTAAAAGTCAATATTTACAGAAATAGGTCATGTTTAATTTTGTTCCCTGCAGAGGTTGTGTTAACTTCTTTTCACTTAGAAAATCAACAAAACATGAATTTGACCAGGTGTGCCCAATCTTCCGCATACCCCTGTGTATGCATGGTACGAAGAGAAGGAAAGGTCATGCCTTTGAACCTCCGGAGTATCTGACACATGCACAACTAAACCATTAGGCAGGCAGACAGTACTTACCGAAGCTAATAAAGGGAAAAAAAGAGATTGCCTTCAGCTTCATCTGTGCAAACGTTGTTGGTCACTTACAGAACACAGAAATACAAGAGTAACTTATCAGAGTAACATACACTGTGCTGTGAGTTTGTGCTGTTTGAAAGTTGTGTGCATTATGCATGTTGGCAAAATGTGGGCGGGCCAATCTTTCTAATACTGCACCCGTCTCTGGGTTATGTTGGGTTGTAGTCAGTGGTAATAAGCAGTGTGTAAATTATCAATACTGTGGCATGAAGAGTCGCCTGGCCTTGCGGAATGTCAAACGTGTATTTTCTTACTACCGCCGAGGAATATTCAACAACATTGCATCATTTGCATGAAATCAGAGGATAGCTTAAAGGAGCTATATGTAACATTGACACCGAGCGTTTAAAATGGGTACTGCAGTCCCAATTCACAATATTGGAGAGTTGTCTCCGCCCGACCCCTCCTCCCCAGACTCGAAGCTCACGCGTTACCAGGTTGAGGACACTGAACGAACACGAGCGCAAGACGAGCCGAGCGCAACATTATATTTTGAGACGAGCTTATTCTATTTTGACAATGTAAATTGATCAGCTAATGTATACGTTTGCAATTTATTTATTGTTTGCAAATTATAAACCAGCTCATGTGGATTTTTTATAACTCTGTCAATGTTAGCTATAGATGCATGACTGGCTATGTTTACAGTCACACAGATATAAGCTAACGTTAGTGGTATGTTTAGCTAGTAACTATATACATATATATATATTTAAATCTTTAGCTAGCTAGCTAAATGAAAACGATGTTCAACTTAGCTTAGACATTCGTATATCGGCTGTCAGAGTGTCGGAGTACATCTGGTTGTTCGTAATGGGCAGTGGACTCTGAGTCAACTCGGAGAATAGTGAATCACACAGGCCAAAACAAATACAGACGTTCCGACCCGGAATGGAAATTTCAAAGGAGAACATACTGGCTGTAGCATTGTTGTCGGAGAAGCCAGTATTTCGATTTAGCATGTTTCCTTAATCTCTGATGACATATCATGGTCATTTTATGATTTAGTACAGTAAATTTGTTACATATAGCTCCTTTAATGTACTTACTAAATCTAAGGCAGAAGTTTAGGGTTGAAATTACTTCCTTGAAGAGACATTCAAAAGATTGCAGAAATATAAAGACGATATTTAAACATTAGAGGATAGTTTTTTTAGGTGTAGACACACGCAGTGTTTAAGAAGTAGTAACAATGGATCACTGCCTGTGACGACTACTGATGAGCAGAATGGCAGAAGACTACCGATTAACTTTTAAGAAAATAAAATGGAAAATTTACTTTTTGTGTTATTGCTGCCTCTAAGGGTGAAACTTTGGATAACTTATAGTTGACAGAGGAACACATCCCAAAATACCCTCCTCAGAGGCAGAAGACAAAATGAAAAATTGACTTATTCTGCCCCTAAGGCAGAACTAGCAGTTACTACTAATTGACATTGCGGCCTTTGAGGACCACAGAAAATGGCCCAGGCTTCTGTATTTGCTGCATCTAAGGCAACTTTCAGTTACTTACTTCAAATTCATGGAATGATGATAATTTTGCGTCTGAGTAATGCTTTTTTCAACTTAGCTGTATAGACTTCTTCATGGTATAGGCAAAGAATTATAACAAATTATAAATATATGTACCAGCTAATGTTAATATTAGCTAGCTTACGTTAAAATACACGCAAACATGAGTACTGTTAGCTATCTTGCTAATTTAGCATGATTTGTATGCTGCAAGGTAATTTGTCAGCTAACTGTATCAGGATCCAGTTATCTTTCAAGGATATTAAAGGGTAATTCCACCCAAAAATTATGTTTGATTTGTAGAAAGGTAGCTCTCCTCCTGATTAAAATGAGCCCCCAGCCAACTTTCTACCTGTAGTGAGAGCAGAGATATAGCCCCAAACTACTGCGCATGTACCAGGTACCTGGTTTACTATAAACTACAAGGCGCAAGGCTACAGCCAAGGCGCTTACAGTTCAGACCACAGTTTGCCACACCCACTGAATGACGTTACCGGAGCGGAGGCCGAGGCGATGCTAGTCCTAATGCTAGTGTCTGCAGCTCAGCATCTCTTTGAGACTAGAGAGGCCACGTAACTCGCTGGCAAGTTAGCCACTAATATAACAGTTCTACTGAAAAAAGATACCACCATCATGAGCTCTCCACAATTCCAAGGGAAATATGGCCATTAATTTAGGAAAACTTGCTTTTGTATCGACCAACATGCCGATACAGAATGTCGCACACTCTAATATTTTGTTGGACCGCCTTTAGCTTTGATTATTCATCGTGGCATTGTTTCGACAACCTTATGCAACGTCACAACATTTATTTCCATCCAGAGTTGCATTAATTTTTGGCCGAGATCTTGTATTGATGACGGGAGAGTCGAACCACTCCGTAAAGTCTTCTCCAGCACATCCCAAAGACTTTCAATGGGGGTAAGGTCAGGACTCTGGTGGCCAATTCATGTGTGAAAATTATTCCTCATGCTCCCTGAACCACTCTTTCACAATTTGAGCCCGATTAATCTTGGCATTGTCGTCCTGGAATATGCCCATTGATGGGATAACCTGGTCATTCAGGTACTCAGCTGACTTAATTGTATTGCTGCATAACGTTGCTGAGCCTCGACCTGAGGGGTATACTACAAAGTGAGATTAAGGGGATAGCGAGCTAAATTAAGCTTCAACTCTGGGTTTTCTGTATCACAAAGCCGACTCACTTTTAATCTGGATATATTGCCACGGCAATTTACTCTGCACGGCTAACCTGCTCCGGGGCAGGTTATGTTCAAGGATAACAGATTGAAACATATAAAAGCATCGCCCTTTGACCAATCAACTCCTTGTCTTTTGGAAAAAGGCGTCTCCATTCCAAAGGATCCCGTAGAGATATGTGCGGATACTGAAGGAATCTCTTCTCAGGGTGAGATTGAGTTCTGCAAAAGATTGTCTGAGTTTCGGAAAATGCTTGAGAGATTTTTTTTTAAATGAAAAAACGTTGATGTAATTGCTTCAGCAATATCTTAAACATGCTGTATCAAGTTTAAAGTTTAGATCATGTAGTAGTACAGTTGTCACATTAGAAATAAACTGTATGACAATGTACTGAGAGTATAGATTTATTTGTTATGAGTGGTAAGGTGAATAAGGTATTAACTAGCCTAATGAATTTAACCTACACGATGAACATTTTTTATTAAATCTTTTTACAAAGGCTCCTTCCTGGCTTTGTTGGAGGTAACGGTGTTGGTTTTTGCTCATATGATTGTTTCATGATCTTATCCGTCCATTATATCTGTCCGTATCAGTCTTTTTCCCCACAGGAGAGAACGTTGCTCTAGTACAGCCCATGCTGCACCGCTATAGGCTTGTTGCAGACACCGCCCCTTTTATGGGCACACGTACATACCTTGATTAATAAAGCCTGTGTTCACTTAGCAAGTTGATAACCACGTTCGTAGTACCAGTTAAGCCAGATTGCAGTGTTTAGGCTTTCTGAAGCCAGCTAACGCAAAGAAACCCTGGCTATGTTCAGCTTCCTTCGTAGTATACCCCCCTGACCAATTGAAGCAACCCCAGATCCTAACACTGCCTCCAGAGGCTTGTAGACCTACAGTGGGCACTATGCATGACGGGTGCAACGGCGACTTTTTTTTTGGCCAGACAGTGTACAATTAAAAGTTAAAACATCATTGTTGTAGTTGTTAGCAGCAGCGCGTTTACCACCTCCAATATCCAACCTCCTGCCATAAACAAATGCAGGGTTAGCTACTATAGCCTACTGCATGACAAACACATTTAAAAACCAATTTGTTTTATGCCAAGAAACCCGTGGCTAACAACAGCTAACAACACTAGCTTAGAAATTGACATCGTTAAAATTGCTTCTGTAATTGAATGCTCAAAGCAAAGCCATTCAATTATGTATGGTTAGCTCGCTAATGTTAGTCTACTTTTCATGGTCTTGGATCATAATGTAACGTTAGTTGACATGGTTCCTTACCGGGTGATTCAATAAGGCAGAGGAGATGTCAGGCAATAACGGAGGCCTCTCCACTCTGTAACTGACAGCACTTGAGTCCTGTTTGGTTTAGTTTGCCACATCTTTAGGAAATAACGTAACTTATCAATGTAATTTTTTGACATGATTGTAATAAAATAGCAATGATAGCTAGCTTGATCTATGATGTGTCATTTTTGACAGAAAAACAAGCATACTACAAATCATATAGTGATGTATACAAAGATAGTAATTTTTGTACTTTACTCTGAAATCATATTTACGAGCCCTAGTTGGCAAATGAGCATATCTATTCTGATATTGGTATGACGTGATGTTTAATTAAGGTAAGAAACCAAACTTGTCATTTCTAAGGAGCGTTTTTAGCAGAAAGTTGCAAGATGTATTTTATGCCATTGAGATGAATAATATATAAATAAATTGAAATTAAACAACATTTGTATACGTTTGTTTATTTATTTATAATTTCTTGACTGTTTATTTTGATCCATGTTTTTAACACAGTTGAATGAGTCCTCTGTTTGAACAATGAGCCTCCATTTGAACAAGCATCACAGATTAATTAGACAGATTCATTCTATGTACAAAAAATATTTTTTTAAATAAAATATAAAAATGATTATTATTAAGTTGAAGATGGTGGAATATTCTGGTGATTATGTTATTAGCTCATCTATTAGCCTATAATCTAAGGTTAATACTGTAAGGCATACATTATTATCCTCCATAATGCAGGTGAAAATCAGGCAGATCAAAAAAATATGTGATGTTTGTGCAGCCAGGGGTCACCTGTGTGGATTAATGAATGGATGAATGAATTTCCTTTAATTATTATAATGAATTTCCATGTAAGAGATGCTTCTGCCAGCATCTCTTACATGATTATAAAACCTAGTAGGCTAAACTGAAACATGCAGGTGGCATACATGTTTTTAGCCTCCTCTGTAGACATGTTGCTATATAAAGGCATTTTTATAAATGTCTAAAGACGAGTGACTCAATGTTTTTTCTTGATATCAGCAAAATCAACTGATCATTTTCAAACAGCATCTTAATGCTGAATCACATATTGGCATCTTTTTCCCATTTGTACCTTTTGGGAATGTATTTGGGAGCCCATTATGAGTGTATTGCCCTCTTCCTTTTATTGTAATAATATTATTCAAAACCCTGATTGGCTGCATGTCAGCTAACCTTAATCAGAGTTTGCCCATGAACATTGTTCAGAGTTGGCACTTTTGCATTGAGTAGGCTACTTTGTCAATATGCCAGTTTGGGCTGCTTACAACTGTACTACAGCAATTTATTGTAAAATAATATTATGTCATATCTATCATGCTGAACTTTGTCTGACTGTGAGGATAAAATTTGGTAGGCTGTGTGAGTAGCTATTTTTTGGCTGTCAGAAGATTCTGAGAAGTTCAGATCGCTAATCTCAGCTCTAATGAAAATGAGGCAAACGGATGCTTGTTTTGTTCAGAAATACATTTCTCAATATCATAGTGTTGTTTGCAGTCTTTCTGTGTATATAAATGCATTGTTGTCAATCTCACCAGTATGAATAAAGCATTTATCGATCTCACCAGTATGAATAAAGCATTTATCGATCTCACCAGTGAGTAAAGCATTTATCGATCTCACCAGTATGAGTAAAGCATTTAGCGATCTCACCAGTATGAGTAAAGCATTTATCGATCTCACCAGTATGAGTAAAGCATTTATCGATCTCACCAGTATGAGTAAAGCATTTATCGATCTCACCAGTATGAGTAAAGCATTTATCGTCGGTGTTGTAGGGGGATGCACATTCATGTAACCTTTTCTTCATGTCATTGCTCTGCGCCTTCCTCCTTGTGAATTTGATTTGGCCACCAGGGGTGCCAAACTGACATTCTGGACAGCCACAGTGTCTGTGGGTATTTGTGGTTTTCTTGCAGTCAGCAGTGAAATGAGGGCTTGAGAAGAAGGTGTTTGGATTCTTCTGCCAACCAATGGCTTAAATGCATCGCTAGTGTTGAACCATATCGAAAACCTACAAACAATACTGTCCTCCTGGTCTGGATTCTGACACCCATGAAATCCACAACTCTTCATGTTTGTTGAGCACGACAATTATGCTTTCTGCTTCAGGAGTGATGATGCCAATAGGCTTCTGTTAGCATTGCTTTCTCAATAAATTAAATACTCCAAGCATTTCCAAGCACACCCACCAAGCTCATTGACTCACTCATGCTGGGTCTGCTAGCCAGCTAGCTAGCTAGCTGGAATAAATGTTGATTTGCATTACAAGCTAGCTATCTATGTGTTATTCTCTGTATAGATGGATAAAGTAGGGTATTTGTTGGGCTATTTGACCAAAGGACACTATTAAGGTCACTCTGGACAAACAAATCATATTCATACATTAATACATTTGTGGCTAGAGATTGATGATTATTGATGCAGGCAGTTTCATAGGAAGGCAATCTAATTTGCATGCGGAAGGTCAAAAATGCACTGTAATGTTAATCTTGATCCGTTTTCATTTATTTAATATTTCAGAATAGAAAAAAGGAAAAGATCTCCTACTGTGATGACACAGTATGGGGGTTGCGGTGCCGGTCAGGTTATTTTAGCTATCATTCATTGTGTGGATTCCTATTTGTATCATATTATAACTCAGCAGATGCTGTCAATTCAACATTGTGATCAGTAAGAGAAAATATCTTGGTGAATGAAAAGATTTATTGATCTGTCTCTACTTTTTGCAAGTTATATTACTCATGCATGGCAAACTATTTTGAGAGGTGTAATTGCATGAATATTTAATTGTATGAATCTAAAGGAAAAAAGGAGGCAACCGAAGACTGTAGATGGGCTCACTCATGGCCTGTCATGTGAATTATCCTTCATGTGACATATTCACTTTCTTTTGAAAGCTATATACATGGGAGTGCTCAATTCAGGAAAAAGAACACTGCATGATTGAGTTTCGGATTTTGTGAAAATGCAGAAAAAAAGCTGTGAAATTCTTGAGTGATGAGCTTGTGCAAGCATCCAAAAATCTAAACTAATTTTCAGCAACAGCATGATTGATTTGTTAATAAGCTTTACTCAACGTTGGGGAGAATGATTCATCCATGTAAGTGGATAATGTATGTCATTTTATCTACTTTTGACTCCCAATTTTTGTATTTTTCCAATTCTTCACTCATAATAGGGTTTTGGGCATGCATGGCCCGCATATGCCGAGGGATAGGGTCTACCAGCATTTGGAATTGTCCAGCAATATTGTCAGCTAGGTCTGGCACTATTGCTCATGTTAATCAGATAATTGGACTGACATTTCTCCTACATTGTAAGTTGCTCTGGATAAATAAATGGAACAGAATGGAAGAGGAATGCGTCAGCAATCTTCCGTGGGAAAGTTAATTAGCTCACCCTTCGTTGATGGAAATGGAAAACGCTGCCCCGGGCGTTGTTGCGGAATATCCCATAAATGCCTGATTGAGTCCAGATCCGGTGACTGAGAATTCCATTCCAGTGCCATCCTCCAACTGTTCCTTCTCAGTTCACGGCTCATTGTCATCCTGAAAGACACCCTTCTCAGCGGGAAAGAAACCTGTGCATACTTGTGCATGTAAAGATGATCAATTATTGCCACTAAGTAACGATTAACATCAAACTTGTCTTCTAAGGGTACAAATACGTTTTGGCATCACAAAATCAGGAACAGCAGAAGTAAAAATATGTTTTTAAAGATCTGATATGCAGTGGTTATTAGAATGAAAAGCAGTGAAACTGCAGTTGTAGATAAACAACGCTCCCAGACCTATGGCTACATGTGCCGTAATTCTCCTTTGAGATCCCGCAGCACGTTGTAGCTCCCAGATCCCTGTCACCTCTAATTGGACTAAAATCTGTGCACCCCTCTCTGGGTCCCTGGGCACAAACCATTTAATTAATGATGATTTTCTTGGAAGGGCTAGTTTGGCATCTTGGCGTTGTGTGGTGACGCACTTAGATCTGACTGTTACCACATGCTTCTCCCCCCTTCTCTCTCTGTCATCCTCTCCCTCTTTTCTCCCTCTGTCTTTCTCTTTCTCTCTTTAAATACATTCATCTCTCTCACTGTAGGAGCCATGTGGGTCTGTAAGCCCTCCGTAGTGCGGCTCTGTTCATTCCAGGTGAGTGGAGGGCGATGTCCTGGTAGCTCACGCGTGGACAGGCTGTTATTAATGTACTTAGAGGAGGGAGATAGAGGAGAATCACTCTATGGCAGCGGTGGAAGGGACTTTCTGCAGCTCTGACTTTATCCGGGGGCTACGCTATGTGCTACGCTGGAGGATGCTGGGATGCCAGAGGCAGCAGCAGACCCTCCGTCGCACCCGCGCGGGGAGAGACGCAGCCCTCCCCGGTCACCGTGGCGACAGGGGTGACGAGGCCTCCGCGCGCCTCCATTACTGAAATGAGATGCCGTTCTCCAGGCAAGGGCTTGTGTTCCTGACGCACTGGACATAAATTCATACGGCTTTAATTTACAGTCCCCTTCCGTCTCTCGTACGCATGGCACATAATGGGCTAAACAGAGCGTAGCATTATGAACGCCTCGGTTATGATGCATTCATCCAGAAAGAATGGAAAGGAATTAAGCTTTAATATTTAAAGAGTAGACATTCATTTACCTTAAACACCACTAGATTGTAGAATCATACAGACAGAATAAATTATTAATTTTAATAATTATTAAAATTATTCCATTTTCAAATTAGTTGATTCATTGTTCTATATTAATATATAACCATGAAGTTCCCTCTGGAAAAAATAAAATAATTATATTCTATTCTATAGTTGGAATAAGCTTTTAATAGATCACATTTTATAGGTGCAGTGCACACTGTCTTTTTGGTCCTATAAAAGATGTGTAAAATATTACAAGGAAAGGCATCAAAATTTATCTTTGTTTTGGTTGCTATCACTTCTTCAAATATACAGCAACTGAGTTTTTTAGCTCAAGGCAAGAAAAAGGTCATAAAAGAGAAGTAACAGAGGAAAATAGCAAGATGGATGACAAAAAGATGGAAGGAGAGGAGAGGGAGGAGCTAGGTTTATACATGACACACAAACACACATACGCACACACACACACACACACACACACACACACAGTCTGAGAGGTGTTTCTAAGGTGTTACAGTAATAATGCTGTGTGAAAAAGACTTCCCAGCACTATATTACTGTATAAATATGATTCTATTCCCAGGCACTATATGTCTATTTACATATTTCTGTAGTCCCCAACATTATATTACTGAATAAATATGACTCGACTCCACAGCAACAGGATATTACGGAATAAATATTACTCCGCTCCCAAGCACTGTATTACTGCATAAATATTTTAGTAGTCCCCAACACTATATTATTGTATAAATTAGGGCTGTATCCAGTAACATATTGATCTGTCTCATTAATCAGCTAATGTTTCAATTGCCAACCAATTTTTCATAAAAAATTGATCAGTCTTTCGTTTCTTTTGAATTTTTTTTAAATTTAGACATTTTTAATACATAATGCAGTTGGTGTCATCAGGGAAATAGGAAGTAGCACACAATCAATAACACCGCGTCATTAAATCTGCTAGCATGATGCTGGCTTCTGTCTGAACAAATGGAGCGATGCCAACCCCTCTGGGGAGTTTACATGGACACTTGGTTATAAGTCAGATGCAGAGGGAATCCTGACAATAAAAAGTGCATGTATACTGAACATATAAGGTACTGAGCCAAGTTTATTGCATGACTTGCAAGCAAAGGATCCTTTCATAGCTACTGTTAATAGCCAGCTAAACAAAAAAGGTGATGGGCAATCTTCCATAGGCCCATCTGACTCAGCTAGACTGCTGGCACGTAACATTAAGCAAACAACTCTTTTTTAATTCAAGAGCACATTGGAACAAAATGTACCTGCCATTGCTGTTGCAGTCTGTATTGGCCAAATGAACCTGGTCGTGTACTGCAGATTAGAAGCAGTCCTACAGCTAACAGTGGATTCCACTGAATATTATTATTAATATGAATATTAAATTAACAGGTATAAAGTCTTCCAATTAATCTACCGACTAATTCAATTAATGCCGAAAAAAATTAACCAATCAGTTGACGTCTCTAATATAAATATTTCTGTCCTCCCAGGCACAATATTAACCCTATCCACGTGGCCCCCTAGTGGTAGACGTATCTGTCCAAATTACAGTAGTCATGTTTGTCGGAAATGATAAACTACAGTTTTAAAGAGCAATTCCACAGAAAAACAACAATAACCTTATTTAACAGATCAAGGCGCTACTAAAAGTCTCTCTTTGTGGCTGGCTAAAATAATTTCTGGGCTGAGATATCCGCAGATAAAGATAAAATTTTGGTAGAGGTATACGTCATAATGACGTACACCTCTACCCTTCCTTTTTTGAAAAACTACAGTGGCGTCAAGTAAGCGTGGCACGTAGGTGGAGCCAGCGAGGGGGAAAACAATACTGTGTCTGTCACTGTTCTGTGTAGGGACACATCGTAGATGAAGCTAGTTATCATTGCTATTTTATTATAATGTCAGAAAATTACATTGACACATTGTTTCCTAAAGATATTTTGGCAAAATAAACCAAACAGGACTCGAGTGCTTATGCGGTTACAGAGTGGACAAAAGATCAAACTCAGTGGCCTCCGGTATCATTCCCTGACATCTTCCTCTGCCTTATTGAATCCCCCGGTAAGGAACCATGTCAACTATATTATGTTCCATGACCATGAAAAGTAGACTAACATTAGCGAGCTGACCATAATCGAAAGGTTTCACTTTCCACATTCGATTACAGAAGCAACGCTAGTGGGCTAGTGCCATTAGCTGTTGTTAGCTACGGGTTTCTTTGCATTAAAGAAAGGTGCAAATCTGGGTTTTTAAATCTGTTTGCCATGCAGTAGCTAAACCATACATCAGCTTTTTGGCATTTAGAAAATTGCAATGTTTTTAATATATTACTAGATTTTGTCTGAGGTGGAAGGCTTCTGTTTTGAGCCTGAATGTGCTGCCAACCCAGGACTGCTTCGGCATGAAACTGTACCCGGTCCCAGTCATTGCAGCAAACATTTCCATTTCAGTTGGCATTGCGGTAGTTACCACACGTAGGCTACACCACTTGTTTACCCAGGTTAAATGTTAAAGGTTAACGTTAGAAGACCGGGATGAGAAAGTGGCGTACCGTGGGAGTAGAACTAGGCCTTCTGTAAACTTACCTTTAACAGATGATCACTCTCAATCTGTTTCCGTTTACTTTTCCTGATTGTCAATCAAATAATTGATTCACTCAATAACCAAGAACAAGAAGTAAATTATTAGGCTACCAAGTTATTTTGAGATAGCATTATTGTTCTGTGCAACATAAACTTGTGTTGCATTTTTGTATATCGACATTTATGATGTTGTGTTATCATGCGAAGATTCTGACTTTTAAATGCTCCATGTTTAAATGTTCAATGTAGATTTTCGTAAATGAGTATTTCTAGCCTGTATTATGCGCTGCTCTCAACGATTCAAGACACTTAAGAGGCTGTCCTCTTTAAATTTATGCTTTCTAATGTTTAAATCGCTTTGACTAATTTTAGTGTCGTCTTAAAATTAATTACATTCTTTAACGCATTCAGATTATTGCCTGATCCTTGTTAAATAATCTTAAGTTGTCTCTTTGTCGTTATCATTTCTAAATCATTATAGGCTACAAATTGGTCTTGATTATTCAGAGAATGAATGGATTGATTGTTAGGCTACTGAAGCTAAATAAACGGAAACAAGTAATCCACACTTTTTCCAACGTGCAGGCCGTCGCTACATATATTTAAGTGCTACCCATTTTATGACGCAAAGAAAAATACTAGCACAGAAAAACTTGATATATTCATTGATGTTTGTTATTCAGTTATTGAATTGCTTGATTGATAATTAAGAACTATAAGTAGAAACAGGTTGAGAGTAATATCCGTATAAAGGTAAGGTTACCGAAGGCCTATTTTACAGCCAACGTTACGCCACTGGAAATGTTGTAAGTGTTGCAGACTTCTGGCTAATATGTTTTCACAATACCAAAAGTAGATACATGAAGGGCTGTGTTTTCCTAAATTAATGGCCGTATTTCCCCCATTTTTCTGGAGCTAATGGTGGTGGTAATTTTTCAGTAGAACTGTAACGTGGCCTCTCTCGAAGAGCTGCTGCAGGACTAGTAGTAAAATGCCAGCTCCTCCGGTTGTATTCAGTGGGAGTGGCAACCTGTGACTTGCGTTGTTTGACACCACCCATAAACTGTAAGTGATTGGCCATTGTAGTTCACAGTAAAGCAGGTACCTGGTACATGTGCAGTAGTTCTCTATAGGTAGAGAGTTGGCTGAGAGCTCATTCTAATCAGGAGGAGAGCTACTTTTCTTCAAATCAAACATAATTTTTCGGTGGAATTTCCCCTTAAAAAACCCCCTTAAATTATGACGCATGACTTGCAAGCAAAGGATTGTTTAAAAGGGTAGCCGTTTGTGAAAACCTTAGCCTCTCCAGTTGCACTGCAGGGCAATAAAATAGGAGGGTGCTATTAATAGCCCAAAGCACTTACAACCCTCATCTTGCCACAGCCACAGACTGTAAGATGCTTTAAATGCACCGTTTATACACGATAAGAAAATCATGTTCAGACAAAGAACACTAATATTATTTTAAAACATTGTACAAATGAGCATTCTGCAATTTTTCTTGCTTACTGTACCATATACAATACAAAATTGTTATGTAAAAACGTGCTTTTGTACGTTAAAAAAAAAGTATTTAAATACTTATTTTTTGCATATTATGTACAGACTGTAACGATTCTGAAATAAATGTATTCTGTTGCAAATCTCTGAACGGTGCAGCCTCTTCTTCAATTATAACTTTAAACCATGGATATACAGTGCAATTTTTTGAGAAATTGACACTTAAATAAGACCAGTAGAAACTAGGTGGAAATTACTTCTGGATTGCCAATGTTAATAGGGTTAAAGCACACTCCAGTGTGCAGATATGTTTAAAGCACACTCCAGTGTGCAGATATGTTTAATGATATCATACTGACACAGAGCCAGTGGGCAGATAAAGTTGAAGTCGGAAGTTTACATACACTTAGGTTGAAGTCATTAAAACTCATTTTTAACCACTCCACAGATTTCATGTTAGCAAACTATAGTGTTGGAAAATCAGTTTACTTTGTCTACTTTGTGCATGACACAAGTAATTGTTTACAGACAGATTATTTCACTTTAAATTCACTATATCACAATTCCAGTGGGTCAGAAGTTTACATACATTAATTTGACTGTGCCTTTACATTTTTTATATCTGGTCGCATATCCTTTGCATGCCATGACTTCCTGATGTCTGTGACCCAACAACATCAAAAGACTCTTGATATCTTATTTTCTGGTACTCTTACAAGCGATACTATAACATCTCTGCATTTCAATGGATCTCTATGGGAATTGGGGGGTGGGACTAGATTTAGCTGTAAATTACACTAGAACAGTATGGAAACACATGGTTGGCTAAATGGCTCTTAAGTCATCAAGGGTCTGACGTAGCCTTAAATCATCACTCTGCTGCCAGAAATACAGTAGATATGGATGGATAACTTGAAGGGTTTCTTCTCCTGACTTATTTTTCCATAGAGTGATCCATCCATATCTACTGCATATCTGGCAGCAGAGTGATGGTTTGAGACTCGTTTGATACCTCAGACCCTTGATGACTTACAATCATTTTAACAATCATGTATTCCATACTGTTCCAGCATAATTTACAGCTAAATCTAGTCCCACCACCCAATTCCCATAGAGATCCATTCAAATGCAGAGAGGTTATAGTATCGCTTTATTGTGATATAGTGAATTTAAAGTGAAATAATCTGTCTGTAAACAATTGTTGGAAAAATTACTTGTGTCATGCACAAAGTAGACTTCCTAACTGATTTGCCAACACTATAGTTTGCTAACATGAAATCTGTGGAGTGGTTAAAAATTAGTTTTAATGACTTCAGCCAAAGTGTATGTAAACCTCCGCCTTCAACTGTATACACAAGCCTACAAGTTTTTTTTGCCCATTATTGTATAGGTTGTTATTATTTCTCCTCCATTTCTGTTACCTCCGTTTTGTTACTCCTAGTAAGAGTGAGAGGTACTTAATTTCTTTAGTTCATTCCTTCCCTTCGTGGATTGTTTCCGTGCTTGTGGTTGATTCCTTCTGAGGAATTACCTTTCAGATTCCCTCTCTGTTGTGTCTGGTCCTCCGAACCAGGCTCCCCATTATACTTCCAAATGGACAATGACCCAAAGCATACTTCCAAAGTTGCAAAATGGCTTAAGGACAACAAAGTCAAGGTATTGGAGTGGCCATCACAAAGTCCTGACCTCAATCCAATCGAAAATTTGTGGGCAGAACTGAAAAAGCATGTGCGAGCAAGGAGGCCTACAAACCTGACTCAGTTACACCAGTTCTGTCAGGAGGAATGGGCCAAGATTCCAGCAACTTATTGAGAGAAGCTTGTGGAAGGCTACCTGAAACGTTTTACCCAAGTTAAACAATTTAAAGGCAATGCTACCAAATACTAACAGAGTGTATGTAAACTTCTGACCCAATGGGAATGTGATGAAAGAAATAAAAGCTGAAATAAATCATTATCTTTACTATTATTCTGACATTTCACATTCTTAAAATAAAGGCGTGATCCTAACTGACCTAAGACAGGGAATGTTTACTAGGATTAAATGTCAGGAATTGTGAAAAACTGAGTTTAAATTGATTTGGCTAAGGTTTCTGTTAACTTTCGACTTCAACTGTAGGTATAAAAGGAAAATACCTCTCACTCTCGATACCGGAGAGTAGAAAAACAGAGAGACAAAACAATAGAAAAATAAGGCGGCCTGGAAAACTGGCCGAAATTTGAGTTTAGTCAAAGCAAGAAAAGGAAATGACCTCTCACCCTCAATACGAGAGAGTAGTACACACAGAGAGGTGGAAAGAAAACAGGAAAGCAGGAGCTGTCTCAGAGAGAACAGCAAAGGCGGATAGATTTGAGGGACAGAGAAAGCAAAAGCGAAACAGCATCCTAAAAGTAATCTCAAAGGCAACAAAGGCTCAGTCCCGCGTTACTCCAAAGCAAAGCGATGGTGGTCACCATTTGATGCATAAATCCTATACCGTTTACCGGCTACATGTCACACGAAAAAAACACTGAAGCACCGGAAAATGGAAGCTCAGAGCTTTTATTGCCGGCAGGTAACCTAGGACAGGTGAAAAGAATAAGTGCCTGGAGAAAACGAAAGCCCGGAACGGACAACGGAAAAATAAAGCAAGAGCGCCCTCGTGTCGCTTCGAGGAGGAACGACCGCAGAAACCACAAGAGGCTACCAAAACCATGACAGGAAGAGCCATTTGCGACCAAGCTTTAACTTCCTGGCTGATGTCTTGAGATGTTGCTTCAATATATCCACATTATTTTCCTTCCTCATGATGCCATCCATTTTATGAAGTGCACCAGTCCCTCCTGCAGCAAAGAATCCCCACAACATGATGTTGCCACCCCCGTGCTTTACGGTTGGGATGGTGTTCTTCGCCTTGCAAGCCTCACTCTTTTTCCTCCAAACATAACAATGGTCATTATGGCCAAACAGTTCAACACAGAGCCAATGTGCAGATATGTTTAATGATATCGTACAGACAGAGGCGGTGTGCATATATGTTTAATGATATTGTACAGACAGAGCCAGTGTGCAGATATGTTTAATGATATTGTACAGACAGAGGCAGTGTGCAGATATGTGTAATGATATCGTACAGACAGAGGCAGTGTGCAGATATGTGTAATGATATCATACAGAGGCAGTGTGCAGATATGTTTAATGATATCGTACAGACAGAGCCAGTGTGCAGATATGTGTAATGATATTGTACAGACAGAGGCAGTGTGCAGATATGTGTAATGATATCGTACAGGCAGAGGCAGTGTGCAGATATGTTTAATGACATCGTACAGACAGAGGCAGTGTGCAGATATGTTTAATGATATTGTACAGACAGAGGCAATGTGCAGATATGTTTAATGATATCATACAGACAGAGGCAGTGTGCAGATATGTTTAATGATATCGTACAGACAGAGGCAGTGTGCAGATATGTTTAATGATATCATACAGACAGAGGCAGTGTGCAGATATGTTTACTGATATCATACAGACAGAGGCAGTGTGCAGATATGTTTAATGATATCATACAGACAGAGGCAGTGTGCAGATATGTTTAATGATATCATACAGACAGAGGCAATGTGCAGATATGTTTAATGATATCATACAGACAGAGGCAGTGTGCAGATATGTTTAATGATATCATACAGAGGCAGTGTGCAGATATGTTTAATGATATCATACAGACAGAGGCAGTGTGCAGATATGTTTACTGATATCATACAGACAGAGGCAGTGTGCAGATATGTTTAATGATATCATACAGACAGAGGCAGTGTGCAGATATGTTTAATGACATCGTACAGACAGAGGCAGTGTGCAGATATGTTTAATGATATCGTACAGACAGAGGCAGTGTGCAGATATGTTTAATGACATCGTACAGACAGAGGCGGTGTGCAGATATGTTTAATGACATCGTACAGACAGAGGCAGTGTGCAGATATGTTTAATGACATCGTACAGACAGAGGCAGTGTGCAGATATGTTTAATGACATCGTACAGACACAGAGCCAGTCTCCTCCTCCCAGAATGTTCCCATGGGACAGGATCAGGAACATCTGTCTTAGTAATGACCTCTCCACCTCCCCCCTCCCCAAAATGGACCAAAATGCTCCTGCGGGAGCCCTCACGAATCAATACCCAGCCCCCCACCCCCCATAATGGAACTAAACACTGACAAAAACATCCCAGCTCACCTCCTCCCTTTAAATCCTGAACCCATCCCTCTCTGGCAACTCTACACTCCCTCAAACCCTCCTCTACACTGCCTAACACCCTCTACACTGTCTAACACCCTCTACACTCCCTCAAACCCTCCTCTACACTGCCTAACACCCTCTACACTGTCTAACACCCTCTACACTCCCTCAAACCCTCCTCTACACTGCCTAACACCCTCTACACTGTCTAACACCCTCTAGACTCCCTCAAACCCTCCTCTACACTGTCTAACACCCTCTACACTGTCTAACACCCTCTACACTCCCTCAAACCCTCCTCTACACTGTCTAACACCCTCTAGACTGCCTCAAACCCTCCTCTGCGCTGCCAAACACCCTCTGCGCTGCCAAACACCCTCTAACGGGAGTGTGCATGGCGTAACTTGAACTGATGTGCCTGGAAATGCTTTGAAAAAAGCGCTATTTGGTCTCACTTTGAGCAGATTACAGAAAATAAAGTTAAATGTAAACTTTAACCTCTTAATACCAAGGGAAAAATATACCAATTCTCGCCTGTTTTTACTAGTGACAAACAAAGCTGTTTATCTCAAAAACTGTAAAGGCTACAAATATGGTTCATAGCTTTTATTAAAACAACTGCACTATTATGACTAAGTAGTCATAATTCATATACATACACTTCTTGCTACTTAACTATAACAATTTATGTACAGAAATTGTGAAAAAACAAAAAACGGGTACCTAAATTCAAATTTAAGATTTTTTACCTGATGAGCTACAAGAGCTATGGAGGACATAACTCCTCTTTGTGATTCTTCAATATGCTGCCTATCTCTGCTAAAGATATGGTGTCAATATCTCAAATCATTCAAATTCTACAGAGCTTTTTTTCAGGTGAACCATTTCGGTTACCAAAGTTGGCACAAATTGTGCCAAATTGTGCAAAATGGCCCAGGTTCCAGAAAAGTCTCAATATAATTAATTTTTTTAAGTTTTACAATAAAATCTGATAATTGGCAATAACAGTTCATTTTTAGATGGGTTTTTGGTGTGTTTCATATTACACAACTAACTAGCCTAGCCGTGGTCCCCAAAAAGCTCTGCCTCATTAGCCAGAAATTAGTCCAGGTATATAAAATCAAATGTCCACCCTAGATAAAATAAACCCCTGCATAATAATAAACAACAACAAACTCATCCTCATGTTATCTCTCCCTCGTGTTAGGTCATGCATAAATTGCTCATTTGTTTACCTGCAGAGCCTGCTGTACTGCTTACAGAACAATTTACTCATGTGGAACAAAACAAACCCTTCAGACGCCATTGCATTCAAAAGAAACTTGGAACAGCTCGCCTCAGACACAAATAGATAGCTAGCTGCTATGTGTAATTTTGCTGGCTAGCTTGCCATTGTTACAATATAGTAATGTTAGCTATATTCATTTAATTCAGAGGGATTCGTTTTATACATAACAGTGAATTTGCACTGGTATACCGGCAAAATAATCTGTTACCTTATATCACTCTGCTTCACTGAGACCGCAAAACCATATTTGGGCTAGGACCTGCTGCACGGAGAAACTCCTGAATAACCTAGACATAACTAACCAAAAACTGTATGAAAGAGACTGTAAAGTAAAAAGATAAACAGCGCAGTTACCTTATGAATTGTGCTTTGCTAAACGGAATGTAGCGAGCTACGCTACAAGGTAAAAACACTGCGCCATCTTGGTTCGATAATTACGCTTGGTTGCCTCTTCCTCTTACGCAGGGCTGTATTTCCTTGATTTACGACAGCATTGTGTTGAATGAGGGCTTGTTTGAAAGATAAGAGTCTTGGCTATTGGCTGGAATATTTGACAGTTTTAAAACCCAATGGAAAGCAAATAATACTCGGAGTGGAGGCGGGTCGAAGATAGTTTTTCCCACTTCAGATAGGCCTATTGTGCTATCAGTCAAAGAAATACACCCAATTGACGATGGTTTTGCATAAATCTCTGCAAACAAGTACAAAACCACTCTGGCTAACATATACTAAGCCACGGGATTGGTACTCCAGAAACTGGCTGAGTTTCACAACGCCAAACTGAACACAGCCGAACGAGTCGTAATCAAGTGCAAAAAAAGCACAAGTCGGTTTAAAATTGGAAAAAAAATCATGTACAGCCGTATGAAAGTTTTAAAGTATTTTTTCTTGAAGCCTAAAGGTATAATGATTTTTCAAACCAAAGTTTTGTGAAATACAATTAAGCAGAACAGTTTACCAGCACATTGTTTATGGTGTGACATCAAGTTTTATCTTGACGTTTTGGGCTTAAAAACCACTTTCCCAGAAGGAATGGATATATCTTAAGGATATTTAATCAAAATATTGAGGTGAGCAGTTTATTATATATTATTAAATTAATGAAATGTAATTTCCGTGACGCCCGCTTTACCGCTAGGGGGCGTTTGGCAGCAAGAGGTTAACACAGAGCTAACATGCTCCAACAGCACTGGAATGATGCTAAATCATGTGAGGCTTAAACACCCGACAGTGACTGTGAGTGACGACAGCAGCTAAGTCAGGTCAAGCCCGTGTTACGATCCCAAACTGGACTGGACCCAAATGCAAGACTCAGAGACAGTTCAGGGGAAAGCTCCATTAGGGAGCACACTTATTACGACAGACAGACAGGGGCGAGACAGGAAACAGGCCATGCAGACAGACGGGCAGGAGACGGGCTGGACAGGAGATGGGCTGGACAGGGCAGGAACAAGCAGGAACAGTTGGGACAGGAACCAGGCGGAACAGGGACGGCCTGGATGGGGCCAGGCGGATAGGAGCCAGGCAGGAACTCGGAGCAGGCGTGGAGCGCCTTGGACAGGAACAGGGGCCTGCGGTCAGGAACTCGGAACAGGCGCGGGCGCCGCGGACAGGAACAAAGGCCAAGGCAGGTACAGGAAAGCTGGGCAGGTACAGGAGGCCAGGGCAGGACAGGAGGGCTGGGCAGGTACAGGAGGCCAGGGCAGGACAGGAGGGCTGGGCAGGTACAGGAGCCCAGGGCAGGACAGGAGGCCAGGGCAGGTACAGGAGGGCTGGGCAGGTACAGGAGGCCAGGGCAGGTACAGGAAGCCAGGGCAGGTACAGGAAGGCTGGGCAGGTACAGGAGCCGAGGGCAGGACAGGAGGGCTGGGCAGGTACAGGAGGCCAGGGCAGGACAGGAGGGCTGGGCAGGTACAGGAGGGCTGGGCAGGTACAGGAGCCCAGGGCAGGACAGGAGGCCAGGGCAGGTACTGGAGGGCTGGGCAGCTACAGGAGCCCAGGGCAGGTACAGGAGGGCTGGGCAGGTACAGGAGCCCAGGGCAGGTACAGGAGGGCTGGGCAGGTACAGGAGCCCAGGGCAGGACAGGAGGGCTGGGCAGGTACAGGAGCCCAGGGCAGGACAGGAGGCCAGGGCAGGTACTGGAGGGCTGGGCAGCTACAGGAGCCCAGGGCAGGTACAGGAGGGCTGGGCAGGTACAGGAGCCCAGGGCAGGACAGGAGGGCTGGGCAGGTACTCTGAGCAAACATCAACAAGCAGGGCTTTCGCTTTGAAAAGGTGTGATACTAGACAAGAACGCGTGACCAGGTTTATCGTCGAAATGATTACCACGGATGTAGGCTACAGCCAATATCTTTCGTGTAAGATGAGGGCTTCACCATGCTGATGGCTTATGTCGAGCCAGGATATGAGATGCTGAGCTGAAAAGCTTAAGCGCAAGAATTGACAAGACCTATCATGAGTAAATTAATAGGCTATTATTTTGGCTAAAAGTGAATGGCAGTAGCCTATCCATAATGTTATGTTAATGTTCTATAGAGGCAATGTTTTAGCTTTGAATTAAAGCAATGTCTTAATTTTTTCACACAGGATTGCTAGAACTTGGGGTTATTTTCACAGGGCAAGTACAAAATGCCAGCCTCTTTACTGGCGCGGGAGCGTCCAATCCGAATGGCACATTCAGGTGGGAATAAAATAATGGAGATCCTCAGGTAATAATTACATGTCCCCACCTCCCCCAGTACAACTTATCCCGTCCACAAAGGGCTTTTGTCATTACTTAAATAAACATTAGGCCTATTCAATATTTTGTCTATTTTTTGTGTGTAGAATATAGGCTATACTGTGTATATGTTTTAATTTTTTTTTTTTATTCAGCAAAGCCAGCACCTTATTACGCCAGTTGTATTCTCTCAATGCTGCAGTCTTTATTTAGTCCGCTTTGTAGCAGTTTTTGCAACTGTGAGGGCATAAACCCGCCACTGGCACTTTCCGCAAATTGCACCCCCAGCCCTTGACGTTTAAACGTCACATTTTTTTGCACGGTGTAAACATTTAGTGTTTTATGACTGCACAAAAGACTGGGTTGCTAAAATAGAAACAGACGGGAGAATGCCACGGAGAAAATAAAAAAATAAAAACTTTATTACATGAAAAATACAGTACAGCATATGTCAGATGCATCAGGTTATGGAAAAAAAAAAACAGTTTTGTCCAGAGGAAGCAGGTGGAAGAGAAAGAAATCTCATTGTCCAAGGAGGCAGAATGGGCTGAGGACTTGCCCTGGGCTTGTGGGGGGAGTGGTGGAACTATTGATTAGCTCTGTAGATAAATTCATTTAATTAATCCTGTCCCATGGCTTTTATCCTTTTCAGGGGTTTCTGTGGTTACGAAGCCTCTACTTAGCCCTAGGCAGGACAGCTGACAGCAGGAGACAGGATGGCCACTCTCAAAGCCAGAACAGCCAGTCAGAAAAGAGAGAGATAGCACACTGCAAAAAACAAAAAGTCTTATATTTAGACTTATTTTAATTACACCAATGGGGTAAGATCATTTCACTTGTCAAGCAAAAAGTTACTTAGAACAAGATAATATTTTCTACTTGAGATAAAAATTTTTATTTTTTAAGTCTCATTACAAGACTAAAACACTTGTTAAGACAGACATTTTTTGCAGTGCAGCAGCATCATCGGATACAGAGTTTACACACGGCTTGTCTCAGGCACAACTCAGTAAGTGGAGAGAGTATTGGTAAATCTCACTGGGATTATGAGTGGATTATCATTATCCTCCACTTTCATATTTAGCAGGCATAAATCTCACACACTAATACATACAAATGCCTTTGTGCATACTTAGTAAATGTTTTACTGCTTCGTTTTTGCACTAAACAGTGGTTGGTTACAGCACCCACCCCTGGAAATGTCTTTCTTCTACATATAGTGAGCATCCCTTACACCAATTCACAGGTTTCTGTTTTTACCCTTTGTGTTGATAATGGGCTTCATTGTATTATTTACTGTACCTGAATGTTTCACAGAAAAAAGCTCACGTGAATTCTCTCTCTCTCTCTCTCTTAGTCAAACAGGAAGTGGATAGACAGCATGCTGGCGTCTCTCCCAGCGGCTACCGTCATTGCCCTCCAGCTGTGGCTCGAAATGTTCATATTCATCAGCTGTTCTAAACCTGCGAGAGAGAGAGACAGAGAGACAGAGAGAGCATACTGCAAATACAGTTTTCACGTGTGTATGTGTACTTGCGAGTGTGTTTGAGTTTGTGTATGTGTGTGTGTATGCGTGTGGTTTTGTGTGTGCGGGTGTGTGTTTGATATTACAGTATTCATAGGCCCCTGCAAAGCTGTGAGCTGAGAGTGTAAGCGTGTGTGACTGCTGTAAAAAGCGTATTGTCGCAGTCGGTGTGGGGAGTCAGAGCCTGCCTACTCTCTCCTTTTTTCCCCTCTTTTTCTGTAACTCAGCATTTTCTGTTCTTCTCCTCTTTAGCTGTCTCAGGCATTCCCCCTCTTCATCACCTCTTTGATTTCTTCTGTTAAATGTTGTTCTTCATTTCTGTATTTATTACTGTAAACCAGGCAGGCACTGATTGTTAAAATTATTATAGAACGGAATAGTATTTATTTGGTCACGTTTTTACATTGTGCTGTTTGTTTTTATTTGTTTAATGTGTGCCCTCTGCACTCCAACTGAAACAAATCCATGATGAATAAATAAATGTTTCTGTTTAATATCCCACGTGACACATGTTAAACCTTCATTTAATTTAAAACAGAGAGAAAAGAATTGTATCTTGCTCCATTTTATGTTGGGAGAGAGACTACAGAAGGCTTTATTTTGCAACCAAGACTTAACTTAATTACTTAATTGATTCAATTAGTTAGTGGATGGAGCCATTGTGCATCCTATGGAGAGGGTACAGACTATGGACCTGCTGGACTGTATAGCTGCTGAGGGACGAATATCCGGTGTGTCTGCAGCTGAGAGATTGCAGTGCTACCACGTCACTAAGCAGTCTTTGTTTGGGTGAAAGAGGTCTGAAACAGGGACGGGGGAGTCTCAGGGAGTTGGTATGTCATTGGGTCTACTGATCAGTGTGTCGGGTTCCTATTACACCACTCTCTATCTCCCACTGCTAATACACCACTCTCTATCTCCCACTGCTAATACACCACTCTCTATCTCCCACTGCTAATACACCACTCTCTATCTCCCACTGCTAATACTCCACTCTGTATCCCCCATTCCTAATACTCCACTCTGTATCCCCCATTCCTAATACTCCACTCTGTATCTCCTATTCCTAATACACCACTCTGTATCCCCCATTCCTAATACTCCACTCTGTATCTCCCATTCCTAATACACCACTCTGTATCTCCCATTCATAATACACCACTCTGTATCTCCCATTCCTAATACACCACTCTGTATCCCCCATTCCTAATACTCCACTCTGTATCTCCCATTCCTAATACACCACTCTGTATCTCCCATTCATAATACACCACTCTGTATCTCCCATTCCTAATACTCCACTCTGTATCTCCCATTCCTAATACTCCACTCTGTATCTCCCACTGCTAATACACCACTCTGTATCTCCCATTCCTAATACTCCACTCTGTATCTCCCACTGCTAATACTCCACTCTGTATCTCCCATTCCTAATACACCACTCTGTATCTCCCATTCCTAATACACCACTCTGTATCTCCCATTCCTAATACACCACTCTGTATCTCCCATTACTAATACACCACTCTGTATCTCCCATTACTAATACACCACTCTGTATCTCCCATTCCTAATATAACACTCTGTCTCTCTCATTCCCACAGTAAGCTCAAGGGGGGGAGGGGGTGGAATCTTTGTGTCTCTTTTCCAAATATGGTAAAAGGCTGAAAGGGCTGTACAGGTGACAGTGTGAGGAGCCTTAATGAAGTGTGACGGCAGAGGGGAGATCACAGAGAAACACACAAATCCAGCAGGATCAGGCAGGGTTAGGTAAGAGGGAGACGAGCTGACCGAAACAGAAACACAACAACCTGACGCTGGAGCCCACGGGAGGGAGGGAGGGGAAGAGGGGGACAGGGAAGGGAGGAGGGAAGAGGGGCAGCGGGAACACGGAGAACGGCGCTTCAGTAGAGAGCAACAGTGCATAGCAGGAGACAGTGCTGCCACGGTGACCGCGCTCCATCCGATACCTTGACAACTGCGCCGAGCGCACGCCGCAGAACTCCGAGCCCCCCCCCCCCCCCTCCCCCCACGCACCCACCCCCACCCCGCTGAAGATGGGGGAATGAGCTGCGGCAGACGGAGAGAGAGAACACAGGAGCAGCCCTCGCTCTTCCGGCTCCGCCGTCGTGCTTTCCTCCCGGTCCCAGAGCTCGCGGCCCGCTCACGGCAGGAGCGCTAGGGTTCGGGCGCGAGGAGGAGAGAGGCACTGTGGAGATGCTGTGGGAGCAGACGGGGTTTCCCTGCGCAGCTCTGCGTGCGTGCCTGCCTTCCTGCGTCTCCGTGCCGATTCCCCGTTTCCTCGGGAACCATGAGGACCCCAGCCTGAGCTCCGCGGCGCACACAGCACACCCGCAAACCCGGAATGTAGAAACGCACCGCAGGTAAGACCCTGCTTTATCATCCATCCCTCCGGCTCTGGAAATGTTAACACGTAAAAGCTGGGAAAAACATCTCGGTGCGCAAGATGGATCGTCTCCTCTCTCTCACTCTGACTCTCTCTCTCTGACTCTCACCTCTCTCTTTTCTCTTAATGGGGCTGTTTGTCCGCAGCATATGTTTAATTTTATTTGTTGATTGATCTATTGACATTATTTAATGAAACGCATTAATAATGCTAGAATTCCGGGGGGGGGGGGGGGGGGTGGTCTGACAGGAATCGGTAATTATATGCAGACCATTATCTTTGGAATTTTCCAGTGATTGTATTTGCAAAAATATAAAAATGACTAAGTTAAGGGACCTGCACATTTTAGAAAGTACAGAATGAAAGTACACGTTTTGCATGGCTGATGGTAGAGAGAAGGACTGCCCGTGCCTTTAGTGCTTAAATGTGTAAGTGAACGAAGGCTAATGTTGGGGTGCCCCGAGTTGGTGGCGTATCATGCAGCCCGGGCTCTCCTGCACCCCATCTTCTCCCCGCTACCACCCCCCCCCCCCCCACCCCCCCTCCCCACAGCTCATCAACGATGGCGGAACTGTAGCCTCTGGTTATTAACACTAATTAATCTCCCAAGGCACTATTCCAGGAAAGACCAGAGCAAGGAGATCTTCCTGTAAATATCCTCATAAATCACAAAGCCTTAATTTTCTACAAGTTCTGCAATATATTTTTTTAATAAAAATGTAAGAAAACCAAATACAAAAAGCCAGGCAATTGTAGGCCTATTTTATTCCTACATAATTCAATATATTAAAACAATGAAAACTACTATTAAAAGGATTGAAAAAAAAAAAAACATTTATTGTTTTACTGAGGGAATTTAGCAAGGTTCAAATGTACCGATTCATCATTGTTTATCACAGTGGAAATATTCCTGTTAATTTAACTAAAATTCCAATTCTTATATATTTTTTCCATTTATATTCAGTTCTAGTCCCTCAGATCACAGTTTTTGTGAAGGAATTAGAGATTTGCAAGGATACATGCACGGTCTGTGCGGTTCTGTGATGGGTATGAAAGCAAATTAATTATATTTAATAGAAACAGCGATGACAACGGAAAGGCACTGATAAAATATTAAATATTCATTAATAACAAGAGCTTGTTACTAATGCATATTTCATATTTTACCAATGCATTTCCGTTTTCATATTACGGTGCTGGTTCTTAGCGGAGTATGGATTTTCTCAGTATAAGGGGTTCTGGCTTCGTGCCCCATGGTATTTTGTATTGTGTAATCTAACCTTATTTGGCTTCTGTTTCTGTGTGTTTGTTTGGCTGTGTTTTTGTGGAGATGGGGATGCTGTGTGTGTGTGTGTGTGTGTAGGGGGGGGGGGGGGGTTGTAGGGTTGTGATGTTGTGTGAACGGTGATATTTTCTAGATGGTGCTTGTGTGTTGTCTTGTGTTGTGTGTGGACGGTAGTTTTATGGGGTGTTTTGTGTTGTCTTGTGTTGTGTGGACGGTAGTTTTATGGGGTGTAGACTCACAGCAGTAGCACTGTGTGGGAATCCAGTTTAAATCTGCTCCATGCTTTTAGTTAATCTGTTCTGTTAGTGGCTGGCTACATGCAATAAAACAGACACACACACAGACACACTCACGCATGCGCACACAGGGTGTGTTTAACCCTGACCTGCATTCTGCGTTCTTCTCTGAGGTACTGTTCAAATCCCGTCCAAACGCAAAACTACAGTGTCCTTTTAGTTACATTTCACGTCTGAAAAAAACCCAACAAATAATTTACAATATTTGAGCTAAATTGTAAAATCCTCTTAAGTTTGTCCTTTGATTTTATTTTCACTTTAATAAATAGACACTGGGTTAAACCAGAGGGCCAGTCTGAAGTGCACCTGTATACACCTGTTTCTAAGATTAACATTCTGTTTTGCTGTATCATACAAAATTATATCAAAAATAAAACAGAAAAAAATGTATTTCGGAGATACACCTGCTTAAATTGACTTACAACAGTGCGCAACAAATCCATACACCAAGACAAAAACCAGTCAGGGTAAGGTAGCTGGTACCAGTCAGGTTAAGGTAGCTGGTACCAGTCAGGGTAAGGTAGCTGGTACCAGTCAGGTTAAGGTAGCTGGTACCAGTCAAGGTAAGGTAGCTGCTACCAGTCAGGGTAAGGTAGCGTGTACCAGTCAGGGTAAGGTAGCTTGTACCAGTCAGGTTAAGGTAGCTGGTACCAGTCAGGTTAAGGTAGCTGGTACCAGTCAGGTTAAGGTAGCTGGTACCAGTCAGGGTAAGGTAGCTGGTACCAGTCAGGTTAAGGTAGCTGGTACCAGTCAGGGTAAGGTAGCTTGCACCAGTCAGGTTAAGGTAGCTGGTACCAGTCAGGGTAAGGTAGCTGGTACCAGTCAGGTTAAGGTAGCTGGTACCAATCAGGGTAAGGTAGCTGGTACATGAGTGACAAGGAGAAACCTGAGAAATTAAAGAAGTGGGGAGCTCTAGAAAAGCCCCCCCCCCCCCACAAAATGAACATACAGTGCTTGAGTGTTAGTCATTCCACACAGGAATGGCATTTTTGAAAGATTACCAAGAAATAGACCAGAAGAGAAGTAATTACAGTGGCACAGCGAGCCACGGGCTGGATACAGGGATCCTGAGCAAAACCAAGTCAGACAATCAGAGAATTAAGAGACCTACAGCAGGAGAAAGACCTGCAGGTAAACCCCACAAGTGAAAAGAGCTGTGTGCAGAGAAACCCCACAGGTGAACAGAGCTGTGTGCAGGTAAACCCCACAGGTGAACAGAGCTGTGTGCCGAGAAACCCCACAGGTGAACAGGGCAGAGCCGTATGCAGGTAAACCCCACAGGTGAACAGGGCAGAGCTGTATAAAGGTAAACCCCACAGGTGAACAGGGCAGAGCTGTATAAAGGTAAACCCCACAGGTGAACAGAGCTGTGTGCAGGTAAACCCCACAGGTGAACAGGGCAGATCTGTAACAAGGTAAACTCCACAGGTGAACAGGGCAGAGCTGTGTGCAGGTAAACCCCACAGGTGAACAGAGCTGTATGCAGGTAAACCCCACAGGTGAACAGGGCAGAGCTGTATGCAGGTAAACCCCACAGGTGAACAGAGCTGTATGCAGGTAAACCCCACAGGTGAACAGAACAGAGCTGTATCCAGGTAAACCCCACAGGTGAACAGGGCAGAGCTGTATAAAGGTAAACCCCACAGGTGAACAGGGCAGAGCTGTATGCAGGTAAACTCCACAGGTGAACAGGGCAGAGCTGTATAAAGGTAAACCCCACAGGTGAACAGGGCAGAGCTGTATGCAGGTAAACTCCACAGGTGAACAGGGCAGAGCTGTATGCAGGTAAACCCCACGGTGGAGATGGAGCTGGTACCTGTGTGCTGTTCATCAAATGAGGCTCCAAGTATTGTGTGTGACAGGGGCAGACAGTTATGTGATATTGTTGGTTGATTACACACGTGTGCTGTGGCAGGAGTATCTCTCTCTCACCCTCTCTCTCGCCCTCTCTCTCTCTCTCTCTTTCTCTCTCTCTCTTTCTCTCTCTCTCTCTCTCCCTCTCTCCCTCTGAGGCGCTGTGATTGGTTAATATGTACGTGGACGTCAGGCAGACGGTGATAATGCTCGGAGAGGATGAGGTGTTCATAATTACCACGTGTTGTGTGCAATCCCGTAAGCACTGCAGAGGCAATTATGTTTCCTCACACAATGCAGCAGAGCAGAGCGTAAACAGACAGGGAAAGGAGAGCGTGTGGCGCTCACGAATCATGTCGCTGCTCTTTGACACACGGCCCCTCTGGGCAGCGAGGTGGAGATTCACACTCAGACAGCAAGGGGGGAGGACAGATGGACAGCTGGGGGGTAGGGAGGGGTACAGCGCTGCCTAATGAGCTAAACCCCCCCAGCTACACACAAAAACACACACACACACACACACACACACACACACACACACACACACACACACACACACACACACACACACACACACACACACACACACACACACACACACACACACACACACACACACACACACACACACACACACACACACACACACACACACACACACACACACACACACACACACACACACACACACACACACACACACACACACACACACACACACACACACACACACACACACACACACACACACACACACACACACACACACACACACAGGAAACCTGGGTAATTATTGGAAATGCATTTAGACCCCAGGAATGAAAATATGAAAATGAAAGTAATTTTTCCAACATTGGCTTACAGACAGATTATTTAACTTTTAATTCACTATATCGCAATTCCAGTGGGTCAGAAGTTTACATACAAAAAATATGTTGACTGTGCCTTTAAACTGCTTGGAAAATTCCAGAAAATTATGTCATGGCTTTAGAAACTTCTGATTGGCTAACTGACGAATTGGAGGTGTACCTGTGGATGTATTTTAAGGCCTACCTTCAAATTCAGTACCTCTTTGCTTGACATCATGGGAAAATCAAAAGAAATCAGCCGAGACCTCAGAAAGAAAATTGTGGACCTCCACAAGTCTGGTTCATCCTTGGGAGCAATTTCCAAACGCCTTAAGGTACCACGTTCGTCTGTACAAACAATAGTACGCAAGTATAAAACACCATCGGACCACGCAGCTGTCATACCACTCAGGGAGGAGACACGTTCTGTCTCCTAGAGATGAACATGCTTTGGTGCGAAAAGTGCAAATCAATCTCAGAACAACAGCAAAGGTCCTTGTGAAGATGCTGGAGGGAACAGGTACAAAAGTATCTATATCCACAGTAAAACGAGTCCTATATCGACATTACCTGAAAGGCTGCTCAGCAAGGAAGAAGCCACTACTCCAAAAACCGCCATCAAAAAGCCAGACTACAGTTTGCAACTGCACATGGGGACAAAGATCTTACTTTTTGGAGAAATGTTCTCTGGTCTGATGAAACTAAAATTGAGCTGTTTGGCCATAATGACCATCCTTATATTAGGAGGAAAAAGGGTGAGGCTTGCAAGCAACATCCCAACCGTGAAGCACGGGGGTGGCAGCATCATGTTGTGGGGGTTCTTTGCTGCAGGAGGGACTGATGCACTTCATAAAATAGATGGCATCATGAGGAAGGAAAATTATCTGGATATATTGAAGCAACATCTCAAGACATCAGCCAGGAAGTTAAAGCTTGGTCACAAATGGCTCTTCCAAATGGACAATGACCCAAAGCATACTTCCAAAGTTGTGGCAAAATGGCTTAAGGACAACAAAGTCATGGTATTGGAGTGGCCATCACAAAGTCCTGACCTCAATCCAATCAAAAATTTGTGGGCAGAACAGAAAAAGCTTGTGCGAGCAACGAGGCCTACAAACCTGACTCAGTTACACCAGTTCTGAAAGGAGGAATGGTATAGCATAGCGCTACACAACACTGAGAGAGTACAGCAGAGTATAGCATAGCGCTACACAACACTGAGAGAGGCATTGAGATTTTGGCACTGAGAGAGTGTGGCACTGAGAGATTAGCCGTGCATTGTTTAGCACAGTGATGCTTCATAGTGGAAGAGAAAGGAGTGGCCTTCAGCCAGGAGGCCAATCAGCAGGAGCCTCCAGCGCCGCTCTCGCTCCATGAAGCAGCCAGCCGTGCGGAATAAAAGCTGTTTCATGTCCCTCCGTCCCCATGTACACACTGCGTACCTCTGTGCACACATTTACCCAGCAGCACTGAAACAACACAGGCATCCTCTCCCTTCCTGTCCTATGCAAGCCTTCCGCATTATCATGTGTTAGCAGCACACATTTTACTGCACAATGTACTATATGCATTACCACACACTAAATACGTTTTACTGCACACTGTACCATATGCATTACCACACACGAAACAGCTTTTACTGCACACTATACCATATGCATTACCACACACTAAATACGTTTTACTGCACACTGTACCATATGCATTACCACACACGAAACAGCTTTTACTGCACACTATACCATATGCATTACCACACACTAAATACGTTTTACTGCACACTGTACAATATGCATTACCACACACTAAACATATTTTACTGCACACTGTACCATATGCATTAAAACACACAAAACACATTTTACTGCACACTGTACCATATGCTTTACCACACACTAAACACATTTTACTGCACACTGTACCATATGCATTACCACACACTAAACAGCTTTTACTGCACACTGTACCATATGCATTACCACACACTAAACACATTTTACTGCACACTGTACCATATACATTACCACACACTAAACACATTTTACTGCACACTATACCATATGCATTACCACACACCAAACACATTTTACTGCACACTACCATATGCATTCCACACACAAAACATGTTTTACTGCACACTGTACCATATACATTACCACACACTAAACACATTTTACTGCACACTATACCATATGCATTACCACACACTAAATACATTTTACTGCACACTACCATATGCATTACCACACACAAAACACATTTTAATGCACACTGTACCATATGCATTACCACACACTTAAACACCTTTTACTGCACACTGTACCATATGCATTACCACACACCAAACACATTTTACTGCACACTGTACCATATGCATTACCACAGACTAAACAAATTTTACTGCACACTGTACCATATGCATAACCACAGACTAAACAAATTTTACTGCACACTGTACCATATGCATTACCACACACAAAACACATTTTACTGCACACTGTACCATATGCATCACCACACACAAAACACCTTTTACTGCACACTGTACCATATGCATTACCACACACTTAAACACCTTTTACTCCACACTACCATATGCATTACCACACATTTAAACACCTTTTACTCCACACTACCATATGCATTACCACACATTTAAACACATTTTGCCTCACACTTAAACACTACACACTACCATATGCATTACCACACACAAAACACATTTTAATGCACACTGTACCATATGCATTACCACACATTTAAACACCTTTTACTCCACACTACCATATGCATTACCACACACTAAACATGTTTTACTGCACACTGTACCATATGCATTACCGCACACTAAACATGTTTTACTACACACTGTACCATATGCATTACCACACACAAAACACATTTTACTGCACACTGTACCATATGCATTACCACACACTTAAACACCTTTTACTCCACACTACCATATGCATTACCACACATTTAAACATCTTTTACTCCACACTGTACCATATGCATTACCACACATTTAAACACATTTTACTGCACACTGCACCATATGCATTACCACACACTTAAACACCTTTTACTCCACACTACCATATGCATTACCACACATTTAAACACCTTTTACTCCACATTACCATATGCATTACCACACACTTAAACACATTTTACTCCACACTACCATATGCATTACCACACATTTAAACACCTTTTACTCCACACTACCATATGCATTACCACACATTTAAACACCTTTTACTGCACACTGTACCATATGCATTACCACACACCTTTTATCCCCAGCTTTAGCACACACTTTCATATACCCTTTAACATACAGTACATGCTTTACCACACATTAGCACGCATATTCATGTATTTTAACACACTTTAACACACATGCTTTTCCACACAGCTTCATACACAGTGACCTTCTGCTTGAGTGCTTTCTCAGTATGGATAAGATATGATATAAATCTTTTTCATGTTCAGTTGATGAAATTTACGTTTAAATTCTCAGCAAATACATCGCAAATCTGCTTCAGTGTTCAATACAGTACACTATGCCTGTCCCAGACAAAGAGGAGTATTTCAAAAGAAACATCAAAGGAAACCTTGTTGTGGCAAATAACAGACTATGTGTGGTGAAGCTGTTTGTGTATTGAAGCCATTTTGTGTGTGAGGCAAGTGGTGATGTCATAATTTCATAGTCAGCGGACTGGGAGACTGGAGGCCCTGGCCTTTGAAGACTTATCAGATTAAAATAAGATTAAGCACTGGAGACAGGCACCCATATTAATGACTGATATGAGCCATCTTATTATTACAGCTGGGTTGTCCCTTCCTGCATGGAGACAAAAAACCTCTGTTGCCAGATATGACGTGAATAAAGAACATGTTAACCATGTGCGATGTGCTGGTCTGGCCACACTCATCACCTGTGGAATGTGGGCCAGCTGACTCTATGTCTGCCCTGACCTAGCCCATATGCAAGGTCTGTAAAAATCCTATAAAAATCACATATACCATATACAAAACCTATAAAATAAATATGTGGTCGAGAACTAGCATATATATTTCAGACTAAAATCAAATAGTTCCCTAACAAACAAACATGGCACTCCCTATAGAAAACATTGAGAGATTGTATAAGAATTGTATACAAATATACAATATAATACTAATCAACATACATGTATATGATTTTGATAAAACTCATATACATGATAAAACAAGTATGATCATATATGATTTTTACAGATCTTTTGCATATGGGAGGTCTCCTACACTCGATGTTATGTTGTCTGAGTGTCCGTGAATTCACAGAATCATGCTCAAAGTTTCCAAAGGAAACATGCTCCACAAGCACTAAATTATTAACGCCATTTGGCCATGAAATAAACATCACTTATGGGGGAGCAAAGTACTTTATGAGTCTATCATTTTTCGTTTTGTTTGAGACTTTAATGACTTCGTAAAATTAATGATTAGCTTAATTATTTAAAGAGACCATCGCTGCTTGCTGGTTCAGAGCGACAGATTGAGGAAGCGGTATAAATGCGGGAAGATGGCGTGCTTTGGCAGGGGACAGTTGGACACATTTATCGCCTATTACAGTTCATCTGGGTCCTGGCCAGTGAGCCAATAACTGCGCTCTAGGAGATAGGAAAGGGATGGAGGGAAGGATAGAGAGAGAGAGAGAGAGAGAGAGAGAGAGAGAGGGGGGAGAGAGAGCAGCCTGAAGATGAAAGGAAATGCCCTTTTATAGAGATATAAAGACAGATGAAGAGGTTCTCCAAAATACTCACAAAAAATAAAAACAAATGAGTGTTTATCACGATCATTTTTTTTCTGTTCCTTTGCTGAGATTATATTTGGAGCACATTGTCTATCCCTGCATGCAACAGGCCAAGCTTTGATTCATTTTATTGCTGCTATTTGTCAATGGGCACAGAGGAGCTCCTTTTAGGGGCAGTTTGCAGGGCTGTGGGGCAGCGAGCCGTGACTGGTTAGTGTAGCTCCCTGAAGTAAATCAGGACCTTGAGGGGCCCCATCTCCTGCATCACAGTGTCCCTCAGGGGCCTCGTCCCCTGCATCACAGTGTCCCTGGCACTGAGGGGCCCCGTCTCCTGCATCACAGTGTCCCTCAGAGGCCCCGTCCCCTGCATCACAGTGTCCCTAGCACTGAGGGGCCCCGTCTCCTGCATCACAGTGTCCCTCAGAGGCCCCGTCCCCTGCATCACAGTGTCCCTAGCACTGAGGGGCCCCGTCTCCTGCATCACAGTGTCCCTCAGAGGCCCCGTCCCCTGCATCACAGTGTCCCTGGCACTGAGGGGCCCCGTCCCCTGCATCACAGTGTCCCTCAGGGGCCCCATCCCCTGCATCACAGTGTCCCTAGCACTGAGGGGCCCCGTCTCCTGCATCACAGTGTCCCTGGCACTGAGGGACCCCGTCTCCTGCATCACAGTGTCCCTTAGGGGCGCCATCTCCTGCATCACAGTGTCCCTCAGGGGCCCCGTCTCCTGCATCACAGTGTCCCTCAGGGGCCCCGTCTCCTGCATCACAATGTCCCTCAGGGGCCCCGTCCCCTGTATCACAGTTTCCCTCAGGGGCCCCGTCTCCTGCATCACAGTGTCCCTGGCACTGAGGGGACCCGCCTTTTTTAATTCATAAAAGTATGCCAATTTAGTCCCAATAAGTATAAAACAGTTGTCGAGCGCATTTGGCACAATGGTTGTGGCAACATGGAATTTAAAGTGTGAAAATGTTACATAACGGTTATGAAACGAGTTGCTAAAACCAGTAATAGAGCCCTAAACTGACATCTTCTGCTAGCTGCACACGGTGTTTTCTACATGATTTGCGAGCGGCTCTGCTTTCTAACACTATGGAATGAATAAATTTGTGAATTATGCATTTTTATCTAAGACGTGATGACCATTTTCATTTCGGACCGCAGTTTGTGGAAGTCCTCAGCCCACCAGTGTTCACGGTTCACCCGCTAATTTTAATTATTTTAGTGGCTGATCCTCTTCATGGCAGCCTTGCCTCAAACCACTGTAGTGTAAATTTACAAAACAGCGGTGGCTTACACTATATGACAGGGTATTCATGGCAACACATATGGATACTGTTGTACCACCAGCAGACGTTAAAATGTTTTTTTTCCCCCCAAAATGAATGTGTTGACTGTTACTGTGGTATACTTACAGCACATCATATCACATCCATCAGACCATGTCACATAAATAATGTTACCTATTTTTATTTTATTAAGATGTTATATTATATTCTCCCTCCACAAGAAAGTGCAGCAGTATGATTCATATTTGCGGCATTATGATTGATATTGGTTCTTCCTCTAAACGAGGGAAATATGTTTAAATGGGGAAAAATGTCTCCCAGCTGTGTTTCTCCCTGAAACATTTTTGAAAAGGGAAAGCATTGCATGATGGGAGCTGTTTGTGTTTGCCTGAGGAGCCGTGGGGAGCCCTTCCAGTATAGGAGGCTTCAGCTGTGTTCCTCCCCGTAAAGCAATGCATGATGGGCCGTGGGGAGCCCTCCCAGTATAGGAGTCTTCTGTGGTCTGAGTGAAGGACCAGGACTCGTTGCTATCGCCATGGCGACACTGCATCTCACACATGCAGCTCTGGCCCAAGTCCCACGTAAAGAGAGAAACTGGGCAGGAGAATGCGGAGATCACACACTCGTGCTGCAGGCGCATACGCGAGCATCTCTCTGAGTTCCACAGTGAGTCACACTGTGTCGCGCCACATATTTCAGCTTTTGTATCAAACCCAACCCCCCCCCCCCCCCCTACTAAGTACCCTGGGGGCCTATACCCCCCACTGGAAGGGGTATTGGGGCATTAATGAGAGAGAGTGAGAGCATATGGGAGGGGTATTGGGGCATTACTGAGCGAGTGAGAGCATATGGGCTGGGCATTAGATCCACCACCTGGTGCAAGCCCCCAGTCTCCTCTGTGTACTGAGATCAAACACACGTCTCCCTCATACGTTTACTACCTCTAAATTATTCAAGCCGCCTGTGCTCGTTCAAACACAGACGTATGAGACGTGTCAGATCGACGCGGAAGCCCGTCCTTTTTATACGGAAGGTTTTTTAAGGGAAAGATATAACACCAGGGCAAAATATAAACACCAACACCCACTTACTGACACAACAGCTTACTGAAACACACACATCACCGCACCGCATACATACTAATATTATGCACATAGTCACACACTAAAGCAAACACACAAGCTAAAGCACATGCATAGTAATATATACAGTACACATACTAAACCAGGCTCATTAATAAAACAACAGAGCCCCTGCATTATAAAACAGGTTGTTTTGATTATGGTTCCTTAAAGGCATACTGAACTTTGTTAGACCATAATATTGTATAGCTACCTGCCCCCGAGTCGTAATATTCACACTCATCTTCATGACTTGCTCCAGTGGTCAGCAACTGGCCAACAGAGAATGACATTTCTTTCTCTCTCCATTCGCTCCCATTGCATGGCGAAACAGGTCTCAAAAGCACACTTTTAGCACATAAACAAATGCAAACAACTCGGATTATGCTGATATATAAAATGACGACATCCAGAACCGAACGTTTGAATCTTCTGAAACAAATTTTGATTGATAACGACCGGATCTTCTTCCAAACCTTTAGCTATACAATATTGTGTTCTAACAAAGTTCAGTATGCCTTTAAGGTTCCACTTCCTGCACAGACAGGACAAACACACTATATGAACAGGTAAAATATTGCTTTTATAATATAAGACCTACTCATTAACCACAAGCAGACTAATCCGTCAGAGCATTTTGACCTAAAATAATATCAGTTATATCAATATATTAATCCCCGAGCATGTCCTCTGTACTGACCCTGGCTCAAGGGTAATGGCAACGATAAGAAGAGAAGGAAGTAGAGGAAGAATATTAGCTCTGAGGTGTACGGTCAGGTCGTACTGCGTGTGGAGGGGTGAGCCGTTGTGGTCGATCCTGCTCTGTGCTTTGAGGAGCCTGAACGACGGGTCAGAAGTGTGGCTGTGTTCGGAATCGCTCCCTATTCACTATATAGTGCACTTTTTAGGGTATCGGCCATTTTGCAGGGTGTCCAAAATTCTAAATGTTAATTTGGCACCCTAAATAGTCCACTCAATATCCCCCACAATGCACCACAAAATGTAGGGTACAAACGATGTACACTACATGACCGGAGATATTTTTTATTGTCAAGATGGCGATAGCTGAGCCTGCGCTCGTCTACAAATGTAAATATAAATGCAAGTTTCATCTTGTAGCCTATATTAAATCAGTTTAATCGGCTTTATAACCAAAATATAAATAAACGCGGTAGATTAAATATATTACAAAGTGTTAGCTATTTTTTTAATTTAACAATTATTACTGTTTAATGGAAAATGCAACTTAATTAGCTAGCTAGATACCTAGCTAGTTACCTAACTTACCTATCTACCTACAACGAAACAACAAAACCCTTGTTCAAAATTAAAAAAGAAAACTTTTTTACCGTTTCTTGCATGCTTTCTCACCAAGCCGGTGACCGCTGTCACGCAAGTGTTGCTAAGTAACCAATTCAGACTATGTTGTGTCCGAAATCACCTCCTTCTTTTCCACCAGTGAATCCCTATCAGTGCCCTATGTAGATTCCCTAAGTAGTGTATAGGGAGGGAGTGAATAGGGAGTGATTCCGAACACAGCCTGTGTCTTTGAGGCCCCAGCTGTGGCAGTCATGTGACAGTCACGCGAGAGCATCGTCCTGCCGTGATGCACGCCCACTTGGACCCCCCAGCCCCACCTGTCCGTCACACCTGTCCCGCCCCCTCCCTGGCTAGAGCACGCCCCACCTCTCAATTGTGAATACTCGCTCGGACAGACCTTCAGATGCATTCTGGCATCGCATGCAAGGCCCTCCAGTCCCCTTAGTGTCCTCTCTTCTTCAGCCAAACTAAAAATCTACTGTGATTATGAATCCATTTTATTTAGTACTTTAATGACGGTGAGATCTCCACTGTGAAAGTGAGGATGAGGAGGAGGATGAGGAAGACCTATGAGTTCAAGACAGGGAGACGGGCGTACAGCAGCGGTGACTGAGGAATACGAAAAATGAGGCAGAGGCCTGGGGACTGGAGGGCCTTGCATGCGGTACCAGAGGCCTCATCTTTTAACCGCTCATTACTCTCAAATGCTTTCCATTTACTTTCATTGATTAACAGTCACGCAATTAATTAGCAGGCTAATCTAAAGGCTACAGATAATTATTCCCAATATTATATTTGGATAGCATTATTTTTCAACATCAGAAAAGCATTATTTTAAGTCCACCAATTACTTGAACTTGTGGATAATTTTCCATGTCCAAATTAAGATAATAGGCTATTGACCAAATAAAGGTCAAGCAGATTTCGCAGTTTTAATATTTGTGAAAAAGCTTTTTGGTTTTTTGAAGTTTGTTTGCTGTCTTTGTTGTCTTTGCTGTCTCAGAGCTTGAGTGATTATAACAAAGGGGTTAATCTGCTGTCTTTTTATAGTTAAAAGTGTATTCTTTGTAATGATTAAATCAATTTCACTGAATTTAATTCTCTAATCATTTACATTCTATAATGTTCTGCAAAGAACGACAATTTTACAACCTGAGACACAAACTTGAGAAGTTTTGTAATTACTGGCCAATGGATTAATTGGTATCTGGCATGTATGCTAATCAAGAAAAAATACTATACAAAAACAAGTTTTTAACAAAATTCAACATATATGTAATGATTCTGCTTCCTCTATTTTGCGCTCATGACCCATTACTGGTGTAGAAACACTGCCCTGTCTGCAGCCATATACTTTTCAATGTTCTAGTTTGTAGCATAAAAGGGTTATTCATTTTTCCCTATAGGGAACCCTGTTTGGTGGCACGTAGAAGCCCCTCTGAAAGGTTCTAAGGAGAACCCACAGTACAAAGTTCCATATACAACCCTCTGTAAACTGCTGACAGAGGGTCTTTTCAAATGGCAAAGGCTTCGACAAGGTTCAACACAGAACCATGCCCCATACCAAAGAACCCTTTCAGAACACCATCACCCATATCAAAGAACCCTTTTAGAACCATGCCCCATACCAAAGAACCCTTAAAGAACATCATCCCCATACCAAAGAACACTTTTAGAACACCATCACCCATATCAAAGAACCCTTTTAGAACCATGCCCCATACCAAAGAACCCTTTCAGAACACCATCACCCATACCAAAGAACCATCCCCATACCAAAGAACCCTTTCAGAATCAACCCGTACCAAAGAACCATTTCAGAACACCATCACCCATACCAAAAAACCCTTTCAGAACCATCCCCCATACGAAAAACCCTTTCAGATCCATCCCCCAATACCAAATAACCCTTTCAGAACACCATCACCCATACCAAAAAACCCTTTCAGAACCATCCCCCATACGAAAAACCCTTTCAGATCCATCCCCCAATACCAAATAACCCTTTCAGAACACCATCACCCATACGAAAAAACCATTTCAGAACCATCCCCATTACCAAAGAACCCGTTCAAAACCATCCCCCATACTAAAGAACCCTTTCAGAACACCATCCCCCATACCAAAGAACCCTTTCAGAACCATCCCCCATACCAAAGAACCCTTTCAGAACCATCATCAATACCAAAGAACCCTTTCAGAACCATCACCCATACCAAAGAACCCTTTCAGAACCATCCTCCATACCAAAGAACCCTTTCAGAACCATCCCCCATACCAAATAACCCTTTCAGAACCATCATCAATACCAAAGAACCCTTTCAGAACCATCACCCATACCAAAGAACCCTTTCAGAACCATCCTCCATACCAAATAACCATTTTTTCTAAGAGTGTACAATGAGTCCCATGAATATCACTATCGCACGTGAGTTGACGTGTAGCGTCCATACAGCGACCCCAATGTGTTGCACACTGAGGTTCTGCTCACCTGCCTAATTAGGGTCTGGAAGACTGGCATCCCAAGAACACAGCTGAATTACACTCAGGATCACAGTGCAGGACTCAGCAGCTGGGGACCAATTACCTGTCACAGCCTCACATCTGTTTCAGTGTGAGAGAGAGAGAGAGAGAGAGAGAGAGAGAGAGAGAAGGGGGAGAGGGAGAAAGAGAGTGAGAGAGAAAAAAAGAGATAGAGAGAGAGGATGAGAGGGAGAGAGAGAAAGAGATGGAGAGAGAGGGGGGGAGATAAAGAGAGATAATTGCTTTGGCAACACTATGCTGATGTGTGGTCATGCCAATAAAGCTCATTTGAATTTGAATTTGAAGTTGAGAGAGAAGGGAGAGGAAGAGAAAGAGAAAAGCTGAGAAAAGAGCATGAGAGAAAATCCGTGCGCGAGAAAAAAGAAATAGAGCAGGAGAAGGACAGAGTAGGAGAAAGAGAGGGAGAGGAAGAGAAAGAGAGAGAATGGGAGAGAGTATTTTTTTTTCTAGAAGTGAGCGCAGGAGCGGAATTTGGAATGTCACCCGAGACGTCAGCATGCCAGGAACATTCTGAGGGCACATTCAGTCCTTATCTGAGGAACCACAGCATATGTGACAAACCCAGAGGTTTCACCCTCTAGTCTCCCATTACATTAGAGGGATTGAAATCCTCATTTGCCCAAATATTCCTGGCTGCATAGCTGAAATCTAAACCTGCAGTTAAGCAATCTCAACCTTTTCACGTCACTGGGTTTACTTGTGTTTTACAAAATGGGATGTTTTTCCTATATGTTCTGTAGGTGCTCAATCTCAAAAATCAACGGCATTGCATGTATGCACTTTCAGTAAATACACAAAACCTCACTAACTGTGACTCCATGCCCGATTACATTCAAATACATTTCTGCTCATTGAAAAATAACACTCTGATTCTGTGTCTTTAGCTACACACTAAATGACGATAGGCAGACACACACACTGTACAAACACGGAAACTCAGCCGTATGTCTTTTTTTACGGCACAAAGCAATGTCGTGTTGCCAGTTATTATGATGGGTTACAGTGCTGCACTATGCTGAACTTAGCAGTGTTGGGTTTACTGTCTTGTGTATGAATGTGGGGGGTGGGCAGCTCGCACAGAGGGTGAAGCTGCCACCATAAAATTACTGTAGACTGTAAGACTCTCTTTGGGGCCTCGGCTTGGGCCACCAGCTGCAGGGAAGGCCTAATTCACTCATGGAAAGAGCAACTTTACAATATATGTACTGCAATAAAACTAGTGCCCCACCTGGGCATGAAACCTGCCCCCTGGTTTTTAAAAGCCTATACTGTGGCGCAGTCTGCAGGACTGCTGACTCTCGGTCATACTGTATGTGATTCCCGCGCGCGGGTGGGGTTTTCCATCCCTGACTTGGCACTTTATCAGCTATGGTCCCTTCCGTGACCTTTACCCTCTCTGCTTTCTATCTGTCCGAATAAAGCAAAACATATGGAAGGATGGTGGATGGTCCTCTTTTCCTTAAACAAGCCCACACTATCAGATAGCTATACTTAGGGGAAGAAATTAAGTGTAAATAAATGAGTATGACTTTATTTGTTAACTTAACTATTTATATTTCCATTTTCAGTTGGGCCTATGCCTTTCAAGACAAGAGTACTGCAGATCATGGAGGTTCCTTTGGGGCCTTCATGTAGATTCTGCTGATATCTGAACATTCAGTTCTTTGTGTATTAGGGCATGGGGATGAATATGACTGAGTGAACATTCAGTTCATTGTGTAGTAGGGTATGGGTGAATATGTCTGAATGAACATTCAGTTCATTGTAGGGTATGGGTGAATATGACTGAGTGAACATTCAGTCCATTGTGTAGTAGGGTATGGGCAAATATGACTGAGTGAACATTCAGTCTGTTTTGTAGTAGGGTATGGGTGAGTAGACTCTGACTCTGATTGAACCTATTTTACCAGTGAGAAATGTTATCAACAGCTAGTTTAAAGTGAGCCTCTCACAGTTTCAGGAATATCAAAAGTATTATTTATACTCTAAACAGTGTTGACAAATGCCATTGAAGTGAGACAAACTGCCTATTTGTGTATGGTTGCTTGCTGAATGTATTTCTGTGGCTGTGGACAGGATTAATGTGACTTCTGTGGGCATTGGGTATTACTGGCCCTCAGAGACAGACCTTTCTGCAACTGCCCAGTAAGCAATGTACAATTAATGTACCGACGAAACGCATGCACCCAGGGTTCGAATTATACCATAACTCTTGGGGGGGGGGGTCTATTAGTGGCACTTTCTGGACCAAAAATGGCCTACCGATTAAAAATAATGCTTTGTGGCGAGCATAAACTACACGCTACGTTCATGACTGTGCGTGCACTTGATGTAGCCTTTGTTCATATGTTCGTCGTCCCCACCACACAGAAGACGAAAATGAATCAAGATTTGCTTTCAATCACTAATATTAAAGGGTTAGTTTGGAATTTTGGACATAATGTCTCATTTATGATATTGCTGATTGATGGAGACCATTTTCAGCTCATTCCATTCTGTCCTTCTTGTGGACATACATACGTTGCTAATGCTAGCGCAACTCTATGGTAACTGGTAGCATCCACTACCAAACGCACTTAAACACTCCACAGTGCACCCAAAGCAAATAAAATATGACGACAGTCTATCAGGGTTAATTTGAGTGTTTATACCATATTTTTTTAAGTCAAACTATCGTTGAATCCTTTACTTTGTACTTACGGCTAAATTTATTATTACACTTTGTAGTAATAAACACAATGATTTGCAAATGAGTGGAATAACAAAAATGGTCTCACATGGCATTAGACAGGGGCGGCACCAGAAAACTTTGTTTGGGAGTGCTAAGGTGGTGCTTTATTTGTTGTGTGAGTGCTCATGAAATTGAGACACTGCGGAGTTCAAATAGCCTCGGGTGTTTATTTATATTGTAGCCAGCTATTGCAGCGCTAATAACAAGCATGTATGCACTGATTTAGCTTAGGTTATGTACTGCCATCTCACACACTCAAAATAAATATAATGACCCAGAAATTCAGAGAATACTGCCTGCATGACAGACAATCATTGCTTAGCCCTATCCATAGTGGCCCCCTTGTGGTAGTCGTCGATGTACCAAATATAGTATTCATAAGTTATTTCTCTGAAATGATAAATTACAGCTTTAAGAAAAGCCCAAAAATTCCAATGCAGGATTGAAGTGTCACCGCTTGCGAAAAAAACAGCCTGTGAAGTTGCACTGCAGGGCAATAAAACAGCAGGATGCTACTAGCACTAACATTACACATTGTTTAACAACCTTCATCTTGCCTCAGTCACAGACAATAAAAAGCACCGTTTATACACGCTAAAAAAATCATGCTCCGATATAGAAACAATAACATAGATAGGCTATTATTCAAAAGTTAGAAATAAACATGCTTTTAAATATTATATGCATTTTTTTCCCTCGCTCACTGCAGCCTAGGCCAACAGTAACATTAGCCTACCAGATGTAGGCCTACTTTTGATTTAGTAGGCTAGACACCTTTTTTTTTTACAAAATCTCTGATATGCTATAACGTAAAACATGTTAAAGGAACCAAATATCCTACCTGGCTATGAAAGTGTCGTGAGACATCATTGCATTGATTCATAAGAGAATAAATAGATATTTTAGGAGTTAAATAGAAGCATGTAAAACAAAAATCTCCCTTCCCTCCTCATGCACTTTTTTTTTTTTTTCCTCATGCATCAGAAGTTTTACCACCTAGCTAGCAGGCTAGCATGACAACGGGATGTCTGCACAGCACAGCCACCCACCCTGGCACTATCGTGCGTGGTAGCCTGCTAAGCAGATAATATTAGCCAGCAGGCTCCAGTTAGCTCACGTTAGCTAGCCAACGAGGAAACACTCGTTGACTGAAATTTTCAACATTAAACACATAATCGTCTAATAATGTTGATTACATAGACTACACTTATGTCTGTGATGTCACCTAGGTTTGAGGACATTTTAAAGCGAAAAACAACTTATCGATAGTTGAGTTTGCTGACAGCTTTCAACAGCATAGGATACCTGTATAGCGACGAACAAACGCATATTGCCTGAACAGCTTGCTCGCTAGACTTTATTTGGGTCAGAGGGACTCTGTAGCACTCCCTCTCATTGGCTGCCAGCAGGGGCTGGTCATCCTGCAATTTCACAACTTTCAATTGGTTTTAGGAGCTACTGTCTGGACTGTGGGTGCGTTTGGTGCTGAAATGAAAGCGTTCATTTCATGTAAACACTTTAGAAATAGTCTAAAACAGCTTTTAAAATGGTTTTCCCCTATTAAAACCATTCAATAGATTTTAAAATCTGAGCCGGAATGCAGTTCCGTCTCAACTTTTACTCCCGGAACGGCGTCCTGGCGCGTTCCGGCCCATTTCCACCACTGCCTATATCTATCTATATCCTTGTGGGGTCCACTGGTCTAATCGTACGATCAGTAGTTAATTGTGACTCTCATAAAAGCAATTTGTTTTCCAAACTCACAGAGAGAGGAAGGACAATAAACACAGATGGAATGTCCAAACAAAAAAAGTAGTATTTGTAAAAGGAAAACCAGTATTTGTCTGGTATAGTGTGCACACACAGATTCAGTACATAGTTTGCAATTTAAACATACATGCACAACAAAACAACAGATCAACATTCACAATATAAAAACATCAACTATGCTTTTGTATGGAGACGAACAACATAGGGGAAATCATGTATCAGCAGGACACAAGAGAGCTTTGAGTGCTTTGACCCGATGCATTTTTGAGAACAAACATTCCACTAGAAAAAGTGTACAACCCCAAATTACATGAATTTCTCAATAAACATGTAATCAATGTAAGCCCCTATGCAAAACAATGTGGCATTTGGTGAAGTTGACAAACTCCTATAGATTTCACTTTGTTGTGAGATAATGGTTTAGGGGCACAGCCCTGGGAGGTACCTGGGGATAATGGTGTAGGGGCACAGCTCTGGGAGATACCTGGGGATAATGGTTTAAGGGCACAGCTCTGGGAGGTACCTGTGGATAGTGGTTTAGGTGCACAGCTCTGGGAAGTACCTGGAGATAATGGTTTAGGGGCACAGCTCTGGGAGGTACCTGGAGATAATGGTTTAGGGGCACAGCTCTGGGAGTTACTTGGAGATAATAATTTAGGGGCACAGCTGTGGGAGGTACCTGGAGATAATGGTGTAGGGGCACAGCTCTGGGAGGTACCTGGAGATAATGGTATAGGGGCACAGCTCTGGGAGTTACCTGGAGATAATTGTTTAGGGACACAGCTCTGGGAGGTGTTGTGAGATAATGGTTTAGGGGCACAGCTCTGGGAGGTGTTGTGAGATAATGGTTTAGGGGCACAGCTCTGGGAGTTACCTGGGGATAATGGTTTAGGGGCACAACTCTGGGAGGTACCTGGAGATAATGGTTTAGGGGCACAGCTCTGGGAGTTACCTGGAGATAATGGTTTAGGGGCACCACTCTGGGAGATCCCTGGAGATAATGGTTTACTATACTTACTGGTACTATTTTTAATATTTAATATTTAAACATATTTAAATAAGACTTGAGTCTTCGGAAAACAAACAAAACACTATATACCTCTTGTGAGTTACCTCTGGGAATTACCTGGAGATAATGGTTTAGGGGCACAGCTCTGGGAGGTACCTGGAGATAATGGTTTAGGGGCACAGCTCTGGGAGTTACTTGGAGATAATAATTTAGGGGCACAGCTCTGGGAGGTACCTGGAGATAATGGTGTAGGGGCACAGCTCTGGGAGGTACCTGGAGATAATGGTTTAGGGGCACAGCTCTGGGAGGTACCTGGAGATAATGGTTTAGGGGCACAGCTCTGGGAGGTACCTGGAGATAATAATTTAGGGGCACAGCTCTGGGAGGTACCTGGAGATAATGGTGTAGGGGCACAGCTCTGGGAGGTACCTGGAGATAATGGTGTAGGGGCAGAGCTCTGGGAGTTACCTGGAGATAATTGTTTAGGGACACAGCTCTGGGAGGTGTTGTGAGATAATGGTTTAGGGGCACAGCTCTGGGAGGTGTTGTGAGATAATGGTTTAGGGGCACAGCTCTGGGAGTTACCTGGGGATAATGGTTTAGGGGCACAGCTCTGGGAGGTACCTGGAGATAATGGTTTAGGGGCACAGCTCTGGGAGTTACCTGGAGATAATGGTTTAGGGGCACCACTCTGGGAGATCCCTGGAGATAATGGTTTACTATACTTACTGGTACTATTTTTTATATTTAATATTTAAACATATTTAAATAAGACTTGAGTCTTCGGAAAACAAACAAAACACTATATACCTCTTGTGAGTTACCTCTGGGAATTACCTGGAGATAATGGTTTAGGGGCACAGCTTATGCTAATGACAGAATGTGGCAAATGATCCCCTGGTTTGAGTGTAGAGAAATCAGAAATCAGGATCCGTGAAATGCACAATAACACAATTAAACAAAAGATTAATATGAAACACTGGCTCAGCAGACGCACAGCACGATACATTTCAGGGAGTTGCGTGGAGACAATGGTTTGCAGATGGGAGTTTTACTTACTAAAACATGCCCTAATGACAGGAAATATCATGATTGGTTCAATCAGGCAACTAATCAAAACAGAGTGGAGGCGGACAACAAATTTGAAAGTGCTCACGTGGGTGGAGTTCAGGCAGAGCAGATGCTTCTGTGGAGAAGAGTGGATATAGCTAAAGAAATCTTTTAACTTTATTTATGTATTTCATTAACACTTTGAAAGCAATTTTCTTGTGAAATAAAATAAACAAGTATTCAGCTGCAACATCAGGCTAGCTAACTGAGTACATTAGTTACTAGCTAGCTAGCTAGTATGGTTATGGCTAGTATGTGCTAGCTATGTGAAGCAAGACACACAAGTACATTACTTGTGGTTTTAGTCTTGTCACGAATGTCTAAGGCTAAAAACACATTCATGCTTGTTGTAGGGACAGTTTCACATTCTCTCCTGGTCTCAGGGCTGAAGTAACCTATTAACAATTGCTCAGAGCGAAGTTTCAGTTTCTCTCCTGGTCTCAATAAAGTTAAATGATCTCAAATGATCCACTCTTCTCCACAGAAGCATCTGCTCTGCCTGAACTCCTCCCACATGAGCACTTTCAAATTTGTTGCCCGCCTCCACTCTGTTTTGATTGGTTGTCTGATTGAACCAATCATGATATTTCCTGCCCTTAGTGCATGTTTCAATAAGCAAAACTCCCATCAGCCAATGGTTTAGCGGCACTGCACACCTTAATCATACAACAGCAAACATCTAGCCGACTTGAAATATCAGCTGATTTGAGAGTACTGAAATCAGAACACATGAAACGTACAATAAGACTGAATGAATGAAAATGAATATGAAACACAGGCTGGAAAAACACTTGGCACTGTTATAACTATAAACAGCCAATGCTTCAAAAAAAATTGCAGAGAAACTGACAACATATTACAACCCTGATAGACGTCAAAAGAAACCACACTTTCTTCAACCAGAGCACAATTTGCCTTGAGGCCGTCAGTGTTTCTGACAGCAAACTTGCACACTTTTGTCTGCACACTTGACACAAATCTCCCTCTTGACTTGATTATAGGATTTGATAAGAGCTGTTCTTCCAAACTCCTCAATTACAAATTATTTGCACGAAGAAGAGCACTGCAACGACACTGGGGGAGTTCTAGGACATGAGAAAACTTTCCCAAATATTGCAGGAAAAGCAACAACAACAAAAAAAACTGTTGATGAAGAAAGATGCGTCTTCATATGGACAAGTTTATATCAAGCATTGTTAAATAATGACAGAGGACACTTAAAAAAAAATTGGCCATGATTGAATTATGTTGCAAAGTTCACACATTTAATTTCAGTTCATCAGATATAATCCATTTCTTCTTTTTTTTTGCCTACGTCTGCTGCAAACCATTTCCTTATTATGAACAGCCTTCTATTTATGATTTTAATGCAGGTGACATAGCTGCACTTTTCATGTGTGTAGGCTACTTCCCACTGATTAAATAAACAGTGATATAGCGCAACACTAAAAAAAACTGCCACTGCCACATGTCTGTGTTTCTAATAACCACTGTGAATGTGGAATGTGATAGTGTGGGAGCATTGCTGTCCATCATTTTTTCATGGCAGTTGAGTGATCAACGTGAATGACAGGGGAGGTGTTATGTGATAGTTGTCAGAAGGCTCTGGCCTCATACTGAAGTATGGCTAAAATGTAGGTGAGACAACTGCTTTGTAAAAAATGGTGACTCTACATAATGCCTGAAACAGACATGCAACTTCCACTGATGCTTTCATTTTTAACATACCATTGTCTGGTTAAATCAAGTAAAATGATCAATACCATTTCTCCAAAGATTAATCAATTGATCCAATTCTAGCTGCTTCCAAAGGTGTATCTACTTCCATTGATAGCTTACCTGTAAAAAATCTGTGTCCGTGTTTTGTTTGCTTTCCGAAGACTCAAGTCTTAATTAAATATGTTTAAACATTACAAATATTATACCAGTACCAGTAAGTATAGTAAGCACTGAGAAGTAGTGTTGAACATGGAAGTTGTAGTAGCAAAGGGATAACACAAGTGTTCATTAAGGTAACTGTGGGGCACAACAGTATAAAACCTGTATAATACATTATTATTTACCTATACAGTAGTACAGTATCCCTAGTAATAAACATGAGAAGTACACACAGTCAGCTATACATTCTGAACTATAGAATAACCAAAAAACACAAGTTAAATAGAAAACAGGAAGCGAATACTATAGAATGGCCCTATAGGTATAATTTTAGTCGAGGAAAAAGTGCGAAAAAGTGCGTTTATATATATATACGGTAAATATACGGTATATAGCGTATTTAATAAATGTAAGAGGAATAATAATAAGAAGAAATAAAACTTTTGTTTAAATGTAGTTGTTTATGCAGTAGTCAGGGGGCCAAAACTGATGTTGCAAATTAAGATAACGCCTCTGGGTAAAAGCTGACAACTTATCCAGTATTAACTTATCCAGTATTAACTTATCCAGTATCAACTTATCCAGTATTAACTTATCCAGTATTAACTTATCCAGTATTAACTTATCCAGTATTAACTTATCCAGTATCAACTTATCCAGTATTAACTTATCCAGTATTAACTTATCCAGTATTAACTTATCCAGTATCAACTTATCCAGTATTAACTTATCCAGTATTAACTTATCCAGTATCAACTTATCCAGTATTAACCTATCCAGTATTAACTTATCCAGTATTAATATTTAACCCCTTTACATGTGTTCTAGCCATGTTGTCATCTCAGAAAATTATTTTTGTGTAATTCCATCATTATATACTTAAAGCAGGTAAAATCTGACTTTTTTTTCACAATAATGAGGTGCCTTTTGACTTTTGCCTTGAGCACATCAACAACTCTATCCTTAAACTGTATGACCCAAAATCAACCAGCAACTCTATCCTTGGCAGAACAGTTTGTATGCAAACTGTATGACCCAAAATCAACCAGCAACTCTATCCTTGGCAGAACAGTTTGTATGCAAACTGTATGACCCAAAATCAACCAGCAACTCAATCCATATAGTTCGCTGTGCTCTGTTTTGGAAACTGAAAGCCAATGTTGATACTTTACCACCAACAAGGGATGCCTTGACTCTGCACATCATGAGGGCCCACTATCAAACAAAGGTTTGGAAACAGTCACTAGTGACCCACCCACAGTTGCCCTCACCAATCAATTGTAGATGGCATGCTGGTCCCCCAGCTTTTATCCAAGGAACCTGCACAGGCCAGATGCTTGGAGCTGACAATCTGTGGATGCAAGGAAAGTGGAAATCAGTGCAGTACCTGGCATTGTCTCTGTCGCAGAAGAGGAATGCATTGCAGTGGGGCACGTGGATGTGCCCGTGCAGTTTGGTGCAAGAACTCATTTGACAACGAAAAAATCGACAACGAAGAAGTAGACCTTGATCAGGATTAGTGCACCGAAGTATGGTGTGAAACTCACAGAGCCGTTGTGTTAAATGCACACAGAAATTGTATTACATTTTATTATTTCTGTTTTCACATTTGACCATACTATAGACTGCAGAGATGCTTCTTATTTATTGATTACATAGAATGTTTCCATTACTGGTAAGATAATACTCAGGTACAGTTAGCCACATCAGTATTGAGTGTTGTCACATTTATATTCATTTGTATTGTTTCAGCGTATCTAGCATGACAATGTTCTGAATGTTCATATTTTCAAAGTCTTGTCTTAGGCCTATGTTTTAGGCCTATGTTATTTGGTGTGATGCATGTTTTGAATTGTGTAAGTTAATGTATACAAAACAGAGTAAACAATCTTTTTATGTCAAAAACGCCCCTAAAGAAGTTGCCTCAAATGTATCTTTTACCACAATGTTTACAAAAATGTTGCAATAACATTCAAAATAACTTTCCTTATTGATCTTTTATCTATGTCCTTTAATATAAAATTAAAAAAATATTTCAAAATGAAAAATGAAGCACATGCATATTATGTTAAATTGGACCATTTGACCATATAGTATGAATTGGGTATTTGAATATTAAAGGGCTTCTAAAAGTCACCAAAAGAAATTTCAACATGACAACCACCCTACAACTTCTTCTATGGGACCCTTCTAACCAAAAAAATATGTTGTCAGCTTTTACCCAAACATGTTAGCAAAAGTCATATCGGAAGCACTATTCTGAATTGGCTCCCTGACTACAGGCTAGAATGGCAGTGGTTGAGTAGTTTGAATGCCTTCTGCCAGAGTCAAGTTAGCAGAAATGGGTTTGGATTAAAATATTATATGGAAACAGATCTTATTTATCTGATTTTATTTTATTGTTGTTTCCCGTCTCCAAATTAAAAATTTCCGTAATTCCCTGTTTGATAACGAACTACTTGCAGCAACAAAAGCAAGCCCAACGGTTCATATCCGTATACATGTTGGACGTAAACAGATAGCTAATTAAAAAATGTAATCAATGTTTTTTGGTTCCACATCAGTAGCTATCTGACATTATAAAACTCTCCGGTACATAAAGGGATGCTCTCTGACAAATTATATGGTATTTCGGTTGGACAGCAACTGTAAAAATGTGCGTATGCAGTTTCAGGCTGTAAGTAGAAGAAAGCTTCCAAGGCTTATTTATATTCCTGTGTTCTTCACCTCTCCTGAATCTTTCATTTCCTCATTATGTGTGCCAATGAGCCCCTTGATTTCTAGTCCCACCATTGCATCAGTGCATATAATTATCCTCCATCACAATCCGGCCTAAAACTGCTTGCATGTGTATGCTTTGCTGAGGTCTATGTGACCTGCTCTTGATTGTAATTTTTAAGATCCCTGCGACTGTACTGAAGTTTTCTGTCTGCTTGCTCCCTCAAGTGTCTGTGAGTGCTTTCATTTCTTAGCAAGGAGTGAAATGTAGGGAGTGAAAGAGCATTCTGCATCACCTGCAGTCCTGCAGAATATATAATCTTTCTTCATTTGTTTAATCATAGTAGCTGCTGGTTGCAGGTCCAAATGTATGAATGATTTATTAAGATCAACAATGTAGGCTATTATTTCTCGCCATTGTCTGAGTGTTTTTTTAAATTATTTTTTTAAAGTATTTTTCTCCCTGTTGGGGGAGTTTTTTTTATACCTCGTTTGCTATTTGGGGCTTCAGGCCTGGTTTTTGCGCAATTTTCCTTCTGTTTCTCTGTACAGCATCTTTGTGACAGTTCTCTGTAAAAAGAACTTGAAAATTTAAGTGAATTATTACCTGGCATACAGAGTAACATGCATGTCTGTATACCCCATTGAACAGAGACTGCTCTTGCTCATTAGTCTGTACCTCGTGCACAGATGGAGCTTTGGGGCAGTGCTTGTCACCCTGGCGCAGCCGTACAGACATTTTAGAGAGCGGATTGGTCTTGGATCAGCAGCAGAGAATGCAGCGCGTAAACACGCTGTTCGAGAGCGAAGCGGACCCCGCCGCTTGGCCTTTCATCATTTGGAAAGGTTTTGCAATGTTGGCATTGCGGTTTTGTGTGCATTGAGTGTTATATTGCATGCCTTACATGTGTTAAGAGGGAGGACACAGATGGAGAGAAAGAGAAAGAGAGAGAGAGAGAGAGAGATGGAGGGAAAGAGAGAGAGTTCACTGGAGGGTAGAATCTCAGCTGTCACCACACTGATGTGAGGGTTCCCTGTTTCCATGGATACACCCTATGCCTTCAGTCATGACTAAGCGCCACCAGAGTAATGTGGTCTGGTGCAAGCGGGAGTAGAAGATTGAAATAAACAGTTTGAGGACATGCTGCAGTAGCTTGCACAGAGACACGTTCATCCACCGTTCCTTCTGTTTTCCTCTTTTTCTTTCACCCTCTATCCTCACAACAAATATCCAACTCCTGCCACCTCACTTTGTCTGTCTCAAGTGAAAATGAGCAGCACACCACCAACAAAGAGACATGTTAATTGTGCCATTTATCCTGTTAACATTTACAGTGCTAATCTAATCTTTCAGTGCTTGCATTTACACCTGGTGAAAGCAACCGGTAAATCGCATTCAGTGTCACTTTAATTGGACCCAGTCATAATGCACCTGAAACCAACAGCACAGCCACAACAAACTGGCAACTAACATTCTGCAGTCATAATGCACCTGAAGCCAACAGCACAGCCACAACAAACTGGCAACTAACATTCTGCAGTCATAATGCATCTGAAACCAACAGCACAGCCACAACAAACTGCAGCTAACAACTGCAGTGATAATGCACCTGAAAACAACAGCACAGCCACAACAAACTGCAGCTAACAATCTGCAGTGATAATGCACCTGAAAACAACAGCACAGCCACAACAAACTAGCAAACTAACATTCTGCAGTCATAATGCACCTGCAACAAACAGCACAGCCACAACAAACTGCAGCTAGCAATCTGCAGTGATAATGCACCTGCAAACAACAGCACAGCCACAACAAACTGGCAACTAACATTCTGCAGTCATAATGCACCTGCAACAAACAGTACAGCCACAACAAAACTGCAGCTAACAATCTGCAGTGATAATGCACCTGCAAAACAACAGCACAGCCACAACAAACTGCAGCTAACAATCTGCAGTGATAATGCACCTGAAAACAACAGCACAGCCACAACAAACTAGCAACTAACATTCTGCAGTCATAATGCATCTGCAAACAACAGCACAGCCACAACAAACTGCAGCTAACAATCTATGCAGTCATAATGCACCTGGAAACAAAAGCACATACAATCAATATTCATGGCTCCTAATGTGGAGTTCACGCTGTAATTCAAATTCTATATTAATGGATGGTTTCAACAGTACGTGCGTCCTTTTTTACTGCACAGATATTTCTCCTGTGATGAGACTAATGCAGGTTGTTTTCCATGGTTGTTCCTATGAAACAAAAGTGTTTTTGGATATCTTTCTTAAAAATTGCCCTTACAGTACAGTCAGGGCTGGATTTACTAAAGGATTGTGGACTGCTTTTCCGACGCAAAAAACAGTTGCTTAATAGTCGCAACATCTACATCAGATTTAACGGTCGCAATGGATAAAAATTGCTATTAGGATGTCATTTGCGGGGGTAACGTCACTCTGGGACTTTGCTTTTGATACATAGTTAAATGTGTTCATGCATATGTATACCTGGAGTGAAAGCGCTAAAACAGGGTGGAGATTATACAAATTAGGCCAATTAAGTATTCCGTCTGATTTATTAAGCAGGCATTAATAGCGACTCTCCTCTTTGCGTGAGAATTTTTAGATCTCCTGAAAGCAGGAGGATGCATGAGAAGGGTTGTAGGTCGAATGCATCCTCTAATGCATAGCACTCGAAATAATGTTTCACGTTTCTACTAATCACTTCTCGCTCAGATATAGGCTAATATGACATTATACATTTGTTTTAATGAAAGGATGCAAGACTTCTATTGAAGGCATCAGCTAGCAGTTAGTATTAAAACACAGTTCTGAATTCAAACAATTTGTGTGCCTGTATGCGTTTCAGTATGGCTTACAGTATGAATTGTGAATACAGTTACCTTCCGACGCTCTGTGGTCTTCTTCCGTCACCCGTGTCTATCCCTCCCACTCCACTGTTCATTTTTCATATCTTCCATTTTTTTGTTCTATCGGTGTTAATAAGCTATTGTTTCTTTATTTGGACCACCACCTGTGTCTGTCCTGGTTTTTAACCTGCTTATCTTTTGCTGGGCGGTTGTGGCGACTGTTTGGCCGCGAGATGGCACTCGCGTCATTTTTCCTTTTTTTTCCTGGGAGACCAATTTGTCTTAATTAGTTCCAGGTGTGTGCCGTTCCAGGTGTGTGCCACTATATACGCAGGGCATTTCCGCTCTTCCATGCTTCAGTGTCATATTTTGTCACGCTAAGCCAGGTAAACGGTATAGCCGGAGGACTGCATTTCTCTTGGTTCAAAAGAAACGCAGGAACTTCCTTAGCTTGAGCTAGGTTTGGTTCCATAGGATCTTTCTCCTTTTCTCTCACTCTTTTGCTTTGTTCCTCTTTGCCTACCTGTCCTCTCTGAGGCAGTAACCTTAGTTTACCTTTTTTCCGTTTTGCCTCTTTGTTGAGCTCTATTGCTATTTATTGAGCTAGAGGCCGTTCTTTCCTTTCCTATTTATCTGCTCGAGTCTGCTTGACTTTTCGCCCTCTTTTCTGGGTTGTTTTGTGTTCGCATATACGCCGGGAGTTTTTTCTCCCTTTTTGTTTATTCTTGCTATTTTCCCCTTTGTACTGGTGGTTATCCCACGTCCTGTGGGTAACTTATTGATCCCCTCACGGTCACGTCTGGTCCTCTGATCCCATCCCCTCACAGTGTCATTTTCCCGCTTTATGCTTTTCTAAAATGACACCATCTACTACTGTTCATAAATTAATGAGCAGTATGTCATTCCAAAGTTTTCTCCTTTCCAAAGCATTTTGTACCTCGTAAATGTAAGTTTTATTTTTCTTGTATTTCTTCTATATCGCAACTCGTGCCTGCATGGTTTCTCCGTATCCATTTATTAGCTCATTGTTATTGATGTCTCCTACCGCATATTTATAGGTGTCTCCTACCGCAAAAATTGCAAATGGGGGCATTTCATTTATTTGATAGGACCAGTGATAGTAAATTGGTCGTTAATGTGGCAGTGTCTACGACCGCAAAAGAGTCGCAATATAGGTTATAGTTTTGTGCTGCAACTGTGTCCTTATCAGCCCTCAGTGTTTATTTATTGAATCTACCATGTATTATTGCGTTCAATCATGTTGTCATATTATTTGTTGGCTATAATTAGCTTTTTGCATAATAAATACTGGCTTTTAAAGATTATTCTTTCATTACCTATCATACCGTGATCTGAACCCCAGTGATGGACTATCACAGCAGAAAAGTTTTCTATTTTGAAGTTTGACCCACTGCCAGCGGCGGTTTTATGTTGCAGATGATAAATCTACTGTTGTCTCACTGAATACAATGACGTTCCGTTTTGTCCTGTCACTGTGATACACAGTGTCAACAGCACATAGTCACCCATCCCTGTCTCCTAACAGCGTGTGATGTCATTGACCATTCAATTCAATTTTTCAATTCAATTTTATTTGTATAGCGCTTTTTACAGAGAACTGTCACAAAGATGCTGCACAGGGAAACCATATGAAGCAAAGCTAATTAATGAGCTTCATGTTGCCATAATAACCATCATATACTGTAATATTCATCACACCAGACCACATTTTCTGTAATAATGTAATAAACAGTAAAATGCTAAATTATATGGACAGTGACACAATTTTTGTTGTTTTGGCTCTATACTCCAGCACATCGGATTTGAAATAAAACAATAGATATGAGGTTAAAGTGCTCAGCGTGATGCACGGCAGCCATTTTGCACCTGAATGCTCACTACACATCATTTGATGTGAAGAGGGAGATCAGGGGATGATTAGGTGGCAGGTTGAGAGAGCCATGTTGGGAATTTAGGACACTGGGGAACCCCTGCTCTTTGTGAAGAGTGTCATGGGATTGTTAATGACCATGTTGAGTCATGACCTCAGTTTAACGTCTCATCCGAAAGACGTTTATCATGCCCAGTGTTGATAATGTGTCATCTGCCATAATACATTATTATATATGGTAAGGTACTATACTGTCATGACACTATATATGTCATATGTAGGTAGTATGTAGGATCTATAGAAATTCCTCACTTAATTTGTATCTGGTAGTCCCGTCTTCCAGCAATGAACAGTTACTATATTCCCTTTTCAAGCCTCTTCTTAAAGGGAAAATAAACCTTAATTTGACATTATTGTATTTTATTGCTCCAGGTACAGCTGGTAGGTTTTAAAAAATCTGTTTTTTCAGTCACAGTTTGCCTAATATCTTCCTTGCCACATTGTGCATCCAAAGCATACATCTATGACTCAGCTGTGACTAGACTGTGACTCTGCTGTGACTCAGCTGTGAATAGGACTGTGACTCAGCTGTGACTAGACAGTGACTCCGCTGTGACTCAACTGTTACTAGACTGTGACTAGACTGTGACTCTCCTGTGACTCCTCTGCTGTGACTCAGCTGTTACTAGACTGTGACTCCGCTGTGAATAGACTGACTCAGCTGTGACTCCACTGTGGCTCAACTGTTATAAGACCGTGACTTAGCTGTGACTAGGCTGTGACTACAGTGACTCTGCTGTGACTCAGCTGTTACTAGGTTGTGACTAGACTGTGACTCAGCTGCGACAGACAGTGACTTTGCCGTGACTAGGCTGTGACTAGACCGTGACTCAGATGTGACTCAGCTGTGACTCTACAGTGACTTGGCTGTGACTAGACTGTGACTCTGCAGTGACTCAGCCGTGACTAGGCTGTGACTCAGCTGTGACTAGACCGTGACTCAGATGTGACTAGACTGTGACTCAGCTGTGACTAAGTTGTGACTCTACAGTGACTTGGCTGTGACTAGACTGTGACTCTGCAGTGACTCAGCTGTGACTAGGCGGTGACTCTGCTGTTACCAGACTGTGACTCAGCTGTGACTAGACTATGACTCAGCTACTACATTGAGTGGATGTAGCTACCCATAGTGTTGAAATACATGTAACTTGAGCAGGTTTTCCCAGAAAGGAGACCGATATCTTGAAGATTAATATGTTGTAATTGGTGCATTTCTTTCCCATATTATTGGAGGACAGGTCAATTTACCATTAAAAATGGATTTTAGCATGAGGTTCTCCTTTAAACAATTATCCCACTGCGGTCGATTAATAATTTCAGTTAATCATAATTAGCACAAGTGAAGCCTCTAAGCATGTGGAGTGACTTTGAGGAATATGTGCATCGACACTTTTTATCACTTACCGTGCTGCTCAACAGGATAAACAGACAGCACACCAAGTCAAGAGGAAAAATATTGCTGTCAAACGCTGAGAAATATTTCTAAATTACACTAACTCATAATAAAAAAGCAGAAAGATTTTAAATGAGCATAAAAATATTGCTGACATGGGTCCGTTGTTTATATTTTGTTATTGAAATTAATCAATACCAGTCAAAGAACGAATAAATAATTTTTCAGACTTTCAGCATTATCAGTGAAGAGAAAATTGCAGTTGCTTTTCTTAGAATATTTCTGTACCTGAGTTTCCTGCTTAGACAGTGAATGCCTTTTGAACACTTTCTTTTTAGTCACAACAAGCTGACCAACCTCTAGGAATTTATTGCCCTTATTTTACCCACAAAGGCCACAAAGTGATACACAGATATGCTAAATTTGGAATAAAACCCCACAGCACAAAATATTATTATTATTATTATTTTGTTATTCAGCTTTTTTCAATCAGAAAACTAGAACTAATAAAACATGAAGAAAACAAATGGGATTACATGCAAATCATTAAGCAGTCATATCTTTGTGAGACTGATCTAACAAAATTCATGATGCACCTATGGATTAATTGAGTGTAAATACATAATATTAGCAAAACAAATTTTGGAGAATACCTTTATCTGTAAAATCTGTGGACAGTAGATATTCTGTCATATATTTTTGATAATCTCATTAATTTCATTAATTTGTTTGTGCATTTTGGCTGAATTAGTATTATTATCACTTGTTCAGAAATGCATGCATGTTTTGATTTCCAACATTTCCAAATATTAGCTCTGGTAAGGCGAACTCATGAATTATGGCATAACACCTGTCTAAGATTTCCTTTTTGTTTTTCACAGAGGATGCTCCCAAAAGGTTTTCCTCAGTTTTTACTTTTGATGTTTTTGACATCTGAAATGGTGGTGTGCAGTAAAGCTGGTGGATATTGCTGCACTCTGTCTCTAGCAGTCATTTTTCTGGAAGTTGTTGACACGGCCAAATTTCACTTTGTTGACACCTTGAACCGCATCATAATCTTTGCTTGTGCTGACAAGCTTTTTTAATTAATCCCTGACAGTTTAATTGGTTGTGCACCTGTGCTGTTTGTCTGATAATCACTGAGATTAGAGGGCCTACGCCGATGCCTTTAGGATAAGTATGATTCTCAAGTCACAAGGTCAGGAATTTATAAGTACCCCAGTCATACATTATAAGAACTTTCTGTGATGGGTGATGTAAGGTTCAGAGAACGAGACACGACAGATAAGGAATTGAACCTTATTATATGTTACTGTGTATATATACGTATACTGTATATATATATATATATATATATATATATACCGGTCAAAAGTTATAGTACACCCACAAATTTCAAGCAAAAGAAATAAACACCTTTTATTTTACAAAAAAATAACTTACTAAATCATAGATTCATTGAAATAGCTGCCTGTTCCAGTGATAACTGCTGAGCTTATTCGTGCCATTTTCTCTACAATGGCAGTCATATGGTTCTCACGAACCCTGCTGTAGAAGTTCCCACAGCCGTGTTGCACTTGGAGGTTGCTTCTCCTTGATCTTTCTGTCTAATTTGTCCCAAAATAGCTTAATTTTACTTCTATTGTTGGAAAATGGAAATAATTTGTTCACCTGTTTATATTGGCTTTTATATGAACTCCAAAATTTAGGTCTCTATCCTGTGAAGTAAAAGATTAGTTATTTAGAAGTTAAACCGCTTAACTTTAGTACTGAAACACTAGTAAAGTGTACTAAAACTTGACCAGTATATATATATATATATATATATTTAAAAAAAAATATATATACACAATATATACACTACTGTTCAAAAGTTTGTAATCACTGAGAAATTTTTATGTTTTTGAAAGAAATTGATACTTTTATTCACCAAGGTAGCATTTAATTGATCAAAAAATACAGTCAAGACATTGATAATGTTACAAACTACTATTTCTTTTTCATTCTATTTCAACTTTAGCAATTGTAGCCATTTTTACACATAGTCCCCTCATTTTAGGGCACCAAAAGTAATTAACATAAAATTAAATAAAGTCATCATATTTAATATTTGGTGGCATATCCTTTGCATGCCATGACTTCCTGATGTCTGTGATCCAACAACATCAAAAGACTCTTGATATCTTATTTTCAGGTACTCTAACATACTGTAACCTCTCTGCATTTGAATGGATCTCTATGGGAATTGGGGGGTGGGACTAGATTAAGCTAAATGGCTGTAAGTCATCAAGGGTCTGAGGTATCAAACGAGCCTAGATATGCACAACTTTAAAAATTCTCACCTGGAGGTATGTGCACATGACCATGTATAATTCAATAACAATGAAGCTGATTGACAGCACAAAATAATTAAGCTTCCCCCATAGGGGGTGTCTTATACCAGTTGTTGGCTTTCTTTCTACATTGATTTCCCGAAGGAATTATGTGTGTCATCAGACTCCATGTCCACCCACTAGTCCAAAACCACTCTCAAAAAAATTATTATTTATTTATTTTTATTTTTTTCTGGCTGGTTAATTTTGTGGCGGCGGAATCTCAGAAACCGCAAGGCCCTGGAATCAGTCCTTATACATCAGAGATGTATGTTTACTTAAGTTGCAACATCTATTTGTTTTGTAGCCTTGACCTACTTTTCCAAAATGGCCGCCCTACCAGACAAAAACACGTTTTTGTTAATAACTCGAGAACTATATATCAAACAAAGTATCAACTTGAAGCTTGACTCAAATTACATTTTTCTCAAATGACAACTATATAGGTCAGAGGTCAAGGTCATATGGACAACTGAAAAAGAGGTGTGCCAAAAATTGGCACTCAAATTTTGTGGAGGCGGAATCTCCGAAACCGCAAGGCCCTGGAACTAGTCCTTGTACATCAGAGATGTATATTTACTGAAGTTGTGCAACATCTATTTGTTTTGTGATCTTGACCTACTTTTCGTCCAGTAGGGCGGCCATCTTTGAAAACACGTTTTTGCTGATAACTCGAGAATTATATGTCCAATCGGGACAAGCAAAGTACCAACTTGAAGCTTGCCTTGGGGCACATATTCATCAAATGACAACTATATAGGTCAAGGTCAAGGTCATATTGCCAATTGAAAAAGAGGTGCGACAAAAAATGGCACTTTTTTGGCCTACAATTGTCTATACTGTATGTCATTGTTCATTAGAGATGTATATTTACTGAAGTTGTGCAACATCTATTTGTTTTGTGACTTTAACCTACTTTTTGTCCGATAGGGCAGCCATCTTAGAAAACACGTTTTTGCTGATAACTTGAGAACTATATATCCGATCGGGACAAAGTATCAACTTGACGCTTGACACTGGGTACATATTTCTCAAATGACAACTATATAGGTCAGAGGTCAAGGTCATATGGATACATTCAAAAAGTGGTGCAACAAAAATTGGCAGTTTTTGGGGCTAAAATCGTCTATATATACTCATGGTTTGCATTAAATCTATGCCGTAGCGTAAATAGGTGAAATGCATATAGCCCGGTTATTCAATATGGACATGAACATACTTTTCACATGGATTTCAACTTAACAGCCTAGCAGAATTTACCCATCTGTGTCCCAACATATCTACATATTTACAAGGCATAGTTCTCCTGTGGTGAGTCATGGCTTGCAATATAAAAGGGACTTATATTGAAATTGGAATTGCAGTGCATTGGGAAGAAAAACAAACCAAGTCAGTGGAAGGGCAGACGGAGGTAGGCTTTTTTCCTGATCGCTCAGCGATCGGAATTTCTAGTTGATTTTCTTTCTTAATTCGAATCCAGTAATGAAAGTGGGTTTAACAGCTACACTTACTGATTCGGTACATCATAGCTACATCATTAAACAGTAGAAATTGCATCAAAGCTATTGTATAATCAATTGGATTTTTTACTTTATTGATCATAAAGTTAATATTCATCTGATAACATAATAGTTGACTGATAAAGTGGTAAATTATTATGTGGCGGTGTGCGGGTGCTCTGGATGTGAATATGTGTTTAATAAAATTTTAAATATTTTCGAATTAACGAAGCTTCATGTTCTGAAACAAATTCAAGACATAATAATTTCACAATTACCTACCTTTACAAGCTATGCCTTAATTAAGAAGAAGCGCAAAGGGCTTTTTTATGAAATCAGGAGGAGGAAGGTGTGTGTGTGCGTGTGTATGTGTGTATGTGCATGGAGAAAATGATCTGCGATCTGCAGTGATCTGCATAATTCAGCCTCAATACACTAGTCATCAGTTTTGCGGGCAGAGAGATAGAGAGAGAGCGAAACTTTTTTACATGACAATTCAGTCATGTAAAAAACTTTATTCTAAAAGATTCACATGAGGAGATACAGTAATAGAGGGATGCTGACTGAATGTGTTCTGCTCTTCCTCCTCAATCCTTTCTTTCTCGCTCCATCCTTTCTTTCTCACTCAATCCTTGCCTTTTTCTTCCACACCTCCCTTGCCCTACTCTCCCCCTCTCCATGGCACCTCTGCTGCTCCTTCCTCCTCCATCTTTTTATTCTTCTCCGCCGTGCACAGGTGGCTCCTGTCCGGTGGGTGATTGGCACAGATGAATCCAATGGCGCAGCTGTACTACAAGAAGGTGAGCTACTCGCCGTACCGCGACCGCATCCCGCTGCAGATTGTGCGGGCGGAGGCGGAGCTCTCGGCCGAGGAGAAGGCGTACCTGACGGCGGTGGAGAAGGGCGACTACGCCGGCGTGAAGCATGCGCTGCAGGAGGCGGAGATCTACTACAACATCAACGTCAACTGCATGGACCCACTGGGTCGCAGCGCTCTGCTCATCGCCATCGAGAATGAGAACCTGGAGGTGATGGAGCTCCTGCTCAACCACGGCGTCTACGTGGGCGACGCCCTCCTCTACGCCATACGCAAGGAGGTGGTGGGCGCGGTCGAGCTGCTGCTATCTCACCGACGCCCCAGCGGGGAAAGACAGGTAACGACCGTAACCGTGGCAACAATAATAACCTTCATTACATTTATGATATAGAATCCTCACAACCGCAATTGCTATCGTAATTATAACCACGATTATGGCTGTAACAATTATAATCATAATCATCATTGGAATAAAAATACATAAGGGTTTTATAACCTCATTATCCAACATAAAGAGCTTAGCAACACAACAATAAAAATATAAAAGTATGAATGAAGAGCACAGAAGGGCCATGAAGGAAAGTAATATGAGAAAAATAAGGCCGAAATCTTGCCTCAGATTAAACATGACCTCTCTCTGAGGATCCAGGCATCATTATTTTCATCCAAAAAAATCTAAACGTTTCTTTTTGCTTTTTCTACAAAAATGGCTACATACAGTATAAGGGTTGAGAATGTCTCCAGATAGCTGTTCTTTTAACAAAAGAAAAAAGTAAAAGTGTAAAAAATACAGGAGTACACATATAACCATAAACCAGCACAACCTCTGCGGGGAACATACTTAAACATGACATATTTCTGTGAATTGTAATGCACAATTAATTTTTTTTTTGTTTTCTGAATTTAACAGAATGAAAAAAAAAAGAAACCATATATGTGACATGAAAACGTTTGGGCACCCTGTCAGTCAAAAACACTTCATTTGCCATAAAGCACAGCTTCTAAAAGTTTCCCGTAACCAGCTAACAGTCATTCCATTCTTGCTTTAGGAATTGTTTTTCCTACTCTTCTGTGCAGAACTCTTCTAGTTCAGACATATTCTTAGGTCTGTTTGTATGCCACTGCCTGTTTGAGATCTCCCCGTAGATTTTCTATATTTATTTGATATTTAGTTGAATCCATTCTTCGTTCCACCTCCGTATAATATTTCCTGTGCCACTGGTGCCACACAACCCCAAAGCATAATAGATCCACCCCCACGCTTAAGGATTGGCAAGGTGTTCTTGTCTTCAAATGCTTCCCCTGCTTTTCTACAAATGTATCCTTAGTGGTTGTGGCCAAAGAGTTAGATTTTTTTGGTCTCGTAAATCCACAGCACTTTGTTCCAAAAAGTCTCTGGCTTATATAAATGTTGTGCAGCATACTTCAGGCGTTGACTTTTGTGATGAGAAACGCACGGAAAGGTTTGCTTTCTGACAACACTTCCATGCAGACAATTTTTGTGTAAGCAAAACTGCACAGTGGACTTGTCCACCACTACTCCGCTGTCAGCTAAACCTTTCTGCAGGTCCTTTGCAGTCGCACGTGGGTTTTGCTTTGCATACCTGACGAGTCTACAAGCAGTTCTATCAGAGATTTTCTCAGTCTTCCGGATCTTGAGTTGACTTTAACGGTTCTCCTTAAAGGTTGTATCAGCGATTTTGGGTGGAAACATAAATGATCACATTCATCTGATTTTTCCTCACGATCCGCTAGCTGCCCGCCCCATAAGCAGGCCGTCAAAAAACCGCGTCTCTGTAGGCAGCCTATGCTCCGAGATCGTACACAAAAACAATGGTACTACCAACTACTCAAAACCAAAATAAACAGTATTCCAACCAATCACAATGATCTGCACAAACGTGACGTCACTTCTGAAGCGAAATCCCAAACAAACATACTTATGAATAATTATGTTATGTTTTAAAAAATAGTGTTCAAGCATCCAGAATTATAACCACGTTAATAACGTTTGTAAGAAACCAAACCGTTTGTAAATCCGTCAAGATTTCAGCGAGATAAGAGTATTAGCGTTTGTGCAGATCATTGTGATTGGTTGGAAGACTCTTCAAACCGAACGGTACGGAAAGAGCCGACCTATTTTTATACAGTCTATGGAGCCGACTCAGAAAAAAGAGCCGAACTGGGTCACTACTCGGGTGCCGTAAAACACAGTGCGTGAGCGTCGTTAACTCCCGCGAGAGTTCATGTTCATTAGTTGAAAACTGATACGTTCAGTTCACCGTTCACCAAAAACATGAGCACGTTCAATTGAATGCGCTCTTTTAGCGCATTCATGCACAACATTGATTGTAAGAGTAAGAGTGCACCTTATTTTTCAGTCCTCGGTCAGCTGCTGTCAATTATAAGTTTTAAAAAAAATAGGTCAGGGCCCCAAGTGTAACTTCTGTTATGCCAAATGTCTGTGCTTGTGCGTGCTGGGCTCTTGTTTTCAACTAGCCTAAAATTACATCCTTTTGGACGACTGAAAGAGAGGATCTACTCATTGACCCGTGGGAGGAAAAACCCAAATTATATGATGTGTCATGTCACCGATTTTTCAATCGGAACAGTCGAATGACTGCAATGCAAGAGATAGCGGAAAAAACTCGGGACTACTGGTAGGCTAAGTGTGTCAAGCCAGCCCTACTACTTGTGTCCATCTTTTAGGTTGTAATTGCAATATTGTTGCCAACGTTAGCTGGCTAGCTACAAACAGATGCAACAAACTAAGACTTTGAAAGGATGTTAGCTTCACAGCTGAAACATGTTGTAGCAAAATTTCTTTGGCAAACATACAGTATATTTTTAAGTTGCCTATAGCTCGATTGGAGATATTTGGTGTTTTGTGATTAAAATTAGATTTCCTGTGTTTTTGAGCATGAGCACCTGAAATACTCTTGCACACAATAACAGTAGGCTTCTAGCGTTTAATATCGGTTTGAAAAAAGCGTCGGTGCATTCCGCCACCTACTGGACTGGAGTCTGCGAGTCGGTCAGTCACTCAGTTACGGATAATGGGCCTCATTCACTAAATGTTCCTAAAAATGTGCATACATTACATACAAAGTTCCTATGAAAAATTCATGCCGGATTAATCAAACTGTGAGGAAAGGCAGATTTGTTTGTATTCCAATGTATATGTTCATACATTCCAATTCATCATGAATGACAGGCGTGCACACCAAACTATATAAACAACTAGAAACAACAAGCTGGATCTCTCCCATTCATTCTGTTGAAGCCAGCATTCCCTGCCCACTTTGCCCAAATAAAAGAACTATAACGTTAGTTTGGTGGTTCAGCTGGGCAATGAAAATGCAAACAATAAGCCAAGTTTTTTTTGTCTTAACATAGAAAGACTGCTAAATGTGTGTTTTATACGACAGCTATATACAGCAAACAACTAATAGCATGAAAATGACAATTATACCCATATTACTTAGTCGTTTAGTATATGCGGTAACATTATATACTGTATGCTTCCTCCAGTGCTAGCTATCCAGAGCTATGACAACCTGCTGGATTGTGCAAGAGGCTTTTGTATTAGTATTAGTGAAAAATGAAGCACCTGAAATCTACTCCTCTACAGATTGTTCTCTCTTCAACTGTAACGTTAAATCAGTTATAACCTCCTTGGCTTATCCACTTATCACGTCCCTGACCGACGATTATTTTCAGTTAGTTAGCTAACGTTAGCTATCTTATCTAGCTAGCTTGTAGCTAACGTTACCTATCCAAATTAATTAGAAACATATATACCCTCAAATTAAAGCTGAAAGTCTGCACTTTAACCTCATAACCACTGTTTCATTTATAATCCAATGTGCTTGAGCACAGAGCCAAAACAACAAAAAATTGTGTCACTGTCCAAATACTTACGGTCTGCACTGTGTGTCTGTATGATTTTTTCACATTTAGATTTAGGATTTTAGATTTTTTTTTTGCCAGGTTATACAGAGTGTTGGTGGACAGAAATGTTCAGGTCATACCACAGATTTAAGTCTAGGCTTTGGCTGGGTCATTCCAGACTACTGACCTTTTCTGTGAATGTTCACCCTAAATGCAGATCTCTTGCATCATGAAACAAGTTCTCCTCAAGGATTATCCTGTATTTGGCTCCATTCATCTTGCCTTCGATAGCAACAAGCTTCTCAGTCCCTCCTGCTGAAACGCAACACCATAGAATGATGGGATTGAAGGTAGGGATTGCTTTACCTAGATGATGGACTGTGTTTGGTTTAAGCCAAACAAAGCTCTTTGCTTTCAAGAGCTGAACTTTAGTTTCACCAGACCACAGAATCGTCTAGAAGGTCTCAGGGTCTGTTACATACTCCAGGCTTAATGTTAGTATGTCTGAGAGGCACTCTCACAAAGAGGCCAAATCTGTGAAGTGCTGTAGAGATTATTGAGCTCTGGACAGTTTCTCCCATTTCAGACAATCAGTCCTGCAGCTCTATCGGTGTTGTAGCTGGCCTCTTGGTCACTTCTCTGACAACTGCCCATCACATCCGGTTTCTCAGTTTGGTAGGATGGCCTGATCTTGGTAGTGTCTGTGTTGTACCAATTGGACTTAACAATGTTCCTAGGAAGTTTCAAACCATTCCCAGTGTTTTTATAACCTTCTCCAGGTTTTGGCCTCCTAAGAACTTTATCTCAGAGTTCCATGAGCAGTTCCATGGTCGTTATGACAGCATGAGAGATCAGACCTGCTGTTCTAGCTGTGAGTCAGTGACATGTATTCTGCAGTCATGCAGTTGAACACAGGTGGATTTGAAATCAACATAGGTGAACCATGTTACCGTATTTGGTATGATCTTACAAGAAAATTGAATACTAGCTCAATATAGGTTGTTTATAACAACAAATTTTTCCAAGTCCAAAACAAAATTATTACAGTAAAAAAATACACTCATATCCACATGCACACACACACACACGCACACACACGTGTCACACATATGTCAGGCATCTGCTGCGTTTCTCCATGGCAACAGAAGGCATAATAGGTTTCATCAGTTCATAAAATATTCACCAGTCAGATTGAAATCTAACCTTGTTTGCTGATGTTGAAATTGAAAACATATTCCTTTACCCTTGAGTCTAACTTGATTGTGACTTGCTGTTGAGGTAGATTAGGAAATGAATGAAAAGGAAGGGAGGTCCTATTTTAAGATAAGGGCGCAGCTTGAGTTGGACCCGAGGCTCCTCTCTGCTTAGGCCTGTCAGGTGCTCTAATTGAATGCAGCCGCAGTGTCGTTCGCTCAGTGATCAGAGACAGCTCCAGGTATGAGACCCTGCAAATCCATTTCCTGCTGGTGAGCATCTCCGGCGGTTTTCGCGCTGGCCGCCAGGCACCTTGGTGTAATCCATTTAAGCTGCAGCCGGAAAAGAGGAGGAAGATGAGAGGCAGATCGGCGCCGCGTTTCTCTTTGAAGTGCGAAGTTTGCAAGGAATTAAAAACCTCATTGGCTTTTTTTCGCTGTTCGGGTTTGAGTGTGTCTGCGTGCAGCAGTGCGCTGTATTGTGCGGTTCAGGGCCAAATCTCATTGGCCGAACTCACCTGGGAGTAGCAGGAAATGGCTCATGGAGAAAACACTGAAATTGCCATTCTTCTCTCATCCCTTCATCTTCTCTGTTTCATCACCCTTTTGTCTTTTCTTTTTTCTCTGCCACACATCTCCCCCTCTCTCTCATTGTCCTTCAATATTTTCCCCCTCTTTCTCCTCTCTCTCTGTATATCTCTGTCTCTATCGTTTTCTTTGCTCTTGTGATTTCATTTTGAGCATCATTTGTACATGTTGTTGAGCTGTGAGAATAAAGCTGGTTTAAATTCAATTCTCTCTCTCCCTCTGCCTTCCACTCCTCACCCCCCGTCCCTCATCTCTTTCCCTCTATCTCTCCCTCCTCCCTCTCTCTCTCTCAGGTTCCCTCTCTCATGATGGACACCCAGTTCTCTGAGTTCACCCCTGACATCACTCCCATCATGCTCGCTGCTCACACCAACAACTACGAGATCATCAAGCTGCTGGTGCAGCGCAAAGTGACCGTCCCGCGTCCGCACCAGATCCGCTGCGACTGCGTGGAGTGCGTCTCCAGCTCGGAGGTGGACAGCCTGCGCCACTCCCGGTCCCGCCTCAACATCTACAAGACGCTGGCGAGCCCCTCGCTCATCGCGCTGTCCAGCGAGGACCCCATACTCACCTCCTTCCGCCTGGGCTGGGAGCTGAAGGAGCTGAGCAAGGTGGAGAACGAGTTCAAGCAGGAGTACGAGGAGCTGTCGATGCAGTGCAAGCGCTTCGCCAAGGACCTGCTGGACCAGGCGCGCAGCTCCCGCGAGCTGGAGATCATCCTCAATCACCGCGACGACCACAGCGAGGAGCTGGACCCGCGCGATTGTCATGACCTCGCCAAGCTCAAACTGGCCATCAAGTACCACCAGAAGGAGGTGAGTCGGGGCGTGGCACGGGCGGGGCATGGGTGGAACATAGGCGGGGCACGGGCGGAGCACGGGTGGAAAGTTCAGTACCGTGCGCAAGGGTACAACAGCAGTGACCTACCTGGTAGTTGAACCTGTAACCTTGAGGTTACAAGCCCTGTTCCTTAGTCTGCTGCCACTAAATACAGGTGACACATTACCTCAACTTTTATTTCTAATGACTTCATCTAATAAATGTGTTCAGACAAGCAAGCGCCTTATTAAATTGTCACAGATGTCACGTCATGTTAGTTATGTTCCATTCAAAGGGTAGGCGTGCAATCACAAAGATGTAACAAGATTAGAAATGAAGGCGTAAAGGTTCATTATTACTGTCATATGTATTATTTGTAGGTTTCTTATAAACAACTTGGTAATAATCAATAATAAGACATGATTAATCATTTTCTATGCAGTAAAAAGAAGCTCCTTACCTCCGCAGTATGGAGATCACATGCACATTATTCCCAGCTAATGGAGAACAGTAGCATTTATAAAAGTCGGGATAAGATGGATCCTAGGAAAAAAATTTTTTTTTCCTCTGGGGGAAATGGGGTGTCTGTCCTTGCTGGTTTGCTGTCGAGTCTTATGCGCCCCACTTTTCCTCTAACCAGATCGGTTCCTCTAGGGTGAACAGTAGGAGGGGTACTGTAGCTCAGTCCATGTCCTTTCTGTCACCCCACGTTTGTGTACCCAAGATAAGAAGAAGCTTGTGGGGATTGCACAGGAGACGCTGAGATGGAAACAGAGTTTTAGGATTAGCACCGCAGAGAGAGAGAGAGCGAGAGAGAGAGAGAGAGAGAGAGAGCCGTCCTTGTGGGATTTGCGGCGATTGAGGTTTGCACATACACTATGGCAAAGATCTTTGATTTGTGAGTCTGTGGAGTGATGTATCTGACAGCAGTAAGCAGATACCAACTCAGAGCTCAGAGAAATATGGCAGCATACTCAGATAAGGAGAATTTAATCTACATAAGTTAAATTAGCCATAAAAAGTAAGTATTTAATGCAGAGTGAAAACATGTATTTATTTTGAAGACAGAAATATGCAATTTAGGGTTCTAAATGGCGCATGGCAAACCGTTGCACTGGCAAAGTGGATTTTCACGCGCCTGAGCGCGTTTGACTCGCCGTGCGCAGAAGTGGGAAGAGAGCCACTGTGTGGGGTGTGTCAGTCCAGACCGCAGCAGCTTAGTACAATTCTGGTGGAATGTGTTTGCAATTTTGCAGTCAGATTAGACTGCGATTCGCACCTGCACCATAAGGCGGCTCGCAATTCACATGTAATTATTATGAAATCAGCAACATTAGATTGAAACGTACTGGCAGTTTAGCATACTTCCAGGTAGGTGACGAGTGGTAGTGGGGGAGTGGAGGAGTGGAGTGAAGAATATTGGGACGCAGCCTTAGTCGGCTTTGAATTACTTGTAACCAAACATCTGGAGCATTGATATAATGAATCTGGAGAATTGATATAATGAATCTGCAGCATTGATATAATAAATCTGGAGCATTGATATAATGAATCTGGAGAATTGATATAATGAATCTGCAGCATTGATATAATAAATCTGGAGCATTGATATAATAAATCTGGAGCATTGATATAATAAATCTGGAGCATTGTTATAATAAATCTGGAGCATTGATATAATAAATCTGGAGCATGGAGCATTGATATAATGAATCTGGAGCATTGATATAATGAAACATTCAGTCTCTACTTATTTGGAGTTTCTGTTCTTCAGCATTAATCCAAAATTAATTTGTTTGCAAGTATAGTTTAATGAAGTCAATCTGCTTCTATAATATGCTGGTTTTTAACAGCTAGCCTAACAGCTAGGTCGGGAAAAGACAAAGTTAAACACCAGCATATGATAGAAGATGGACTTCATTAAACTATATTTGCAAACAACTTAATTTTGGATTAATGCTATAGAACAGAAACTAAGTAGCCAATGAAGGTTTCATCACATCCATGTTCCAGATAATTTTAGCTGCAAGCAATTCAAAATAGACCAAGTCAGCTACCCGGGTAGCTAGTAAATGGGTCTGGTCCAAAGATGGCATTCCGACTCGCCTAAGTGTCGGCCTTGAATCACAGTTCAACTGCGCACTTACGACGGCACGATTGTGGGCCGAGTGATGTAGCGGTGATCGTGTCATGTATGCCGTAACTGCACTAGCACTGGCCCACAAGCTCCAGATCTGGCCAGCATGACTTATTTTCTTAATTTTCACCAACGAATCCCACCTGAAGCAAATGATAGTCTTCATACATGTAAAAAAAAAAATATATATATTTATTATAACTTAGAATACATAATATTAGTTAAGAATGACTCGGCCCACATCATGGCCCAGAAACATCCCGTGATTCAAGGCCGACACTGAGCCGAGTGGGAATGCCCGATCTGGGCCAGACCCATTTGGCTACCTGGGTTGCTAAATATGTAAGCAGTGTCGTAAACGCTTGTTCGTTGTTAGTCTGCCTTTTCAAATGAAACTTTCTGCCTTCATACGATCAAATTGTAATTTCTCGACCTACAATGATCCATTAAAGTGTTATCTTTATTGCAAGCGACTAGTCAAAGATGTTTAAGTTAAATCATTTATATTCAATATGAATACATTTATTTAAGACTGTATATTGTGCGTCCGCCATTCTTCAACTAGTGTCCAGTTGCCTGTGAGCTACTTTTCCCCTGATTGGCTGCATGTCTCTCTAGAGTAATTTTCATTGGTGCATACACGTGTGGATTTTTTGTACACAGGAAAATAGTGTTTGAAATTTGTAGTTTGAGAGTTTGTAAAACAGGATTTGTAGTTTTGCGATGCGTACAAACTTGTGTATTGTGTTTTGCGGTGCACAAAACACATGTGAGTTGTGAATAATTGCACAAAATTCGTTCCATATTCCAGCCTGTTTTCCACCTGGGCAGCGCGCTGTGAGCCTCTGGTCACGGAAATAACAAAATTCAGTAGCCATTCCGTACCATTGACTGCGCCTATTCGCAGTTCGCTGTTAAATAGAGCCCTCAGAGTCTAAAGTAATTATTTTGGGCTCATAAGAAGTATTTAATTTAGAGACACTGGGCCTCATTCATAAATCATTCCTAAATATGCATGTACATTTATGTACGAAACGAATTGGCGCAAAATAATTTACACCGGATTCATCAAACCGTGTCGGAAAGGCAGATTTTTTCGTATTTTTATACAGTCTATGGTTCATACAAGCGTGTTCACGTTGTTTTGTGATTAGCATACATTCACGCCCATTAATTGCCTTATATGGAGGCTGTCACTTCCATTTACAGGTCCATACGAAGTCAAAATGGCTCAGAAAAAGCAAAAGAAAGAATTATTCCGACACTGAAATCAAAGATTTATTAGCAGATATTCTAATCAATAAAAAAAATTTGTTTAGTATTGTCCGTTCCGGTTTCATAAAGTAAATAGTAAAATAGCCTACATGGTAAAGTAAAAGGACCCCGCAGGATATAACATGCAGGAAATGCAGAATCTCCCGTCACACAAGCTGTTAACGTTTAAGCCTATCTGCATCGGACAATCGCATTGCCTCCATCTGCCAAACAATAGGCTACGGTCTTTCGCAGCCTGGAAATAAATAAAATAATACATTCATTTTGTGGGTGTTCTGTGCGTGCGAGAGGTGGTTTGAAATCCCATATCCCCTAGTGATGGCAAGAGGTAGTTCGAAATCTATACTCTGACACAGTAAACAGCAATTTGACATACAGTTGAAATCGAAAGTTTACATACACCTTAGCCAAATCCATTTAAACTCAGTTTTTCACAATTCCTGACATTTAATCCTAGTAAACATTCCCTGTCTTAGGTCAGTTAGGATCACAACTTTTTTAGGAATGTGAAATGTCAGAATAATAGTAGAGAGATTGATTTATTTCAGCTTTTATTTCTTTCATCACATTCCCAGTGGGTCAGAAGTTAAATACTACACTCTGTTAGTATTTGGTAGCTTTGCCTTTAAATTGTTTAACTTGGGTCAAACATTTCGGGTAGCCTTCCACAAGCTTCTCACAATAAGTTGCAGGAAATTTGGCCCATTCCTCCTGACAGAACTTGTGTAACTGAGTCCGGTTTGTAGGCCTCCTTGCTCGCACACGCTTTTTCAGTTCTGCCCACAAATTTTCGATTGGATTGAGGTCAGGACTTTGTGATGGCCACTCCAATACCTTGACTTTGTTGTCCTTAAGCCATTTTGCCACAACTTTGGAAGTATGCTTTGAGTCATTGTCCATTTGGAAGATCAATTTGCAACCAAGCTTTAACTTCCTGGCTGATGTCTTGAGATGTTTCTTCAGTATATCCACATAATTTTCCTTCCTCATGATCCCATCTATTTCATGAAGTGCACCAGTCCCTCCTGCAGCAAAGAACCCCCACAACATGATGCTGCCACCCCCGTGCTTCACGGTTGGGGTGGTGTTCTTCGGCTTGCAAGCCTCACCCTTTTTCTTCCAAACATAACAATGGTCATTATGGCCAAACAGTAAAATTTTAGTTTCATCAGAGCAGAGGACATTTCTCCAAAAAGTACGATTTTTGTCCCCATGTTGCAAACTGGCTTTTTTATGGCGGTTTTGGAGTAGAGGCTTCTTCCTTGCTGAGCAGCCTTTCAGGTTATGTCGATATAGCACTCGTTTTACTGTGGATATAGATACTTTTGTACCTGATATAGATACTTTTCTACCTCCAGCATCTTCACAAGGTCCTTTGCTATAGTTCTGGGATTGATTTGCACTTTTCGCACCAAAGCACATTCATCCTAGGAGACAGAACACGGTATGATGGCTGTGTGGTCCCAGGTGTTTATACTTGCATACTATTGTTTGTACAGACGAACGTGTTAACTTCAGGCATTTGGAAATTGCTCCCAAGGATGAGCCAGACTTGTGGAGGTCCACAATTTTTTTTCTGAGGTCTTGGCTGATTTATCTTGATTTTCCCAAACAAAGAGGCACTGAGTTTGAAGGTAGGCCTTAAAATACATCTACATGTAAACGTCTGACCCACTGGAATTGTGATATAGTGAATTAAAAGTGAAATAATCGGTCTGTAAACAATTGTTGGAAAAATTACTTGTGTTATGCACAAAGTAGACGTCCTAACTGACCTGCCAACACTATAGTTTGCTAACATGAAATATGTGGAGTGGTTAAGGGTCAACCTAAGTATATGTAAACTTCTGAATTCAACTGTAGTTACACCAATAAGTCTCTCACCGCAGCGTGCTGCAAAGAGTGCCAACTGTTGAGGGGGAGTGTCAGGTTTGGAGGACCAGGTGCGACAGCCAAGGAATCTAAAAGTGTACACCGTAGTGATACACCACTAAAGCAGACAGATCTGCAGAAGGAGAGGGAAATAGACACAAAAAATAAAGAATGGGAAAAAACTCCCGGCATAAGCCAACTGAAAACAACCTAAATAAGAGGGCGAACTCGAGATCAGAGTAAAGAAAAGAAGGAAGGAACACCTCACGCTCGACACATGAGCGACACACAATAAAGAGGTGTAAAAGAAAGGTAACAGAGGAAATCTGTCTCCGAGGAAACAGAGGGCAAACCAAAACGAGGAACAGAAGTAGCAGAAGAGAAAACAAAACCTAAGAAGGAACTCTAAAGCCACTAAAGCAAGTCCCGCGTTACTTTTAAGAACTCTTAAAAGTAAAGAGGTTGCTTTGATCCAATACCTTACTGGCTTGAAAGTCAAATAACAATGACAATATCGAAGCACCGGAAGAAGGAAGAACCCTGTTTAAATAGCCCACGGGAAACCTAAAACAGGTGCGGGGGAATAATTGCCAAGAGAGAGCAAAAGACCAGAATGGATTGCCGCTCCGAGGAAGAACGACCGCAGAAATAAAAGGAGGCTGCCAAAAACCATGACAAACTGAAGCTATTGTGGGTCCCACCTGTCTATGGTCCCACCAGGCAACCAGGCCAAGACCTTCAGCAATACATTTCACATGACATATGAGCTGCACAGATGTGACAGCCCTTTCTATGCATATTTTGCAAACGTATCTTCGGATGGAGCCTTGAGGCTACGTTTGTGCAGTACAGTTACGGCACCAATAACATTGGGCAGGTTGGCAATTTCATAAAACCTGAAAACGACTAACCAGCCATACATCACTCTCAACCAACAAATAAGCTTTTGTGCGATCCTAAAGATGCGTTCGGTTATCTCGTAAGCAGCAACTCCTCCAACAGCACAAGGTCAGCCATTGCAACTCTGGCTATACAGAACTGTAAGTAATTTTATAGCTAATTTTGTTCAATGGTTAAAGGCTATAAATACAGCATTTAACCCCCTCTAGTGTCTCATATGGAGACTGCATTTCAAAACAACACAAGCACACGACCCACAACTGGTTGCCAAATTGTTTCATCTGCATTTTGTTTACATAACGTTATGTGAAGAGTGGAGTGAGAGACAGAATCAGGCTCAATCATGCCAAATCTTTTGTGGTTGGGTTGGACAAGTAATGAATTGATAAACAAATTTTGCAATATGTAGCAATACATTATCTCCATAGATTTAGGTTACTCTATGCGGTGGTGTTTCAAGATTCATGTAACCCCAGTGAGCAAAAGCTGGAATCTAGACGTTAGAGGGGTGGAAATCTCAGAATGAGAGGTGTTTTGAAATAAACGTATCAATTTAGCCCAAGGCAAAGCCTGGCTACATCCTAGCCGGTTAAAAAACTTTCGCTTTTCAAAGAAATTTAGACAGTTTTTCACACGAGACGGGGTTTCGCCGTCTTTTCAACACAAAAATGTTCATTGGGACGTTATGATATAGCAAATGTTAGCTAATGAGTTTGCATGCATCTTGTCTCTGCTAGCTATATGTAAATACCTTCTTTACTAGAGCTATCCATCTATCTTAGGCAATGTAGGTTATAGCCCACAATGGATATATTTATTCATAATGGGGAGCCGGGAGCCCGCTATCCGGATAGCAAGCTAGCTAACGCTAATGTCTCAGTGTGAGATGATGAAAGAAAAGCAAAATGCCATAGAAATACTCTTTTCGGTCATGCTGTAATAAATTACTGTCCGTACCCCAGCTTAACAAGGAAGATAATAACTAACATTATGTGATCGATCTGATCACCTATCTGATATGTGTCCGCTTGCTAGCTAATGCGTTAGTTTACCGGTCGAGTTGAAAAGTGGCCATCTCTACGTCACTTCTCAAGCATGATTTTTTTGAGCTCCCTCCAAATCGTCTTGCTCCGGTTCTTGTCATTAAGGACTGGTACCGGGTTTCTTGGGTCTAACGTTGCTGGATAAGGGCTCCGGTGGTGGAGTGGGCACTCGCTTGGCATCAGATTCCACCATCACTGTCGGACTAGCTGAATCTGGCAACCAATTGAGACTCCTGATACAGAGGTGGGTGTGGTACCAACGTCGTAATACTACTGGCTCAGGAGATTGTAAGAGCCGGGAACCAAGCTCTGACGTCTTAGACAGAGAGAAATACTGCACTCTTTTAAGGCCCGTAAAACAATTTTTGTAATGAAAAATTCATAATCAATATTTATTTTTAGGGAAAAGCAATACTTTTATTCTGCATCTTTCATCAAGCTCTGTGGATGTATTATATAAAAATAATATTTGTCTCCATAAAAATGTTATATCTATAGCTTTTAACTGTGTGTTTTAAGTAGCATATTTAACATCATATAAAATTTAAATGTAATCAATTCAGAAAAATAGTAGCCTACTGGGAGCATTCATTATGTTATAAGTCTAATTAAATAAGTTCATAGCCTACAATGGATTAATAGGCATTATCTAATGTGTTTGCGCTTTACAATCGTAATTTATTAGCTACATTTGCATTGTGTATTTCAGAGGCTACATTTTTAGCAGAAAATAAAAATAAATTAATGTTCAAATTGATATTCAGAAGCTACATTTAGGCTGCCTTTACACTACCTGGTAAAAGTGACCCAATTCCGATTTTTTGCGGAATGTGGCACAGATCGGATATGTATTATGAACGTGTAAACAGGAAAAAAGCACATGGAATCGGATATTCTCAGATCCGTTTCAGGCCTCAATCATATGTGGAAATAAATCTGATATGAATCGGATATCTGCCAATGCGACTGCCATCTAAACGGACAGATCGGATATTCCCTGTCATTGTGATTCGCACGTCATTGAAAATGCGACGATCTTGTACTTTTTTGCATTTTAATGACATATAACGTTACTTTCACGTGCACAACTACTCTCCGGTGGAAAAAAAACGGCGCAAGTGAAATTATATATATATATATTTTGCGGACCTCTAAAGATGCTTCGGAAAGCAATTGCTTGAATTATTATTTCGGTCTCGTTTGCGTCCATTGCGAGAAAGTGCCGGCTGGTTGTTTACTTTCGTTTTTTCGTTTCGGTAACCAAACCCTCTTGTACGCATGCGGGTTGTTTCAAGTGTTAAGCAAGTGTAAACACAGGTATCGGATATGGGTCACTTTCAAAAGTAGATGTAAACAGGCGGTCAAAAAAATCGGATATAGGCTAAAAATCGGAACTGGGCATCAAGACCTGCAGTGTAAATGCGGCCTTAGTGGCATTTTGAATTTACATATGAGGTACGCGTGGTCCTGAGCAGGTGCAAAGTTTGGTCGTACATACAAACAAATCTCAGATACGAAAACATTGACGAATGCCAAAATACGGGCAAAATTGTTAATATGAATGATTCACATACAAATTTGTTCTGCTCACGTTTCATGAATGAGGCTGTAAGTATCCAGTTGGATGGATTTGTCCGATAGAGCCTTAAAAAGCAGCTGCTACCTGCCTTGTGCCGTTATTTCCAGGGAGAAACATTACGGCTCTCTTTCCCCACAGAATATGCTGTACAGTCAGACAGTGAATCTTCCCTTCCCCCAAACAGCAGAACATTATTTAATGTGAGAGAGCAGTCCCTGGGGCTGGACTGAGGGGGAGGTTCATTCCTAAATCAAACAGGATAGCATATTAATGCATCAGCACATTCAACCTCTCTCTGTGCTTCTTTTAACTGTTACTCACTCCACTGGTTTGAGTATCGTTTGTGTACTGATGGGGTCCAGGGATGTAGACATTACAGGGCTTATGAAGCAGGGTCCACACAGTAGGCACCGACTAACTTGCGAAAATCCAGCAAGAATTCCACGAGTACACTGTGCATGATTGTCCAATGAACCTTTATATTCACAACAATTTCTGCACAATATGAATATTTTGGGTCATGTCAATGGCAGTAATCTGCTGTGAGATGTGTGGTTTGGACGGATGGCACAGGCACATTCCGTCAACTCATCCGCTAACGTTTCCAGTGTGCTGAAATGAGTATCGGCTGATGTCACAAACGCAGCACTGCCCCGTGCCTGCCTTGGCTAACCTGACCGCACAGCCCTTATATAATAATAGAGGAATGAGATGAAATGCTGATTTTGTGCTGTGACAGGTCATTTTTACTGCGGTTAATTAAATGTTCCAGTGCTTGCTTTCTGTCAGCAGTTTTACGGCATCTTAATGAAGCGAGTGCATTTTTGAAGAGGACAGAGGTTTGTAGGTGTGAGAGTGAGGCTGGGCTGATTGAATAATTCCATCCATAAATCAGTCAACCAATCAATAATATTTGATTGAATGCTCTCTTGGACAGGCATTCTATCTTACACACATAGGAAATCATGCAGTCTCTCTCAGTTTCATGCACTCACAGACTTTTTTCTTTCATCTCTCCTAGAAATAGAATGGCAGAAGTGTCAGCTTGGCTTTTGTTGGAAGCTGAATGCAGAACTTTCTCTCTGTAATAAATCACCTTCCATCTCTTCAACAGTGGGTACTTGATTCTGCATGCCTTTGAAAGCAGCCTGATGGCCCACAGGCTGCGACAGCGGTCTCTCACACTATTTCTCACAATGCATCCCTTATTTCTCACACTGCAGCTCTAATTTCTCACACTGTATCCCTTATTTCTCACACTGTAGCTCTTATTTCTCACACTGCAGCTCTTATTTCTCACACTGCAGCTCTTATTTCTCACACTGCAGCTCTTATTTCTCACACTGCAGCTCTTATTTCTCACAGTGCAGCTCTAATTTCTCACACTGTATCCCTTATTTCTCACACTGTAGCTCTTATTTCTCACACTGCAGCTCTTATTTCTCACACTGCAGCTCTTATTTCTCACACTGCAGCTCTTATTTCTCACACTGCAGCTCTTATTTCTCACACTGCAGACCTTATTTCTCACACTGCAGCTCTTATTTCTCACAGTGCAGCTCTAATTTCTCACACTGTATCCCTTATTTTTCACACTGTAGCTCTTATTTCTCACACTGCAGCTCTTATTTCTCACACTGCAGCTCTTATTTCTCACACTGCAGCTCTTATTTCTCACACTACAGACCTTATTTCTCACACTGCAGCTCTTATTTCTCACAGTGCAGCTCTTATTTCTCACACTACAGACCTTATTTCTCACACTGTATCCCTTATTTCTCACACTGTAGCTCTTATTTCTCACACTGTAGCTCTTATTTCTCACACTGCAGCTCTTATTTATCACACTGCAGACCTTATTTCTCACACTGTATCCCTTATTTCTCACACTGCATCCCTTATTTCACACACTGTAGCTCTTATTTCTCAGTGCAGTTCTTATTTCTCACACTACAGACCTTATTTCTCACAGTGCAGCTCTTATTTATCACACTGCAGACCTTATTTCTCACACTGTATCCCTTATTTCTCACACTGCATCCCTTATTTCACACACTAGCTCTTATTTCTCACAGTGCAGTTCTTATTTCTCACACTACAGACCTTATTTCTCACACTGCAGACCTTATTTCTCACACTGTATCCCTTATTTCTCACACTGCATCCCTTATTTCACACACTGTAGCTCTTATTTCTCACAGTGCAGTTCTTATTTCTCACACTACAGACCTTATTTCTCACAGTGCAGCTCTAATTTATCACACTGCAGACCTTATTTCTCCCACTGTATCCCTTATTTCTCACACTGCATCCCTTATTTCACACACTGTAGCTCTTATTTCTCACAGTTCAGCTCTTATTTCTCCCACTGCAGCTCTTATTTCTCACAGTGCAGCTCTTATTTCACACTGCAGCTCTTATTTCTCACACTGTATCCCTTATTTCTCACACTAGCTCTTATTTCTCACACTGCAGCTCTTATTTCTCACACTGTATCCCTTATTTCTCACACGGTAGTTCTTATTTCTCACACTGCAGCTCTTATTTATCACACTGCAGACCTTATTTCTCACACTGTAGCTCTTATTTCTCACAGTTCAGCTCTTATTTCTCACACTGTATCCCTTATTTCTCACACTGTGGCTTTTATTTCTCACACTGCAGCTCTTATTTATCACACTGCAGACCTTATTTCTCACACTGTATCCCTTATTTCACACACAGTAGCTCTTATTTCTCACAGTTCAGCTCTTATTTCTCCCACTGCTGCTCTTATTTCTCACAGTGCAGCTCTTATTTCTCACACTGTATCCCTTATTTCTCACACTGCATCTCTTATTTCTTACACTGCAGCTCTCATTTCTCACACTGCAGCTCTTATTTCTCACACCGCACATTAATGTCTCTCATGCTGCAGTGCTTATTGCTCATAGCTGTGCAGCCGTTTTCTCATACTGTAGACCATACTTTGCATAATGCTGATGATATCATTAATATTATCTCCAGACTACACTCATCATTTTATGAAACCTTTAGTTCTCATTGAAATTGAAAAATAATTTAGCATGAAAGCTCAGAATGAATAAATGACAATGTTTCCCCACCACTTTTTCAATATTACCTGGATTATAGATGGATGCACTCAGCTCCTTATTAGCAGTGTTTTTAATGAAATAAAATAAGACAATATTTAAATTATAGGAGGCTTTGGGGAAAAACATTGAGACACAAATGGCTTTTATTTCTCACACTGCAGCTCTTATTTATCACACTGCAGACCTTATTTCTCACACTGTATCCCTTATTTCACACACAGTAGCTCTTATTTCTCACAGTTCAGCTCTTATTTCTCCCACTGCTGCTCTTATTTCTCACAGTGCAGCTCTTATTTCTCACACTGTATCCCTTATTTCTCACACTGCATCTCTTATTTCTTACACTGCAGCTCTTATTTCTCACACTGCAGCTCTTATTTCTCACAGTTCAGCTCTTATTTCTCCCACTGCAGCTCTTATTTCTCACAGTGCAGCTCTTATTTCACACTGCAGCTCTTATTTCTCACACTGTATCCCTTATTTCTCACACTGTAGCTCTTATTTCTCACACTGCAGCTCTTATTTCTCACACTGCAGCTCTTATTTCTCACACTGCAGCTCTTATTTATCACACTGCAGACCTTATTTTTCACACTGTATCCCTTATTTCTCACACTGCATCCCTTATTTCACACACTGTAGCTCTTATTTCTCAGTGCAGTTCTTATTTCTCACACTACAGACCTTATTTCTCACAGTGCAGCTCTTATTTATCACACTGCAGACCTTATTTCTCACACTGTATCCCTTATTTCTCACACTGCATCCCTTATTTCACACACTAGCTCTTATTTCTCACAGTGCAGTTCTTATTTCTCACACTACAGACCTTATTTCTCACACTGCAGACCTTATTTCTCACACTGTATCCCTTATTTCTCACACTGCATCCCTTATTTCACACACTGTAGCTCTTATTTCTCACAGTGCAGTTCTTATTTCTCACACTACAGACCTTATTTCTCACAGTGCAGCTCTAATTTATCACACTGCAGACCTTATTTCTCCCACTGTATCCCTTATTTCTCACACTGCATCCCTTATTTCACACACTGTAGCTCTTATTTCTCACAGTTCAGCTCTTATTTCTCCCACTGCAGCTCTTATTTCTCACAGTGCAGCTCTTATTTCACACTGCAGCTCTTATTTCTCACACTGTATCCCTTATTTCTCACACTAGCTCTTATTTCTCACACTGCAGCTCTTATTTCTCACACTGTATCCCTTATTTCTCACACGGTAGTTCTTATTTCTCACACTGCAGCTCTTATTTCTCACACTGCAGACCTTATTTCTCACACTGTAGCTCTTATTTCTCACAGTTCAGCTCTTATTTCTCACACTGTATCCCTTATTTCTCACACTGTGGCTTTTATTTCTCACACTGCAGCTCTTATTTATCACACTGCAGACCTTATTTCTCACACTGTATCCCTTATTTCACACACAGTAGCTCTTATTTCTCACAGTTCAGCTCTTATTTCTCCCACTGCTGCTCTTATTTCTCACAGTGCAGCTCTTATTTCTCACACTGTATCCCTTATTTCTCACACTGCATCTCTTATTTCTTACACTGCAGCTCTCATTTCTCACACTGCAGCTCTTATTTCTCACACCGCACATTAATGTCTCTCATGCTGCAGTGCTTATTGCTCATAGCTGTGCAGCCGTTTTCTCATACTGTAGACCATACTTTGCATAATGCTGATGATATCATTAATATTATCTCCAGACTACACTCATCATTTTATGAAACCTTTAGTTCTCATTGAAATTGAAAAATAATTTAGCATGAAAGCTCAGAATGAATAAATGACAATGTTTCCCCACCACTTTTTCAATATTACCTGGATTATAGATGGATGCACTCAGCTCCTTATTAGCAGTGTTTTTAATGAAATAAAATAAGACAATATTTAAATTATAGGAGGCTTTGGGGAAAAACATTGAGACACAAATACAGGAGTATGAACTGTTACAAAATACAGACGTGTATATCTTATCTCATTAAAATGTCATTTTCAACAAAGATTTAACTGATTTGTTTTAATATGGTAACCACTTCACCCATTTAAAGATAAATGTTAGTATTTAACTAACTATATTAGCCTCTTTCTGTTAATGCCCCTGCATGCCCATATTCATAATGTTAAATTATTATATATTATTTATAATGTAAACTTATTATATAAATATGTACAGTCAAGCCGGAAAGTCTACACACCCCTTTCACCTTCTCCACGTTTTATTACGTTACAGACATATTCTACAATAGATTGAGTTCATTTTTTGTCTCAGAATTCTACACAAAATAGCCCATAATTACAAAGTGAAAGCAGGTTTTTAGACATTTGTGCTAATTTATTAAAAATCTAAATGTGTGCACACCCTTTGATATGACACCCAAGTGAGCTGAGGTGCATTTTGTTTCCACTGATACTGCTTGAGATGTTTCTACAACTTAATTGGAGTCCACCTGTGATAAATTCAATTGATTGGACATGATTGGGGATTGCCAACACCTGCCTATATAAGGTCCCACAGTTGACAGTGCATGTCAGAGCAAACTCCAAGCCCTGGGGTCAAAGGAATTATCTCCAGACCTCAGAAACAGGATTGTGTCAAGGCATAGATCTGGAGAAGGGTACGGAAAAATCTCTGCAGCTTTACAGGTCCCAACGAGCACAGTGGCCACCATCATTCGTAAATGGAAGAAGTTTGGAACCACCAAGAATCTTCCTAGACCTGACCATGAGAATCAAGATTCTCTGGTCTGATGAAACCAAAATTTAACTTTTTGGCCTGAATACCAAGCGTCACGTTTGGAGGAAATCAGGCACCGCTCATCACCTGGCTAATACCATCCCTACAGTGAAGCATGGTGATGTGGGGATGTTTTTCAGCAGCGGGAACGGGGCGACTAGTCCTGATAGAGGGAAAGATGAATGCAGCTAAGTACACCGACATCCTTGAAGAAAACCTGAGCACTCTGGACCTCAGACTGGGGCGAAGGTTTACCTTGCAACATGACAACGAACCGAAGCACACAGCCAAGAGAACAAAGGAGTGGCTTCGGAGAAAGTCTGTGCATGTCCTTGAGTGGCCCAGCCAGAGCCCAGACCTGAATCCAATGATCTGTGGAAAGAGCTGAAAATGGCTGTGTACCGACGCTCCCCATCCAACCTGACGGAGCTTGCAAGGATATGCCAAGAGGAATGGGCAAAAATGTCCAGAAACAAGTGTGCCAAGCTCGTAGCTTCTTTCCCAAGACGCCTTGAAGCTGTAATCGCTGCCAAAGGTGCAGCAACCAAGTATTAGGCTAAGGGTGTGTACAGATATGTAACCCCTAAATAACCTATTTTTGTCAGTAAAATAAAATTGCATATTTTCTAAAAACCTGTTTTCACTTCGTCATTATTGGCTATTGTGTGTAGATATTTGAGGCAAAAAATGAACTCAATCTATTGTAGTATAAGTCTGTAACGTAATAAAACGTGGAGAAGGTGAAAGGGGTGTGCAGACTTTCCGGCTTGACTGTATAATAGAAATATAGGCTGGGTTTACATTTGGGCCAGCACTACTGAACTACAGTTTGCTTGCTTATTTAATTACATAATGAGTCCAGTGGTCACAGAAAATTAATTAAAAATTTTGAGCAAACAACAAATGAAAAAGTAAGGTAATGTTTAATTTATTCAGCAGTGTGAAGAACAAAACAGACTGCGGCAGAAAGGGATCCCAACCGTCCTTTTTTAAAACTTCCTGTTTATGGAAATGTGCGTTTAAGATTTTATTTATTTGTATTCATTCTCAATAAGTCTGGAAGAATGTTGAAAGGAGTTTAAAGATGGGCGCAACGGCTTGTGTTTTTGCTGTCGGCTCTCTGACAGAGGACAGCCACTGCAGTATAATGGGGGGGGGGGGGGGGGGGGGGGGGGGGGGTCATTCCTCTGCTGCTCCCTCCATTCTCAGCAGGAAGCCAGAATGAGCAGGAGGGGGAGAGAAACAAAAAGTTGCAGAGTGGTGCGACGCAGATAGATTTCTCTCAATTCTCCTCCAACACAAGGTTGTGTACTGTGTTCAGGAGTGGAACAGCAGAATGGCAGAATGAGCGCTGTGTTAGTTGTGTACTGTGTTCAGGAGTGGAACAGCAAAATGAGCGCTGTGTTAGTTGTGTACTATGTTCAGGAGTGGAACAGAAGAATGAGAGCTGTGTTAGTTGTGTACTGTGATCAGGAGTGGAACAGCAGAATGAGCACTGTGTTAAGTGTGGACTGTGTTCAGGTCTAGAACAGAAGAATGAGAGCTGTGTTAAGTGTGTACTGTGTTCAGGTCTAGAACAGCAGAATGAGCACTTTGTTAAGTGTGTACTGTGTTCAGGAGTGGAACAGCAGAATGAGCACTGTGTTAAATGTGTACTGTGTTCAGGAGTGGAACAGCAGAATGAGCACTGTGTTAAGTGTGTACTGTGTTCAGGAGTGGAACAGCAGAATGAGCACTTTGTTAAGTGTGTACTGTGTTCAGGACCAGTCGGAGTAGGCTCACTGGGTCTGTCATGCCCGTCACACCGCACTGCACCGTACTTCAGCCAACGACTGTCCCCAGAGCTTGGCCCATACATAGACCAGGCTCTGCTGCAACAGCATCATTAACTCTGACTGTGAGAGAGGGTGCAGGAGAGGTGACCTCAGCTAGCGCAGCTCAAACTCAAATTATTCCTGTCAGAAGGAATGGCAGCCACTGTAGAGCGTGATCACCACCACAGACCCCTGGGAATTGCTGTCCAAGGCCTCTATGGTGCCCCAAGGCCTCTGCAGTATTTAAAAGCGTGTCTGTCCTCCTCATCCTATTGTACATTTACACTTGCATTTATATGCTTGGCTGGCTCTTGATTTATTTATTTTGGAAGCAAGCATAGGGAGGTCAGCATAAATGACACATTCGCTTCAACTCTGGTGTCAGAAGTGGGATCCGGTGATGTAATTCACCGTTGGGGCTGCGTTCTGGAAACATCACTGCAACAGGATAGTCTATGCCTTTGTGATTAGTGAGTGGAGGGCGAGGAGAGGAGAGGATAAAGACCAGTTTATAGTCGAGCGACAGTGTGTCGCTCGACTGAAATCGCAGAACTTTCATAAACATTCTATTGTCGCGCTACATACACTGTGGTCTTTGTCGTTCGCAAAAAGTATAAACGCACTCCAGCGACTTTCCAGCGACAGTTTACACTCAGGGGACAATGGTGTGAGAAGCAGCTTTAATAGGCTAGCCTACATCTCATTATGTCTTCTGCTTTACCTCTTTTTTTTGTTGGAGGCCTCTGAAATAAAGTTTATAAATGTGAATTTCGAGGGCACCGTAGCCTATTGTTTGAAATATCATTCACTGCGTCTTTCATAGACTTGTAGGCTATGTGCGTTTTGAACGAGGTAGCAAATAAAACTTTGTAATTAAACCTCAACATTGATGCAACGCCTCATATTAAATGTTATTTAGTCGGAAAACATGGAGGGCATAACCTACGTTAGGGATGTAAATAGCTAGCTACAAGATGGTACTCATTGGGGGAGCAGCCTACAATTCTCTAGTTAGAGAATGAGGTTCAAGAATGTGGAGTAGCCTATTTCACTCGCTATCAGAATGCCACGGATCAGATGGGCTGTCACTCGAGTCGTTGCACAAAGTTTAATCTGGAAAATCTAAGTTAGCCTACTGTGAAAGCAAATAACTTTGTAATGCATTCGCAGGCGCCTACAACACTGCAAATGTGTCTTTGTAACCATTCACAATAGCCTACAGACTAATAGGCTATTGGTAGGCTACCTTGTAGCATTGGAAGCGAGCTGCTTCTTGTTTTGGATTGTAACGTTTTCTCAACCTATAGCAAAGCATCAGTCGGTGAAATTACATTGTTATTATTATTATGCTATTAATAATAATATAGAATTGTGCTCATTTATAATAATATTCATGCGCTTGCTAGGTAGGTAAGCTATGGGTAGGTAAGCCTACCCTATGGCTGCACGCACAAAGTTTTCAAACAAATAAATCTGTCCATTAACAGTTAGCCTATGTGTTAGCTAGTAAGTTGACAGCTCGAGTGAAGTCTCCGCTGTTCAAGACAAATGTTATCATAACAACAGAGGCAGCGACAGGGTCAAAGTTGAATTTATTTCATGTCTCAGCGACATCTTCAGTGACCGTCGCAGCGACCACAGGACGACAGTCGCCCAAGTATAAACCAAATGTTGCTGCGACCAGCGATATCAATGGCACGTCGCCGGTCGCAGCGACACTCTGTCGCTGGACTATAAACTGGCCTTTAGAGAGACAATGAGGGAACGTTTGAGGTTGAATGTGGAGGGGAATGGTACCCTGATGGGTCTGCCTGAGACCTGACGCTTTCAGGTTCTGGCTGAATGGGTTTGGACTAGGGATGTTAGCGTGAGGAAGGGTGGGACAGAGAGATGGATAGAAGGAAAGAAAAAAAGAGAGAGAGTAAATGAGGGTATCCACTGCCAATAGAATCAGCCCCTCTCTGGTCTCCACATTGCTGTCTTCATAGTGGACACTCTCTCGTGTCCATCATTTCCTTGCTGATTTTCTACGTGTTTCTCAGGGTGTTTAGTGCAGGCTTATCTATGGGATTCATGAGGAAGAGAGAGAGAGCCTGCAGCAGAGTACAGCAGCAGGGGAACCAGCGGGGAGCCTGTATTTAGAGAAACCTGAGGCCCTCCATCTATGCGGTGGTGTGGCCACGTTTGTGTACAGAGTCCCGCTCTGTTGGTAAAGCACGGATGCAAATAGTCTGTTCACACTTGTACACTTGTAATGAAGCCCTCAATCTCAGCTGTGTACGGCCGATCGCCTCCTGACTGACTCCACCTGTACCACCCCCCCTCCCCCCATGGCAGATTGGCAGATAAACAGACCCCCCCCCCCCCATGATGGGGATAAACAGACCCCCCCCCCCATGATGGGGATAAACAGACCCCCCCCCCCCCCCCCCCTTCTCCTTCACCATGGGCGGAAGGAGACCATAAACTCCCACAGTCGAGTCGCGAGGAAGGCTTCCGTCTCCATTAGCATACTGTTCCCTAGCAACAGCGGGTATCCAGGGCTTCTGCGGTTGCGATGTGTGTAGCGTGGCAGAATTCCTGGAGACCCTCCCCCCAGTAACATGCATCAGTGACCTGGAGGCAGAGCTCCAGGTCGGCTCCATCAGCCCCAGGTTACAGGGCCTGTTCGTCATTAGCACACTGGACTGGCACACGGAAGCCTGCATAACACTAATTCTCACACACTAAATCCCTGTGGATTCCAGCCGCATCATCACACTATGGTGTGTGCTGCCCACATGCAGTCAGCCAGGGCTCACACACTCAGCCTCATGGGGCCCCATATCACACTTCACTTTACCTGGATCCCAAAGCTGATTACAGACACAATACAAACAGCTTAACACAAAACTACACAGGACACCTTAACACAAAACCACACCGTACAGCTTAACACAAACGTACACAGTAGAAACACTGTAACAGAAAACCACACATTACACCATAAGACAAAACTACATAGTACACCTTAACACAAAACCACACAGTACAGCTTAACACAAAACTACAGAGTACAGCTTAACACAAAACCAGACCGTACAGCTTAACACAAACGTACACAGTACGCCACTGTGATTAACGCTGTTTCTGGCGCAAGAATTACCTGCCGGATCTACATTCCAAATAAAATACAAAAAAGCCAGAAAAGGGCCATTTAATCAAAAAATAATAATACGTACGAGGACTGGTTATTGTTTGTATTGACAGAATCCGCTTTGTTTGCGTTCATATACGTGCTAGAAGTGTCGGTTAACAAAGCATTCATATTGTTATTGCTGCAATTAATATGCTAACAGTTAATAGTGCATATTTGATCACTTATTTGTGATTTACTTTAAAGAGTTGGGCAAGAGTGAGAATAGACTTTCGGTGACCCAACTCGACCCAACCCGACTCACCCCACCTGACCAATCACTGCCTCACGAATGAAACACTCAATTCAAGTTTCAAATTCATAAAATTTATTTACAGTCTGATATAGTTCAGTATTACAAATTATTCAGCTACAGACTATAGCACTTTTCAAAAGACACTTCACATTCTAGACACTTGACATTACACCACTAGTGCTCCTTATTATAGATGCTGGTGAAAAAAATGGGAAGGGCAGAAACGGGGACTTCCACATTATATAGGGCCTAATTGAATATAAAATTAACAACTTCAATGATTCATTAATTTGGACGGGAAAATAACCATCACCATATTCACTTAGAAGAAAACATTAAATATTATGAAGAAACAATACTCCAAGGCCCAGCTTCATAGTACTTGTCAAACATAGAGAACTGGTATTGTATTGTGGTCATCGGAGTGGGATTGGTGTGGGTTTTCGGGGGTCCATGGCTTTATTTTGACAATTTATTTGGAATCCTCATGTCTTAGTCATAATTACAAGGAGCAATTTGGTACAAATTGGAAGATTGGTAATACTATATTTACAGAATATTATATGAATCCTACAACAGTAAAGGTCCAGTCTGGGTCCAATCAATTAGCTAAATTTCTTCAATTAAATTCCTACAAATGTCTACTAACCTTATCTATTTATAACTATAGAAAGCATTTTGTAACAATCTGAAAAGGTGGGTGTCGAACTCAACTTTTCTGTGTGTTTTACAAGGAATGATCCACCTCTCATTTTAATTTGTCTCCTTTTTAGCTAGCTAGCTAACATTATCTAACGTTAGCTAGCTTAACTATGGGCTAGTCTTAGTAACAGCTAACAAGATTACATTAGTCTGATGTCGCCTACGTTAACTAATTATTCGGTTAACAAAGCATTCATATTGTTATTGCTGCAATTAATATGCTAACAGTTAATAGTGCAAACATATTTGATCACTTATTTGTGATTTATTTTAAAGTGTATTTTCGTTTACTTAGTCGACATTTGCTCTGAAGACAACTCGGTTTGAATGTGTTTTCCGAACTGCGCGATGCATTGTGCACTCCACCCTCTCACCCTGTCATCGCCAATGATAAGTGATTGGCTGGCGATGAAGGTGAGAGGGTGGAGTGTACGTGGAAGTGTGCCAGTTGGTTTGGAAAACGGCTATCGAACAGCGTGCAGTGCACACGCATGAGTTTCGGGACACGGGAAGTTGAACTATTTTTGCTATGAAAAAAAAATTCTGTGAAATTGCGTGAGAATTGTTGCTGTTCCGTGAAAATGCGTGAGATATTTTGCTTTAGCGTGAGACCGTGAGAAAAGGATCAAATGCGTGAGTCTCACGGTCAATGCGTGAGAGTTGACATCCCTGGTACAGTTTAACACAAACGTACACAGTAGAAACACTAACACAAAACCATACAGTAGAAACACTGTAACACAAAACAACACAGTACACCTTAACACAGAGGTGGGAAACGAGGGCCGTATCTATTTTCGGTTTGGCCATGATATGAGTCCAAATGGTGGTGAAATATGTTTATTAGTTGCTCTGTGCTCCCCTGGGGTCATAATCCAGAAGATGGTATTTGACGCTCTCCATTCACTTCTATAGGGCAGCTAAAACGGTCTCAAAATGACACTTTTACCAGGTATACGAATGCGAACGAAGCGGATTCTGTCAATACAAACAACAACCAGTCCTCCTACGTATTTTTTTGTTTGTTGTGTAGCCTAATTATTTATAAAAGTACGATTTTCTTCAATGTTGTTAGCAAGCTACCAACTAGCAAAATGTTGGCAGGTCGGTTTGTTTACCATAAATATATACTACCAGGAATGCTTGCTTCCGTGGAAAGTGGTTTCTGACGCATCGGTGCATTAACGCCACTGTGATTAACGCTGTTTCTGGCGCAAGAATTACCTGCCGGATCTACATTCCAAATAAAATACAAAAAAGCCAGAAAAGGGCCATTTAATCAAAAAATAATAATACGTACGAGGACTGGTTATTGTTGTTACTGTGTATTGACAGAATCCGCTTTGTTTGCGTTCATATACGTGCTAGAAGTGTCATTTTGAGACCGTTTTAGCTGCCCTATAGAAGTGAAGGGAGAGCGACAAATACCCTGTTCTGGATTATCACCCCAGGGGAGCACAGAGCAGCTAACAAACATATTTCACCACCATTTGGACTCATATCATGGCCAGGTTACTACACATACCAAAGTTCAGTGCTTCAACAGTTTGTGTGAGGGGTGATCCTGCATTGATGGTACTGTACATGTTATCTCCTGCTAGGCCTTTACTTTACCAGTACATGACACCGGTACTGACAATACTATTTTTTTCCCTTTATTGAACATCTGCTAATAAAACTTTGATTTCAGTGTCAGAATAATTATTTCTTTTGCTTTTTTGTTTCGTAAATTAGTTTTTCTAGCCTGAATTGTGCGTTGCTCTCAACGGTTCGAGACACTTAAGTGGCTGTCTTCTTTAAATTTATGCTTTCTAATGTTTAAATCGCTTTGACTAATTTGAGTGTCGTCTTAAAATTAATTACGTTCTTTAACGCATTCAGATTATTGCCTGATCCTTGTTAAACAATCTCAAGTTGTCTCTCTCATAATTTCTAAATCATAATAGGCTACAAATTGGTCTTGATTATTCAGCTAATTACTTGTTTGATTGTTAGGCTACACAATATGAACAGTGTAACACAAAGAAACACAGTACAGAAGGAGTTACTGTAGAGGGGAAGGAGAAGACTACAGAGATGTGCTGCTCTTAACATGTGGTGCTCTGCTTACAGCTGTCCTCAGCCTCTTTAATGTCTTCCCATGTGACCTTTCTCTTGACCTCTGACCTCTCTGCAGTTTGTTGCCCAGCCAAACTGCCAGCAGCTGCTGGCCACGCTGTGGTACGACGGGTTCCCGGGCTGGCGGCGGCGGCACTGGGTGGTGAAGCTGGTGACGTGCTTCATCATCGGCTTGCTGTTTCCTGTCTTTTCACTGGTCTACCTGCTGGCACCCAAGAGTTCGCTCGGCCTCTTCATCAAAAAGCCCTTCATCAAGTTCATCTGCCACACCGCCTCCTACCTGACCTTCCTCTTCCTCCTGCTGCTGGCCTCCCAGCACATCGTGCGCACCAACTTGCATATGCAGGGCCCCCCTCCCACTGTGGTGGAGTGGATGATCCTACCCTGGGTGCTGGGTGAGTGGGGGGTGATGGGTACTGTAGTCTTGTGTTTCGTCATAGATGTACAGTCACGTTGGATATGTTGTCATGTCTGTCCGAATCAGAGCCGTTCAGCAGCTCCTTGCACAGGGTGGCACAATGGTGCCTCAAGAGGAAACACTGGCTATTTTAATTGGCCAATTCTTCCCTTGCCTTCCCGACATGCCTGACCTCCATTTCTTCACCTCCATCTTCCTCATCTGCCTTCATTATTCCCTCTGTCTCTCCTCCATCTTTCTCCATCACTCCGCTCCATTTCTCGGGTGCAGGCTTCATCTGGGCGGAGATTAAGGAGATGTGGGATGGAGGATTCACGGAGTACGTTCATGACTGGTGGAACTTGATGGACTTTGCCATGAACTCACTGTACCTAGCCACCATCTCGCTCAAAATTGTGGCGTATATCAAGGTAAGGAAATACTTCAAACACTTTATAACGCGGTATCTTTTCACAGTAGTGTGATCCTTTCAAACAGACCAGGCAAACTCTGTGCTGTAGCAGTTGAGTGAGCAGATTTCACTTGCAAGTCTCTAATTAAACATACTATAAAGGCCTTTGAGTGGTCGACACGGAGACAGAGCAACAGCATGCAAATGATCGTGTGAAATTTTCTGAAAAACAAAGCAGCTTCATCCCTGGCACACATGCCTGGTCCCACCCGCAGACTACAGGGCTACCTATCAGTCAATTAGGCCGCCTCCCACCCAGGCCACTTCCACCCCAGGAGTGTAGAGGGTTGAATGCCACACCCAGTCCTCAGCTACCGGTGGCATGTGGCGATACTAACATTTCATACTACCATTATCTTGGCCAACACATTCATATCGTGATAGTTGTTGAAATAAGTAAGAAATTGTAAGAAATAAGTCTTAAAACAGTATTAAAACATACTTCAATGACTTTAAAAATCCTAATTTATACCAAAACATCTGATTCTAAAACGTTTTATTGTTTAACATATATGGCCATGCCAATAACTGGTTTTAACAAAAAACGGAATTCAGAAGTAAATATACTTTTTTTTCCCAACAAAATAACGTGCAGTTTATTGAAGTAAATGTAAACATTTTGACAGAGGAAAATCTCCGTTGTTTCTGGTAAAGTTATCTCAACTAAGTAACAAGTAACAACTTACTTTGTCACTGTGTCAGGGCAGAGATTAGTCTGACTGAGCTTGCCCCACCCCCTCTCTCCTTTCTGCACAGTGATTGGTCTGACTGAGTTTTCCCCGCCTTCTCTCTCTCTCCTGTGCAGTGATTTGTCTAATGGAGCATGCCCCGCCCTCTCTCTCTCCTCTCTGTGCAGTAATTGGTCTGACTGAGCTTTCCCCGCCTTCTCTCTCCTTTCTGTGCAGTGATTGGTCTAAACGAGCTTGCCCCGCCCTCTCTCTCCTGTGCAGTGATTGGTCTAACCAAGCTTGCCCTGCCCTCTCTCTCCTGTGCAGTAATTGGTCTAACCGAGCTTGCCCCGCCTCTCTCTCCTGTGCAGTGATTAGTCTAGCTGAGCTTGCTCCGCCCTCTCCGGTGCGGTGATAGGTCTAACCGAGCTTGCCCCGCCCTCTCCTGAGCAGTGATTGGTCTAACCGAGCTTGCCCCACCCTCTCCTGTGCGGTGATAGGTCTAACCGAGCTTGCCCCGCACACTCTCTCCTCTCTATACAGTTATTAGTCTAACTGGTCTTGCTCTTCCCTTCCGTCTGTGTCTCTGAAAGTACAACAGCTCACGGCCACGGGAGGAGTGGGAGATGTGGCACCCCACGCTGATCGCCGAGGCCCTGTTCGCCATTGCCAACATCTTCAGCTCTCTGCGTCTCATCTCCCTCTTTACCGCCAACTCGCACCTGGGGCCGCTGCAGATCTCGCTGGGCCGCATGCTCCTGGACATCCTCAAGTTCCTCTTTATCTACTGCCTGGTGCTGCTGGCCTACGCCAACGGCCTCAACCAGCTCTACTTCTACTATGAGACGCAGGCTGCTGACGAGCCCTCCCACTGCAAGGGCATCCGCTGCGAGAAGCAGAACAACGCCTTTTCCACGTGAGTCTGAGCTCCTGTCCGCCAACTCGCTCTGTGCCCCTAGTCTGAGCCCCTGTCCGCCAACTCGCTCTGCGCCCCTACTCTGAGTCCCTGTCTGCCACCTCGCTTTGTGCCCCTAGTCTGAGCCCCTGTCTGCCAACTCACTCTGCGCCCCTACTCTGAGCCCCTGTCCGCCAACTCGCTCTGCGCCCCTACTCTGAGCCCCTGTCTGCCAACTCGCTCTGTGCCCCTAGTCTGAGCCCCTGTCCGCCAACTCGCTCTGTGCCCCTAGTCTGAGCCCCTGTCCGCCAACTCACTCTGCGCCCCTAGTCTGAGCCCCTGTCCGCCAACTCGCTCTGTGCCCCTAGTCTGAGCCCCTGTCCGCCAACTCACTCTGCGCCCTTAGTCTGAGCCCCTGTCCGCCAACTCGCTCTGTGCCCCTAGTCTGAGCCCCTGTCCGCCAACTCGCTCTGTGCCCCTAGTCTGAGCCCCTGTCCGCCAACTCGCTCTGCGCCCCTAGTCTGAGCCCGTCTGCCAACTTGCTCTGTGCCCCTAGTCTGAGCCCCTGTCCGCCAACTCGCTCTGCGCCCCTAGTCTGAGCCCGTCTGCCAACTTGCTCTGTGCCCCTAGTCTGAGCCCCTGTCCGCCAACTCACTCTGTGCCCCTAGTCTGAGCCCCTGTCCGCCAACTCACTCTGCGCCCCTAGTCTGAGCCCCTGTCCGCCAACTCGCTCTGCGCCCCTAGTCTGAGCCCCTGTCTGCCAACTCAATCTGCGCCCCTAGTCTGTGCCTTTGTCTGTGGTCCTGTTTGTGCCTCTGGTCTGTGCCTGTGTTTGCACACCAGTATGTACTATATGTTTTCCTGGCCTGTCTACTGTTACCATGATATACTCACTCACAACATGATTCATAACTGGAATTCTACTCAAGCCACAAACTCCCAGATAAGTGACTGAACTGGGTAGTTTTATTGGAGGTCTCACTGTGTCCAGTGGAAGCCTCATTGGACAGATAGTGTTCTGTGGAAAAATTCAAATGTTACCCTTTGATAGGAAGTATATGGCAGGGCAATGGGTTGAATCTATAGCAGGGGTTTTCAAACTTTTCTAATCCAGGGACACCAACCCAGGCTAAAAGACATCCAGGGGACCCCCATCATAAGTTAAAATGGATTTTATTTTAAAAAAAGTTTTATATCTTGAACTAGTTTCTCATATGTACATATAGTCATTGCAATTCAGCGTTACTCAGGTTCTATAGTGCAACATAACGTAAAAATAGTCTTCTGTGAGCTTTCAGCACACCAGACCAGTCTGCTCTGGTCCGCTTCATCACAAATGAACCCATGGTCTGGTATTGCTGTGGCAGCTCTGTCGAGTGCGAGAGGGAACGCTGGCACACACTGGCAGCCGCTCCTCTTCGTGAAAACCTTTTTAAAGTTAGCTAACGTTTTAGCATTAACTATAACGTTAATCTAGGCAGTTGATGTTTGTTTTAATACCTCAGTTGGGTTTTAAAACGCTTAGAAGTTAGCACTGCACTCTGATCTTTTCCTCAAGTTTGATCCCGCAAGTTGGATTATACCTGTGGATCTTGGCGGATCAGATCTCTGGATAACAGCAGTGTCACCTACCTTTTCTTGGCCGGCCCTAGGTGTCTCTCGTCTGGGTGTTTTCTCTACGTCCCCCGCTGTCTTGTCAGCCTCTCCTACTAGTCTCAGTCTGACTCCTACCCCATGGCCTGTCATCGTCCGAGCTGCTGCTCTGACATAGACACCTCATCTGTGATACCAGTATTTTACTTCTTTGCCGTTTATTTCTGCTGTATGGAGCGTTTTTCCTTGTGTTTTTGAACTGTCGGCTTCTCCGTTTTCGGGGAATCGCAGGGGGCTTAGTTTGCGGCTATGCTAGCAGCTGGGACTGAAAACACTATGCGAAGCTTTCCTGTTCTACCATTTTTAAAATGAGTTTTTATCATGATCTCTCATGGAATTACTGAGCTACTGAAGCTTCTAAATTGTGGCTTTTCGACACAGAGGCTTCTTTTCACGCTTCTGTCAGGGGATCTTTAAACACAGACCGCGTTACACCCACAGAGTCTCCCACCGTGGATTCAACAAAATTGGAAGTGGATTTCAGTGTTCTACAGGCCCTGAACAGGCTCACTGTAGTTCCCACTCCACTGACTGCTACCTCGCCAATCAGGCTAGAACTACTGAATGATCAGTCTCTCACAAAGAAATCCCTTCTGCTACAGGAGCACATACTGGACAAGAGGCTTGACATCATGTGCCTTACTGAAACCTGGCATCCGCCCAGGGTTTATTCAGCCCTAAATGAGGCCTGTCCACCTGGTTGCAGGTACATGGAGAAGGCACGAAGCGGTGTGCATCGTGGTGGTGGGTTAGCCATCATACACAGAAACAACCTGAACTGGTCTCTCCTACCTCTGCCGGAGCTCACCTCCTTTGAATGCCTTGCTCTAAAGTGCAAATCTCCTTACTCCATGACCCAGGTTCTTATTTATCGACCCCCTAAGCCCACCTCAACCTTAATCCCTGAAATCTCTGACTTTCTCACCTCCCTCTACTCCACCTCCACCAACATTGTGATCCTTGGAGATTTCAACATACACGTTGACTCTCCCAAGGGTCTTTCTGTAGCTGAGTTTCTGGGTTTGTTGGAATATCTGGACCTGAAGCAGCATGTAGATGTCCCCACACACAATCAGGGCCACATACTTGATCTGGTCATCACTGACTCTATCCCCATTAACAACTTACAAGTCAATGACCTTGGTATGTCTGACCACATGGCTGTCTCTATGGATCTCTCCTTCCTGCCCCCTCTCACTCAGTGTAAACGAAGCATACGTTTCCGCAACTGGAAAAACATCTCCTCAGCCAACATCACAAAGGACCTATTAAACCTCTCTCCCCCAGCCTCCTCCACAGTGGGTGAAACTGTGGAGTTCTACAACCAAGCATTGAACAGCATCTTTGACCTCCATGCCCCCTCCAAAACTCGGGAGGTCACTTTCGCTCGCTCTGCTCCCTGGTTCACCCCGGAACTGAGACAACAAAAATCCGCTGGCCGCATCCTGGAGCGGCGTCTAAGACACTCTGGGCTCACCGTCCACAAATTAGCCTTCCATGAGCACCAAAAATCATACTCTAGGGCTCTGCAAGAGGCAAAGTCATATTACTATTCGAACCTTATAAACAGCAATCCTGGGAATTCCAAGAAGTTGTTCTCCACTATCAGCTACCTCCTTAAGCCCCAGTCCAAGTCTGTCATCAAGTCCTCTGAAGAGCAGTGTAACAAATTCATTGACTTCTTCAAGACTCTCCCTGGTTTCCTTCAAGTGTCCTAGTGAGATGTTGAGGGTATAATCAGTGAAATTAAGTCTTCCACATGCACGCTAGACCCCATCCCCACAGCCCTTCTCAAATCCTGCATCCTAGCCATCTGCCCTCTGGTGACTCTGGTTGTTAACCAGTCCCGCCGCGCTAGCTTGGTCCCCCCATCACTCAAGACTGCAGTTATCAGCCCCCTTCTCAAAAAACCCAACCTGTATCCTGAGGTTCTGGCGAACTACAGGCCAATCTCCAACCTCTCTTTCCTTTCTAAAGTATTGGAAAAAGTGGTTGCTGCTCAGCTCCAGGAACATCTTCAACAAAACAACCTGTTTGAGAAGTTTCAGTCAGGGTTTTGCTCTGCCCACAGCACTGAGACGGCGCTTCTCAGGGTCACCAACGACCTCCTGATGGCTGCCGATGCTGGCTCAACCTGTCTCCTGATTTTCCTCGACCTCAGCGCGGCGTTCGATACTATTGATCACACCATCTTGATCAAACACCTGGAAGCCAGCATCAGCCTTACCAGCACAGCCTTGAACTGGTTCCATTCCTACCTCCATGGCAGGATGGAGTACATCTCCCTTGGTGGGGCTAGTCTCGCACCCACCCAGTCACCTGTGGTGTCCCACAAGGGTCTGTCCTTGGGCCTGTCCTATTTATTCTTTACATGCTTCCCCTTGGCTAAATCATCCGCAAAAATGATGCCTCCTTTCACTGCTACGCTAACGACACCCAGCTCTACATCAAAACTGCTCCTTCTCCCTCTGTTGCCTGCACCCGTCTCACTAACAGCCTTGAGGAGATAAGGGCCTGGATGAAGCAAAACATCCAGCAACTGAACAGCACAAAAACCGAGGCCCTCCTTGTTGGCACCCCCCACCAGATCCTGCACTCCCCCATAACCCACCTCACCATTGCCGGCACTATTCCTCTCTCCTCCTCAGTCTCAAACCCTGGCATAAAACTGGACCCCTCCCTCACATATGACAACCACATCAAGTACCTGTGCAAGACTCTATCACCTCAAGAACATTGCTAAACTCCGCCCCATTCTCTCACTACCTGATGCAGAAAAGCTCATCCACGCCTCTGTCTCCTCAAGACTGGATTACTGCAACACACTTCTCATCGGGATTCCTGACTGTAGCATTAAAAATCTACAGTATATTCAAAACAGTGCCGCCAGGATCCTGATGAGAGTGCGGAAGCGCCACCACATCACCGCCATTCTCGTATCCCTCCACTGGCTCCCTGTCTCCTACAGAATCAAATTCAAGACCCTTCTCCTGACTTTTAAATGTAATTATGAAAATGGGGAACCCTGCTTTCTATTGCACCGCTCCTCGTCTGTGGAATGCTCTCCCTGAGCACCTAAAGGCACCCCAGTCTCTGGACTCTTTTAAATCTGGCCTAAAGACCTTCCTCTTCAGGAAAGCCTACTCTCAGTAGTTCCTATGCTACTGTGCCTTTCTTCTAGTTTTTATATTTTTTAAATATTTTTTTATATATATATATATATACAGTCAAGCCGGGTAATAATAAATCCTTTAACATTTAATAATAATAATACATTAGGCTTATAGTGCACCATTCATTGGAACCAATCTCATGGCGCTACAGAGTAAAATAATAATAAAAAAATAATAATAATTATATATATATATATATATATATATACTGTATGTACTGTACAATAAATACATAAAATAATAATAATATATATATATATGTACAGTACATATATACAGTATATATATATATACACTACTCACAAAAAGTTAGGGATATTTGGCTTTCGGGTGAAATTTATGGAAAATGTAAGTTCACGCTACAGTGATATTATACGTATCATGAAAGTAGGGCATTTAAGTAGAAGCATGCAATGGTGATTTCCTCATCTCAAAACAATTTATTGAAACAAAAGCCAACAACAGTGGTGGGTATACCAAACCAAAAATGTCAATGTCTCAATAACTTGTCATGTGCCCTTGAGCATCAATTACAGCTTGACAACGATATCTCATGCTGTTCACAAGTCGACTTATTGTCTGCTGAGGCATGGCATCCCACTCTTCTTGAAGGGCGGCCCTCAGGTCATTGAGGTTCTGGGGTACAGAGTTACGAGCCTCTACACGGTGAGTCAGCTGATCCCATAGGTTTTCTATGGGATTCAGGTCTGGAGAAAGTGCAGGCCACTCCATTTGAGGTACCCCAGTCTCCAGCAGCCTTTCCCTAATGATGCGACCTCGATGAGCTGGAGCATTGTCGTCCATGAAGATGAAATTAGGCCTGTGTTGTTCATGCAGGGGCACAATGACTGGATTAATGATGTTATTCAGGTAGTATGGGCTTGTCACTGTACCATTCACAAAGTGTAGGGCAGTTCTGTATTGACTAGACACACCTGCCCACACTGTAACACCGCCACCACCAAAGGGTCGTCTGGTGACAACAGTGGCTGATGCATAGCGCTCTCCTTGACGTCTCCAACATCGTTGGCGGCCATCATTTCTGCTCAACGTGAATCGACTTTCATCAGAGAACAGCACTGAGGCCCACTGGTCCCTCGTCCAGCGTAAATGCTCCCTGGCCCATGCAAGACGATGACGCCTGTGCCTGGTGGTGTGGTCAGGTACCCTTGCAGGTCGTCTAGCACGCAGACCACGCTGATGTAAACGGTTTCGAATGGTCTGACGTGACACTTGGGTGTCTCTCACCTCCCTTAAATGTGCCTGGAGTTGAGTGGCATTCATCATCCGGTTCCGCAGGGCACTGTTCACAATGAAGTGGTCATCAGTGTGGGATGTGGCCAAAGGACGTCCACTTCTATGCCTTTCTGTGACTCTTCCAGTCTCTCTGTATCTCTGTTGCAACCTGCTGATGACACTCTGTGACACTCTAAGCTCAGTGGCCACTTCCCTCTGAGAACATCCTGTTTGAAGCCTCGCAATGGCGAGGTACTGTTGATCAATTGTTAGGTGTCGTCTTGGTCTCATGATGTCAAAATGTGAACAGCATGATGAAGAGGACTGTTTAAATACCAATTCTAATTGAACCAGGAAATTTATTGGTCGATTCATGGATCAAACACCTGTTGTGAATTTTGCCGTTCAGCTCCTTGTTAGAGAACAGCAAGTTGTGCAAAAAGTACTGAAACATTGAATAGTTGGACATGTGCATTCAAAAGTTTAGAGAAGGTCAAATTAATTTCACCTGTAAAGGTTATAGTGCATTTTAGGTTCATCCTGAAATTTCACCCGAAAGCCGAATATCCCTAACTTTTTGTGAGTAGTGTATATATATATATATATTATTATTATTATTTTTTAAATTTATTTTACTCTGTAGCTCCATGAGATTGGTTCCAATGAATGGTGCACTATAAGCCTAATGTATTATTATTATTATTAAATGTTAAAGGATTTATTATTACCCTCTCAAAAAATTTAATTTTTAAGATCCCTGACTGGAATGTACACACAGATAAGCACAATTTATTAACCTCATGGCTATAACATTATCACGCTGCGCACAGACACACCAGCACAGTTTATTAACCTCATGGCTATAACATTATCACGCTGCGCACAGACATACCAGCACAGTTTATTAACGTCACGGCTATAACATTATCACGCTGCGCACAGACATACCAGCACAGTTTATTAACCTCACGGCTATAACATTATCATGCTGCGCACAGACACACCAGCACAGTTTATTAACCTCACGGCTATAACATTATCACGCTGCGCACAGACACACCAGCACAGTTTATTAACCTCATGGCTATAACATTATCACGCTGCGCACAGACATACCAGCACAGTTTATTAACCTCATGGCTATAACATTATCACGCTGCGCACAGACACACCAGCACAGTTTATTAACCTCACGGCTATAACATTATCACGCTGCGCACAGACATACCAGCACAATTTATTAACCTCATGGCTATAACATTATCATGCTGCGCACAGACACACCAGCACAGTTTATTAACCTCACGGCTATAACATTATAACACTACGCACAGACACACCAGCACAGTTTATTAACCTCACGGCTATAACATTATCACGCTGCGCACAGACACACCAGCACAGTTTATTAACCTCACGGCTATAACATTATCACGCTGCGCACAGACACACCAGCACAGTTTATGAATCTCTGCTATAATATTATCACACTGTGCACAGACCTTAAATATCTCTCTGTTTCTAGCATTGTGTCTTTGAGTAATTATTCTGCGCTGTTAAAGCATCCGTGCTCTTCCCTCAGTGTGATGCACAATGTAACTGCCACTGGTCCTACTCAGTACACTCTGCGTCCTTTGTTAATAGCGCCACATTCGCTTTGATTTATTGAATGATCTCAGCTCCTTATAATGAGGCAAAAGAAGATTAAGGAGTAATATGAACAACTGAAGGAAAGGAATTATTTCTGTGCAGCATGTTGAATGCTAATGCCACATGCATGTCTGTGCAGCATGGTGAATACTAATGCAACACACGCATGTCTGTGCAGCATGGTGAATACTAATGCAACACACATGTCTGTGCAGCATGGCAAACACTAATGCAACACACGCATGTCTGTGCAGCATGGCGAATACTAATGCAACACACGCATGTCTGTGCAGCATGGCGAATACTATTACAACACGCATGTCTGTGCAGCATGGCGAACACTAATGCAACACACGCATGTCTGTGCAGCATGGTGAATACTAATGCAGCACACGCATGCCTGTGCAGCATGGTGAATACTAATGCAACACACGCATGTCTGTGCAGCATGGTGAATACTAATGCAACACACGTCTGTGCAGCATGGTGAATACTAATGCAACATGCATGTCTGTGCAGCATGGTGAACACTAATGCCACATGCATGTCTGTGCAGCATGGTGAATACTAATGCAACACGCATGTCTGTGCAGCATGGTGAATACTAATGCCACACACACATGTCTGTGCAGCATGGTGAATACTAATGCAACACACACATGTCTGTGCAGCATGGTGAATACTAATGCAAGACACACATGTCTGTGCAGCATGGTGAATACTAATGCAACACGCATATCTGTGCAACATGGTGAATACTAATGCAACACACGCATGTCTGTGCAGCATGGTGAATACTAATGCAACACACACGTCTGCAGCATGGTGAATACTAATGCAACACACGCATGTCTGTGCAGCACGGTGAATACTAATGCAACACACGCATGTCTGTGCAGCATGGTGAATACTAATGCCACACACGCATGTCTGTGCAGCATGGTGAACACTAATGCCACACGCATGTCTGTGCAGCATGGTGAATACTATTACAACACGCATGTCTGTGCAGCATGGCGAATACTAATGCCACACGCATGTCAGTGCAGCATGGTGAATACTAATGCAACACACGCATGTCTGTGCAGCATGGTGAATACTAATGCCACACGCATGTCTGTGCAGCATGGTGAATACTAATGCAACACACACATCTGTGCAGCATGGTGAATACTAATGCAACACACGCATGTCTGTGCAGCATGGTGAATACTAATGCCACACGCATGTCTGTGCAGCATGGTGAATACTAATGCCACACACACATCTGTGCAGCATGGTGAATACTAATGCAACACGCATGTCTGTGCAGCATGGTGAATACTAATGCAACACGCATGTCTGTGCAGCATGGTGAATACTAATGCAACACGCATGTCTGTGCAGCATGGTGAATACTAATGCAACACAGGATTGTAACTGTGATTACTGCCACGTAACATGTTCCATTCTTTTGACAGTGTACTCTATTATCCCGTAATTCGCAGGTCAACACTAGGGAAGGTTTTGTCTGAAAAGTGACTGGGAGACATTAATTAAAACCTAAAATGTTTTCACAGATTTGTTTTAAAGCTGGGATTCTTAGTCACTGCACAGTGACCTCCTCCATTAGTGGCTTCCTTCTGCAGTCAGACATCACATCTCTGAAAAATATGCCTGCATTTAAAATACTCCAATTCCAATCTAGGCTTGCGAGCTCAGCACATGACAGACGTCTGTAATAAAGGAAGACACAGGCTTTCATTACTCTGTCTCTTTCCCTGCTCTTTTAACCAGCATTTGCTGAGGCAGATTTGCAGTGTGCAGTTTTTGTTCTATATTTTATGAGGCACAGAGTGATTTGCTGCAGGGGGAATGAATCTGGAGCTGTGCCACACATTTTACCCATAATGCTTCCTGAGAAAAGACATGCTTATATGGCCATTCAGAGTGTTACTGCAATTTAGAGGGCTACTGTGCACCAAGGATTTACCATCAATTCAAGCTTCTCCAAGTAAATACTGCTTGTGGTCATAGTTTTGACAGGGACCATTAGAGGACATTTTCACGTTTAACAAATCTGTTAAAACACCGAAACAAGATTTATCATAATTACGTGGTTTATTTTCAGGTTCTGATGTACAGTTGTAATTCTTGGTTCTTTAATGCACACTGATTAAATTTCGAAGCTTGTGAGATGGACAGAGTGAAAATGAAGTCTGCAAAACTAATAATCAGTCATGTAAGAGTACCGGACTCGGTATGCAGTGTCTAAGATTAACATAGTAAGTATAGCATGTAATATTAACAAACGAACAGGGGCAGTATGTAACGTGCGAGTCTAACAGTGCAAGTGTAGCATATATTAATAACGGATTTAATACAGGTAGTATGTAGCATCAGTCAGTACTTATGCAGTTTTGACTCTGTTAGTCTTACATGCTGTAATAGTAAAAGGCACAGACTCAGAGTTGCGTGTAGATAATACTAGCAAACTACTACACTGCAAAAAATGTCTGTCGTAACAAGTGTTTTAGTCTTGTAATGAAACTTAAAATCATATTTTTTTTCTGAAAAGTGGAAAATATTAGCTTGATTTGAGTTACTTTTTGCTTGACAAGTGAAATTATCTTACCCCACTGGCAAATCTTGAAATTAGTAAAACTCTCACCCCACTGGCAGATATTTTGTCTTATTTAGCAAAAAAGTAACATAACTAAGATTCTAAAGTCTAAATATAAGATTAAAATGCTTGGTCAGATTTGGTTTTTGCAGTGTATAGTCATTATGTCGACTAGAGAAAGGGTGCAAAACTCCAGGGTCGGTGTGTTTTTGGCGTTTTTTAAATGTTTCATTTAAATAGTTAGAGCATGGTTCTGGCTAAAGAGTCCATGCAGCTGGCCTTAATGGGCGGTTGACTGAAAGGAAACACAAAAACACAAAACCGGAAAAAATGTAGGACCCAAAAACAGATGGACCCATTCGATCAATTTTGCTCAAAAACACACTCTTCTCTTGTGCTCTCTCTTGTTCTCTCCTCTCCTTGTCCCCATTCTTTCTCTAGTCAATCTATTTCTCCCTTTACTTACTCGTGCACATTCACATGATGTGGATCTTGTTGGGTTTCCAAAGAGGTGCTGTGCTAGTACCAAGATGCTCTTTCCTTTTATAAACGTGAGCCGGCAGCCACGTCCCTCTCCGTGGTCTCACACAGTTTAAACTCTTACATTATTTTCAGAACATTGCTTGATGTGTAAAGGTTGTCCTCGCTCTCATCCCCCAGGTTGTTCGAGACCCTGCAGTCTCTGTTCTGGTCCGTGTTTGGCTTGCTTAACCTCTACGTGACCAACGTGAAGGCACGGCATGAGTTCACCGAGTTCGTCGGGGCCACAATGTTTGGGACCTACAACGTCATCTCCCTAGTGGTCTTGCTCAACATGCTCATCGCCATGATGAACAACTCCTACCAGCTCATCGCCGTGAGTTACAGCGCCCAGATGGTCACCGCGTAATACCACCGGTTATACTGTATCTCTGCCTGCACGCCGGCCTGCACACAGTCTGTGGTCCGTCTCTGTGACATCTCTCCCTGTAATTCTCTGCCCGTAAAACAGTGCAGCGAGACTTGGAGATGAAACTGAGTCAGTGCTGAATTCTGTGGCACACTTTATGGGTGATTATTCTGCACCCCCCTCTCTAGGACACAGTGGAGAAACACGGTCTAACAAAATAACACAAGCACAGATAAAAACGGGCATTTAGTGACTTCCTGATTATGATGTACACTATGCCTGTATAGCTGGGCTCTCACCCACTCTTGTAAGGAACATGCTTGTAAGCCCAATGCTGATTTTCCATCATGCACCTGTGCAGGACCACGCTGATATAGAGTGGAAGTTTGCACGCACCAAGCTGTGGATGAGCTATTTCGATGAGGGGGGCACGCTTCCTCCCCCCTTCAACATTGTGCCGAGCCCCAAGTCCGTGTGGTATCTATGCGTCTGGCTGCACAACCGGCTGTGCCGACTGGGGGGAGGCCCAAGAGCTAAGGACCAGCGGAAACACGAGAACTTCAAGGAGTTCACGGTCAGAACCCGGGCTGAGGCTACACACTCACTGCTCACAGATTACACCAAGGCTACACACTCACTGCTCTCACATTACACCAAGGCTACACACTCACTGCTCACACATAACACAAAAGCTACACACTCACTGCTCACACATTACACCAAAGCTACACACTCACTGCTCACACGTTACATCAAGGCTACACACTCACTGCTCACACATTATACCAAGGCTACACACTCACAACTCATACATTACATCAAGGCTACACACTCACCGCTCACACATTACACCAAGGCTACAAACTCACTACTCACACATTACACCAAGGCGACACACTCAGTACTCACACATTACACCAAAGCTACACACTCACAACTTACACATTACACCAAGGCAACATATTCACAACTCACACATTACACAAAAGCTACACATTCACAACTTACACATTACACCAAGGCTACACACTCACAGCTTACACATTACATCAAAGCTACACACTCATTATTTACACATTACACCAAAGCTACACACTCACTGCCCACACATTACACCAAGGCTACTCACTCACTGCCCACACATTACACCAAGGCAACTTACTCACAACTGACACATTACACGAAAGCTACACACTCACTACTTACACATTACACCAAGGCTACTCACTCACTGCTCACACATTACACCAAGGCAACTTACTCACAACTGACACAATACACGAAAACTGCATCACTCACTACTTATACATTACACCAAGGCTACACACTTACTGCTTACACATTACACTAAAGCTACACACTCACTACTTACACATAACACCAAGGCTACACACTCACTGCTCACACATCACACCAAGGCTACTCACTCACTGCCCACACATTACACCAAGGCTACTCACTCACTGCTCACACCTTACACCGAGGCTACACACTCACAACTTACACATTACATGAAAGCTACACACTCACAACTTACACATTACACCAAGGCTACTCACTCACTGCCCACAAATTACACCAAGGCTACTCACTCACTGCCCACACATTACACCAAGGCTACTCATTCACAACTCACACATTACACCAAGGCAACATACTCACAACTCACACATTACACGAAAGCTACACACTCACAACTTACACATTACACCAAGGCAACATACTCACAACTCACACATTACACGAAAGCTACACACTCACTACTTACACATTACACCAAATCTACACACTCACTACTTACACATTACACCAAGGCTACACACTCACTGCCCACACATTACACCAAGGCTACTCACTCACCGCCCACACATTACACCAAGGCTACTCACTCACTGCTCACACATTACACCGAGGCTACACACTCACAACTCACACATTACATGAAAGCTACACACTCACAACTTACACATTACACCAAGGCTACTCACTCACTGCCCACAAATTACATCAAGGCTACTCACTCACTGCCCACACATTACACCAAGGCTACTCACTCACAACTCACACATTACACCAAGGCAACATACTCACAACTCACACATTACACAAAAGCTACACACTCACTACTTACACATTACACCAAGGCTACACACTTACTGCTCACACATTACACCAAGGCTACACACTCACAACTCACACATTACACCAAGGCAACATACTCACAACTCACACATTACATGAAAGCTACACACTCACAACTTACACATTACACCAAGGCTACTCACTCACTGCCCACAAATTACATCAAGGCTACTCACTCACTGCCCACACATTACACCAAGGCTACACACTCACTGCTCACACGTTACACCAAGGCTACACACTCACAATTCACACATTACACCAAGGCAACATACTCACAACTCACACATTACACGAAAGCTACACACTCACAACTTACACATTAAACCAAGGCTACACACTCACTGCTCACACATTACACCAAGGCTACACACTCACTGCTCACACATTACACCAAGGCTACACACTCACTGCCCACACATTACACCAAAGCTACACACTCACTACTTACATATAACACCAAGGCTACACACTCACTGCCCACACATTACACCAAGGCTACTCACTCACCGCCCACAAATTACACCAAGGCTACTCACTCACTGCTCACACATTACACCGAGGCTACACACTCACAACTCACACATTACATGAAAGCTACACACTCACAACTTACACATTACACCAAGGCTACTCACTCACTGCCCACAAATTACATCAAGGCTACTCACTCACTGCCCACACATTACACCAAGGCTACTCACTCACAACTCACACATTACACCAAGGCAACATACTCACAACTCACACATTACACAAAAGCTACACACTCACTACTTACACATTACACCAAGGCTACACACTTACTGCTCACACATTACACCAAGGCTACACACTCACAACTCACACATTACACCAAGGCAACATACTCACAACTCACACATTACACAAAAGCTACACACTCACAACTTACACATTACACCAAGGCTACACACTCACTGCTCACACATTACACCAAGGCAACATACTCACAACTCACACATTACATGAAAGCTACACACTCACAACTTACACATTACACCAAGGCTACTCACTCACTGCCCACAAATTACATCAAGGCTACTCACTCACTGCCCACACATTACACCAAGGCTACTCACTCACAACTCACACATTACACCAAGGCAACATACTCACAACTCACACATTACACAAAAGCTACACACTCACTACTTACACATTACACCAAGGCTACACACTTACTGCTCACACATTACACCAAGGCTACACACTCACAACTCACACATTACACCAAGGCAACATACTCACAACTCACACATTACACAAAAGCTACACACTCACAACTTACACATTACACCAAGGCTACACACTCACTGCTCACACATTACACCAAGGCAACATACTCACAACTCACACATTACATGAAAGCTACACACTCACAACTTACACATTAAACCAAGGCTACACACTCACTGCTCACACATTACACCAAGGCTACATACTCACTGCTCACACATTACACCAAGGCTACACACTCACTGCCCACACATTACACCAAAGCTACACACTCACTGCTCTCACAATACACCAAGGTTACACACTCACTGCGCTCACATTACACCAAGGCTACACACTCACTGCTCTCACATTACACCAAGGTTACACACTCACTGCGCTCACATTACACCAAGGCTACACACTCACTGCTCTCACATTACACCAAGGCTACACACTCACTGCTCTCACATTACACCAAGGCTACACACTCACTGCTCTCACATTACACCAAGGCTACACACTCACTGCTCTCACATTACACCAAGGCTACACACTCACTGCTCTCACATTACACCAAGGCTACACACTCACTGCTCTCACATTACACCAAGCCTGCAATTCCCCATCACGTCCATCATGGGCTCATGGACTGTGGACTTGCAGACTTTAATGGTGTATTTCTGGGGGCAGGTAAGTCTGCATTGATGCGAACTTGCAAAAAGTTTGGGTAATGTGCGGGTAAGAGCACTTTCCACAAACGCTGTTTTCACAATGGGACAGCGCTAAGCACTCATGGACTTGACCAGAACGCACATTTGAGTCCACGAGTCTGCAAGTCCAGAGAATGGGATTCAGCCTATAACAACAAGGCTAAACACTTAATATATGCCCATTACATCAAGACTACAGTCACTACACATAGAATATGCACACAGACATGCAGGAGCAGGTGTCCTTTCATAGACCCACCCATAGACATAGTAAATACTTATTTCCACTTGCGCTCAATAACGCTGGACAAACTGCAGCCATTAGATTAATTAAATCACTGCAGTAACTTCGGAGTATTAGGAGTGTGCAGCAAAAACACTATCTGTACCTGCTATCTGTATAATGAGGGTGGGGCAGCTGATTAACTCAACTTTTTTTGGGGGGGGGGGGGGGGGGGTCTCTTCATCTAACCCTCCTATTTAAAGGAGCAGTATAGCATTTGAAACCCCATCTAGTGTCCACAAGGGAGACTGCAATCCCAACCCAAAGCATGATAACACCTTGTTTGTTGCTCTCAGTCGAAACTCCGCGCCCAGGAGTGGTTTGCTAGATTCTATTACAGCCTACATCTTTGTGTGCAGTGGTGGTACACTGTTAACGGGAAGTGACGGGTAGCTGGCTATTGTAGCATACAAAATGTCAAGCGACTTCTTTGTCAGACAAGTAATGAATAATACATAGCAACTTTGCCATATAATATAGCAAGGCATTATCTACAGATTGCTAGTGCCCAGCGAATATTTTTGCGGTACTCTTGGGAAAGTTAGTGAAATGGCGTCTAGGTATTCAGGTGAAAAACCCACTACATTTGGTTGAAAAGTGAACGTTTTCTAGCCGACTAAAACCTGAGCTATATTGGGGTTAACCTCGTCCGTTTATATCAAAACCTAGGTCTCTCAACCTAGATTTCTGCGCCTCTAGACATCTGGATTCCGGATTTTCCCCACTGGGTGAATTGCTATGATAGAACAACAAATTATAGATGATTCTTTCATAGCTAACGTTAGTCTTAATATATCTATTATTTATTTATACTTTATTTGCAACATCTCCAACAACTGAGCATATTGGTCTTCTGTAAACTGACATTGCCCGTTATAACACATACTTCCCAAATAGGAGTCCTTTTCACCCTCACAGACACGCACATACTCACATGTGCACGCACGCACGCACACACACATCCATATACAGTACAGCATATTAAAAAAAAGAAGGCTTTCAAATCAAACTTTGTTCACATTACATAACCCAGCCAGAAATCAGAACAGCACATCGGCAGTGAATTTTTTATTTTTAAAAATGTTATGTTTGTGTAAGAGTTGCTGCCAGAATAAAGGGTTTATATAGAAATGTGAATTTTTTTTTAAGGTAGCAGACAGATGACAGTTCACAGTAGGATGATGATTGTTATGTACTTAAGATAATTCTAACAATTAACAGTCACCATTTTGATTTGGGTGCATTTCTCATTGCAGGAACGCCATGCTGATAACCTGATCCAGAACCAGCATTATCAGGTGAGACATCATTAAAGGTCAGGGGTCAGGGGCCAAGGGTCACTGTAGAACCCTTACAAGGTCCCGACAAAAACCTCGGGTGCGTCCCAATACTCAAAAAATGCACCCTCCTTTCCTCCACTACCACCTCCTCTCCTCCGTGCCCCAGAAACGTATCTTTGTGTTTTAATCTAATGTTGCTGATTACACCTTAATTACGTATTAATGGTTACATATTAATTAATGTCTCGACGCAAACCGCAATGTCAGATACATTGTATACTGTACATACAAATACTTGTACGCAAAACGTTCAGACAGTTTTGCATACTTCCAGGTAGGAGAGGAGTGGTCGTGGGGGAGTGGAGGAAAGGAGGAGGGGAGCGAAGAATATTGGGACACACCCCTCCTCTCACAACACAAACTCACAGCTGTTGGACTGTCTCAACCTGGCACTACATTTTAGTCATAACTCTGCTCTTGATTAGCTTAATTAGACTAGGTTTGGCATCAATCAACTGGATCATGCCGGTAGTCCTGTGTGCTTGATGTATCTGGGAAAGAAACGTGCTCTGTGAATGGTATGTTTTTACTTCAAGATTTCTGCTCTGTGATTGGTGGAATTGACAGAGTTATGCTCTGTGATTGGTGAATTTAAGAAAGATGTAAGTAGCACCTGTTATTTCTGTAAAATTAGCTCCTTAAGTAATAGGCTCAGTGCTAATGCTAATGTACTCCACTGTATTGGGCTCAGTGCTAATGCTAATGTACTCCACTGTGGCTGCAGACAGATAGCAAGCAAGCTAAGAGAAGTAAAATTCACTGACTCAGTAAAGCACATTGCACTGCTGAACAGAAGAGCAAATGCACACTGGAGGATGCACAGATGAAGGATTGAAACTCCATTTTGTCATAGATCAAGTCAGTCTGTCCTTCCCCTCCGAACAACTCCTCTGGATTTCATTTGGGGACTTTAATTTGCCATTTGCCTTAAGATGGTGAATGATCCCTCTAAACATGAAATGTACCTAATTAAGAGAAATTAACAGCTTGTTATAATTCTGGGAATGCAATTGTGGTTGGAACGAAAACCAGCTACATGGTGGTACTCCAGGACTGCGTTTGGGAAATACTGCAATAGAGGAAAAACCATTAATTTCTGACTCAAAGATATATACTGTATATACAGTGCCCTCCACTATTATTGGCACCTCTGGTAAAGATGAATAAAAATGGTTATAAAAAATTCACTGTTTGGTGAATTAGCTTAATCTCACACTGATAAAATGAGAAAAATCCAACCTTTAATTGAAGTAAAAAATTTATTAAGAAATCAAGAAATAATACATTTTGACAAAACCATGTGCGCCACAATTATTGGCACCCCTGCATTTATATATAGAATAAAGTAATCATTTTTAATATTTGGTCGCATATCCTTTGCATGCCATGACTTCCTGATGTCTGTGACCCAACAACATCAAAAGACTCTTGATATCTCATTTTCTGGTACTCTTGCAAACGATATACCCATCAACATCAAAAGACTTTCGATATCTTATTTTCAGGTACTGTTACACGTAACCTCTCTGCATTTGAATGGATCTCTATGGGAATTGGGGGTGAGACTAGATTCAGCTGTAAATTACACTGGTACAGTATGGAACACATGACTGGCTAAATGGCTGTAAGTTATCATGGGTCTGAGCTATCGAACAAGCCCCTAACCATCACTCTGTTGCCAGATATGGAGTAGATATGATTGGATCACTGCAAGGGTTATTTATTCTGACTCATTTTCCTATAGAACTCTATGGGGAAAAAAGCCAGGAGAAGAAACCCTTAAAGTGATCCATCCACATCTACTCCATACCTGGCCGTAGAGTGATGGTTTGGGGCTCGTTTGATACCTTAGACATTTGATGACTTAGCCATTTCGCCAGTCATGTGTTCCACAATGTACCAGCATAATTTACAGGTGAATCTAGTCTCACCCCCCAATTCCCATAGAGATCCATTCAAATGCAGAGAGGTTATAGTATCGCTTGTAACAGTACCTGAAAATAATATATCGAGTCTTTTGATGTTGATGGGTCACAGACTTCAGGAAGTAACAGCATGCAAAAGATATGTGACCAAATATGAAATATGGTACTTTAAAAATACATTAAAGGGTATTTATACTTATGCACATGAGATTTCAGTTTTTGATTTTTAATACATTTGCAAACATTTCTAAACATGTTTTCACTTTATCATTATGGGTTATTGAGTGTAGATTGATGGGCAAAAATGGCAATTTTATCCATTTAAAATTAAATCTACAACACAATAAAGTGTGCAAAGGGGTTTGAATAATTTTGAGTGCACCTGTATGTGTATATATATATAAAAGAAAATAAATGCATGTTCAGAACTGAAGTGCAAGGTGATTCTTTAGTGAATCTTCTGACTGAGTACATATGATAGAGTACATGACTGACTGTTTTGGCTCTCCAAACTCCAGTCTGGCAGGAAGTTAAGCCCACTGGAAGGCAATCTTGGAAGGAAAGCTAGCAGCAGCTTTGCGTGATGTGAACGTTTATGCTGAAAAGATGTGTGCTTCTCTGAAAGGCAGACCATAAGGCAGGTTGGCTGTCTCAAATGCCTGTTAATGAATTCCATTCAGCTTTTTCAGCACAAGGGACAGGTGTTCCAGAATTTTCACAAAGTTTCCTTCTCCCGTGTTTGCGCAGTATTTAAATCGGCGGATTGCCGAATTACAAAGGTTAATTAATATAGGGAGCGGGCCTGTGAATATCCAAACTGCTCTCTGATTGGCTGAGCGAGACGCTCTCTGATTGATGAGCCAGACAACACAAGGACAAATTCACACAACTAGCAGTGAATTCTGGAACGGCTACTCCTGTCCTAAACACGAATGCAAGAGACGCTGTTGTGCACAGCTGGGCCGCACACTTTAGGCACTGCCGTCATAAAACAAATAGCTTAGTGAGTCGAGGCTCTTTAAAGATATCACTGAATCGGGTGCATTGCATAATTGCTAAAGTAAAATAAGCTCCTGATGGATCCGCATTTCAAAAGCACCGGTGACTCTAATATATGAGGGACATTTTGGAGCTGCAACAGACGATCAGGTGTATCTCAGACATATGCTTGCGTGTTTATTAATCCCCGATAGTAATTGCAATTAGCTTAGCCAGAGCCACCTGCCCTGTCACTAGCCCCCCCCCATGATGTATGCGAACTCCGGTGGGTTATGAATGTAGAGCTGTGGTCAGGCTGAGTTTTGGCAGGAGGAGTCCGTATGATATAATGGCAAAATGAGGGCGAGCAGCTGTTCCCTTTCTATTTAAGCAAATGAAGGAGAGAACCAGGGGCCCAGATCTGAGAGAGAGAGGCCGCACTGCCTCTGACGAGATCGCCTGCCCCCATCAGGCCGCCCGCTTTTTATTCAGAATCCGTGTGAATGAAATTTAAAAATTATTATTTAAAAATCCAAAAGAATTTGAAATGGGGAACAATTTACACATCGGATCTTTAATCTGATATTGCGCCATGAAGTTCCCGCTTGGGGGCCAAAGATCCCCCAGGGTTCCAAGTTGCCTCTCGCTTAAAATAAATGGAGGAGATGTTGTGGGAGGCAGTGTGTCTTCACTGCGAGGCTCGCGCAGAACTGCTGTCCTAACAGGTCGGCAGAGCAGCACACATTCACTGTCACAAGACAGGATGTTTCCATTCACACGCTCTCACACACGCTCTCACACACACACACACCCTCTTTCTCTCTCTCACTCTCACGCACACATACACACACACACAGACCCTCTTTCTCTCTCTCAAATTCAAATGCTTTATTGGCATGAAATACCTTTGTAAATATTGCCAAGCGAGAAATATAGAAATATATATAAAGTTGTGTTCAAATAAATAGCAGTGCGTTAAAAAAAGTGAATAAAGTGCAAATATTTTTTAATAGCTTTTAGTTCCATATTTCAAATGTAGTGGAAACATTACAGATTCAATTCCAAATCAAAGCATTAACAAATTTTATCAAGTCTGCGTTATTCTTTTACAGGAAGCAAAGAAAAGGAATATTAATCTGTTCAGAAAAATAGCAGTGTCGACATTTTTCTCTTCAAACTCAAACATTTACTGTATAAACTGAGGAAATTTTTCAAGATGTAACTTCACTTTAAATTACTGAATTAATATTTAGTTGCATAACCATTGTTTTTGATAACTGCTGCGCATCTGCGTTGCATCGAGTCAACCAACTTCTGGCACCTAGAAACAGGTATTTCAGCCCAGGATGAACTAACTACATTCCACAGTTCCTTTTTTGGGTTCAGAAACTGCATTTTTAATGTCACCCCACAAGTTTTCAATGGGGTTGAGGTCAGGGGATTGAGCTGGCCACTCCATTACCTCAATCTTTTTTGTCTGGAACTAAGATGTTGCTCGCTTACTCGTGTGTTTGGGGTCGTTGTCGTAGTATGAAAAACATCCCCATACCATGATTTTTGTGCCACCATGCTTCACTGTCTTCACAGTGTACTGTGGCTTGAATTCAGTACCCGGGGGTCATCTGACGTACTGTCGACGACCACTAGACCCGAAAAGAACAATTTTACTCTCATCAGTCCACAGAATGTTATGCCATTTCTCTTTGGGCCAATCGATGTGTTCCTTGGCAAATTTTAACCGATTCTTCACATGCCGTTTTTTCAACAATGGTGCTTTACAGGGGCTTCTTGCTGATAGCTTAGCTTCGATCAAACGTCTTCTGACTGTAACAGCACTTACAGGTAATTTTAGATCATCTTTGATCTTTCTGGAGGTGATGATTGGCTGAATCTTTGCCATTCTGACTATTCTTCGATCCGTTTTAACAGTAGTTGCTCGTTTTCTTCCGCGTGTTTCGGGTTTTTGTTGCCATTTTAAAGCATTTGAGATCATTTTAGCTGAGCATCCTATAATTTGCTGCACTTCTTTATACGTTTTCCCCTCTCCAATCAACTTTTTAATCAAATTACGTTGTTCCTCCGAACAATGTTTGGAACGGCCCATTTTACTTAGCAATTCAGAAGGAAATATATTTTATAACAATGTGTGAAACATTTGCTTCCCTTCTTCCTTAATAAAGGACAGTTAATGACACCTGTTTTTTTCACAGAATGAATGAATTCTCTAATTAAACTCCACACTGCTATTATTTTGAACACGCCCCTTTCAATGAATGAGTCAATTACTCAGAACAAGCAGCGTGCATGTCACGACAGTTGGGTCTGTTGTTTTTCTATTACACTACTACATCTACAAGTAAATTATTTGCCATGCAGAAATATCACTACTACTAATAACAGTGGTTCATCAGGTTACTGATGTTGTACTGCTATTTTTTTTAACACAACTGTACCTCTCTCTCTCTCACACACACAGACACACACACAGACACTCTTTCTCTCTCTGTCTCTCTCACACACACAAGCAAACGCAAACTCTCTCTCTCACACACAGACCCCCCCCCTCCTCCCCTCCTCTCTCACAAACACACACACACACACACACACACACACACACACACACACACACACACACACACACACACACACACACACACACACACACACACACACACACACACACACACACACACACACACACACACACACACACACACACACACACAGGTGCTCAGTGTTCAACAGACACTTCAGGATTTCCCAAAAATTAGCCCACTACTGTCCTGTTAGAATATGAAAATGTGTGCAAATTTATGCACAACCAGATTTTCACCTCCAGCTAACACATATGTTATGAATATGACTGAAACAAGTTTTCCTTATTAAACTCAAAATGCAAACACTGTGTATGCAACCCCCGCCCCCCCTCTCAAAGATTTCTTCCTTTGGGGATATTGAAAATGTCCAAAAATAACCAACAAACAAGGCATTGTTTCAAAGAGTGCACATCTCTTGAAGCTTCAAAATGTTCTGGCAAATATACTATTGCGGCAGATTTCGCCTCAGTACTGTGTAGGCTAATTAGTTGGGTCTGCATGCAATGGCCATCTTTACATGCTGCTGTCTCTCTCTCTATACAGGAGGTGATCAGGAATCTGGTGAAGCGATATGTGGCGGCCATGATCCGTAGCGCTAAAACAGACGAGGGGCTGACCGAGGAGAACTTTAAGGTTTGTGTCACGTGACTGTGTGTCTGTCTGTGGCATCATTATTCCTGGTGTTCACGCATCATTAGGTTAGTGACACAACAGGATTGTTTTATTAAATTATTTAGGTCAACATGTTGGAGTGGGAGTCTCCGTAATCTGCTATATTATTCATTTCAGTTTTTCTCATCTGTTTTGACACGCAGACTGGTTATTTGGGCTCAATGATCAAACCTTTATGTATCAATAACAAACACTTTCTGTAAAACTAAGCACAGTTTTGCTTTCAAATTGAATTCTCAAATGATCCCTTTGCAAAACACAAAACAATTCTCTTCGTAAATAAAATCTTGTGTTCAAAGGAAAAGCAATGGCATTCAAAATGCTAAAATTCATTAATCAATTGACCGCACTCAGTCCTCTAAGGTGCAAACACAAAGTACCTAAATGGTTCAATCAGTATTTCAGAATTTAGTCTCCGTGCTACTTATTTGAACTGGCTGTTGATTCAGGCACTAAAGCAGTATCATGACCTGTCAAATCATTGGATTCAAATATTCTTGATTTGCACATAATAAATCATTTAGAAACCAAAGGAATAGTATAATTCATCTGTAGAACCCAGGTATAATTGAAAGAAAGCAGCTCTTTAACAAGTTTCAGTAAACTCAAAATAACAAATGCATGTATGCGAGATATATTTATTCCAAAGTAAGTTGTTCTTCAATATTAAATGAAGGCTCTTTCACCTAAAAGTGCTCACTGTGACCACCAGCGTCAGTTGGTGAGTTAGGGACCTATTAGGTTTTTGCCTCTATGATAACGTCATCATGTAGTCTTGTTATTGGTATGGGGAACGTTTCACATTCACATTTAGTTATGTTCATAGGTTTGGCATGATCTCACTTTGAAAAGACACTATTTTAACCAGCTTGCTTGCTAAGCAATCATTTCCCATTTTTTCACCTATTCTTCACTATTTCTCATGGCACACCAACATTTTCTTGTTAGCTAACATTAACTATCTATCACTAACAACAAATACATAATCTGTTTTTAATGCTTCCTTTATTGTCCTACTGTTTTACTTATGTAATCCGTTCCTGGCCAGTCTCTGCTCCAGATTGTTTAAAGCTGGAGTACACAAGAAAAATAGAACAATATTGAGGAACGGTCATGCTTAGTTGATAACAATCATAGAAAGTACAGAAATACCATACACTCTGTTTATACCCTCAGATTCTTCCTTCTAAAACCAGCGATTAGGCCTAAATGTTTGTATTCAAAACAATATTCACTATATTTATTCACAAAATGTATTCACAATATATTTTGTATTCACGTCACTAACCAATCAACAATGAGATTGACCTTGCCAGTTCACCAGCTAGAAATTTCACCAACAGTGTCGGGGAATGGGCTCGTTACACCAGTGCCATTTCATGCAATGAAAAAGAAAAGGGGAATTGGATAAAGATTGTTCGAAAACTAGAGTAAACGTGCTCATTTTAGAAGGTGGTGAGATGCTGAGGAGCGGATTGGTTTAAAGACAGACGTGAAGCTCCCATTTTCTATGTTACTACGTTATATTCTATCGTTACTTCATTCGGCAGCAAGTTCTTGGAAGAAAATGTTTGTCAGCGTTATATGTCGTATAGATCACGTTAGCTAGAACCGGCTACTCGACTACAGCCATGCATGCCAGCTGTAGCCAGATAATGCCTGGTTCAGACTAACGCTACAGGAACTCAGTGTGATGCAATAACTCTGCAACTACAGAAAAGATTCCATTGTTTTACCCGGAATCTCGTAGCTGCCTTTTTCACTGTAACGTTAACTATACCAATCTGTAATCCTGCAATCGTATCTAGAAAACTTGCACGTTCACAATGAGGTCTGTGGAAGTGGGGTGGGGAGGTGGTCTCTTTCTCTGTGGGCAAGGCCAAGGGGTGTTATGACTTTTAAATGTTTTGACAACAAATGCAACAGTTGAGAAAGTTGCATACTCCAGCTTTAATTATTGATCAGATTCAAAGCAAATCCTTCATCTCTTGTAAACTGAAAAAAACTAGCGTTGGTAATATTTAATATCTAATATTTTATTCAAATGTTTTATTAAATGGTGACATGTTGTCTGCCAGAGTTTTACGTAGTACAAAATCTTGTATTTATCTGGATACAGCGGCGCCGTTTGGGGGGGCCAACGTGAGATTAAAAAATAAAACAAAGTATTCATATGATAGCCTGCGTTTTAAAGGACCTGCAGTTTCGTTCAGCCTGCTGCTATTTTTAAAAGCAGGTCTGCAAAACAGCTGCCCAGCTCTAGATTAAAACTGATCTGACAATAATTGGAAGCTTATTTCACCCTTTCAAAATGTAAAGTGGATGGATATAAACACCATTTCCAAGGTGGCTCGCAGCTTCATCATTTAAATGATCAATTTGCACCCTTTCAACACAGAAGCATTCCACTGGGAGAGGGCCTATCTTCACACTGGCAAAAATAGAAACAAAATATGGGTTGCAAATCAATACGTCAATATAACGGCCTTTTACAGCGACAGAAGTCCAACACTTTTGAAATAAACGTGTCAATTTCATGTACATTTTTAAGTTCAATTTAGCCCTAATTTAGCCCAGGTTTTACCCGGATATGCATATAAGCTGTAAGCAGAGGTGTAAAATCCAGGTTCAGAAAGTAAAAATCCTCCCCAGCATTTTGTTCCAATCACCTGGATTTGCTAATTATCATAATTCTTCAGCCAGAAGGTATAGCTAATTAGTGAAATCAGCTGGTTGAGTTAATGGGTGGAAAAAACACATGGTAGGACTTTTACTTTCTGACCCCTGGACTTTCCACCTCTGCCCGTTTATAATGCTGAAAATGCATTATTTTAATGATTGGTTAAGATTTAATTGCAGTGTTTTTCATTTCTCACACCAGTGTATAACTGGCATTGATGGCATGCGTGTAATTATGGTTAAAAATTATCCTTTTGAATAGTTTCTTTTTGTTTTGTGTTTGCAGTTTTGGGACGATTCGATATAGTTTCAGGAAATGTGTGTGTGTAAACAATTGAGAAAAACTGTAAAAAAACAAATAAAGGCTCTCACAATTCTACACAACACCTTGCCAAAGCGTATGTTGGCTCTGCAGTAACAACACAGATACACTGACAGTCCAACCATACTCAGCCCAACTATGCAACTATGCCCAACCATACTCAGCCATGTCATAAAATGCTGTGTTACTGCCGCTGTTTGACTCTGGCCTTTTGGGTACCCCCCCCCCCCCCTTTCTCTTTCCACACTTCCCTCCTCTCCTCCCTCTCTTTCCACTCTTCTGTCCTCTCCTCCCTCTCTTTCCACTCTTCTGTCCTCTCCTCCCTCTCTTTCCACTCTTGTCCTCTCCTCCCTCTTTTTCCACTCTTCTGTCCTCTCCTCCCTCTTTCCACTGTCTTCTCTTCCCTCTTTCTGTCCTCTCCCTCTTTCCACTCTTGTCCTCTCCTCCCTCTTTCCACTCTTGTCCTCTCCTCCCTCTTTCCACTCTTGTCCTCTCCTCCCTCTTTCCACTCTTTCTGTCCTCTCCTCCCTCTCTCTCTTTCCCTCTCCTCCCTTCCCTGACTCTGTCACTCAGGAGCTGAAGCAGGACATTTCCAGTTTTCGGTACGAGGTTCTGGACCTGCTGGGTAACCGGAAGCCGCCTCGCCGGACGTACTCGTCGAGCAGCGACGCCACGCTGAAGGACGAGCCCAACGAGGATGAGGAGAACGGGGCGGGTCGGGGGGGCGCGGGGAGAGGACAGCGCCGATGGGGGCAAGCCCAAAAACGTCTCCTTCAGCATGTCCACAGCCGAGAGGAGGAGCCGGGAGGCGGCCTTCAGTGTCTCCGCCCTATTCAAGTCCATCTCGGGGGCGGAGGTCTCCACAGAGGACAAACCAAAGAGCAACGGCCTCAAGCCCTCCTCCTCTTCCTCATCATCCTCATCCTCCTTTATCCGGAACGGCAGCCGGCTGCAGCGGCTCTCTAGCTCAAAGAAAGACTCCCTGAAGCGGCTGGGCCTGCTGTTCTCGCGCATGAACGGCCACCTGTCAGATTCGCAGGCTTCGCCCTCCACACCCGCCACCCCCACCGCATACAGCATCTCCGACGGCCTGCTGCCATCCCAGGGCATGTGGCAGGACCTCAGTTTCCACGGCAACCCGCAGGTGACACGGAGCGAGACTCACCTGAACCAGCTGGGCATGGTGGAGGGGCGAGCGGGCCCCAGCACCCCGTCCCGGGTGAACGGGCGGGACAGCCTTCCCCTGTGCCCCTCCCCCGCCTGCGCCCCTCCCCCCCCACTGCACTGTGCTTCCAGCTTTACCGCCTCCAGCTCGCGCCTGCTCGACTCCAACGAGGACGTGTTCCACGGCTGGGCAGGGCCCTGCGACGGCATAGACTCCGCCCCTTGGGGGGCAGACCAAGAGGAGTCGGTCACCACGCAGCTATAGACAGGGGGGCGCAGCACTGTTATTGGACACGGAGAAAAACGGCAAGCTGAAGATGACCTATATTTATAGTATGAGCTCATCATGCAGTTCCAGGGCTCCTTTACTTCAACATATTAGCTTATAGGAGGAAAAAAAAACTCTAAATGAAAAAAAAAAAAAAAAAATAGCTTAATTTATTGCAATAGTAGTACATATTAACATAGATCCCCCTCTCCCGCACCTCCCATGTATGACTCTATTCCCTGCCTGTGACTTAAGTAACACCCCCCTCACCTTCCCCAGACGTGTTACCCTTCAGAATATAAGATCCCATTTTAACCCTTTGTGTCGAGCCTCAGGCCTTCCTGTCCATCCGTTTGTCTGTCTGTGCTGAACACCCTAGGGACAGGCGGACGCAGGTGTCCAGCTGCATAGGTATCTGCACCTGTGTGTGTCTGACCAGCCCAGCAAGGAACACCACAGCATGGTCCCGTCAGGCCATCCCCCCCCCCCCCCCCCCCAACCCTGATACAAATGATCTGATTGGCTGTGGTCTGAGTGAAGGGCAGGGTGGGAGAAAGTACACGAAGACGGCGTGGAAATTATTAAATCCTGGCTAGCCGAATATCACATTTTGCTCTGGATCCGGTGCCGCTCAGAGCGTCAGAGGGGCGGGGCCAACCATTAATGATCATCAGCAGGTGGAGTCAGTTGGCTACCGCACTGCTCACATTCTGCGGTCTGTCCAATCGCGGGACGGCCTGGCCGCTGCTGCTGGTGGTGGTCACGGGGAGATGCATTTCAGAGATTGTGGGTTCAGCGTTGTCCTAATTAACGATTTAATGTCTTTTTCAGCCTCATCACTGTGGTTGTCCTTTCTGGATGAACAACCTTAAACCAACAGCAATTTATCCTCACTTGACTCCGAGAGAGAGAGCGAGAGGTTTCCACAGCATAGTCCACATTTTCTTTACGCCGTTTACCAGTTTCTGTTGTCTCGAACTGGATTATGTTAGTGCTTCATCTACACAGGTTAAGAGGGATTAGAAAGTGTGGCGGAGATTTTCGTGTTCGTCTAAGGAAATATTTTTCTAAAAATGTATCAGGCGGCACCATTAAGCTCGTTCCATTTCTTATAGCAGCAGGCACAGTAGAACATTGGAGGATTAAACATGTTTTCTTTTTGAAGTTAAAAGGTGTTAAAAGGAGTGCCAAGTTTATTTTTTAATCCGATTTGTTTTGATCAATGTGACCAGCATCTATGTACAAAAACAACATGCAGCAGAGGCAGAAGGCTTCAGCACTACATTTCTTAAAAGCCAAACCAAACAAGCCAATTTTACACCAGTTGCATTTTTTATTCGATAATGAAATAGCACTGTTGACGAATAAAAAAAAATAAAAAAAAGGTTTGACTGAAACGTGGTGAATTGGTTTCTGCGTTTTTCATCCGCGGGGCCGGCGTGCCGGAGGCTCCTTCAGACTGACAGGAAGTGAAGAGCTGAGATCCGGAGATAAATCGGCTCTGCTGGAGTTTCCATGACAGCACTTAGTGGAGCGGGCGCACCCCTTCACCACAGCATCGCTCTCCCTCAGACTGTGGTTAGAGAGAGAGAGAGAGAGAGACTGCAGGCGGATTGAAGGAAGGCAGGCGATGTGGAGAACGTCTGGGCTCTTTTAATCTCCCTTGGTGCGGTTGTGACTCCTCTCTCCGCGGGCGGTTATCGATCGGTGACATGCACAGCGCAGTGGATGTGAAGCTGTGGGGAAGGTCAAGGCCCTACGGGACGCACACGCCAGCACTACCACCAACGTACAAAAACACGTTTCGTAACGCGCCTAAATACGGCCCCTAACGCAACTGATACTCAGAGCCGATAGGACGAGGCTGGCCCGCCCGCAGGCAAGCAGCTCTGCGCCCCAATTACAGTCCCCCTTTTCCTCTGCACTGCCCAGTAGTTAACATTAAAGCACATTATTCACATGTTAAACCTTGCTAACATCGCAGCATTTTCACGGACACAAAACAGCTTAAAATGTTGCTGCAGTGCAGCATTTTTCCCAGGGGGAATGTGGAAAAAAATGTAGATTACTCAAAAAAAAAAATGAAGCTAAATACAGTAAGTTTCTAAAAAGGACAACCATGGAATGATCATGTCACCATCACAGCGCCATCACGTAATCAACATGATACGTGTGTGTGTGTGTGTGTATATGAAATTCTGTGTGTGTATTCGTCTGATCCACTCTTCCCTATCCACATAAACGTGCACACACACCTACACCTCTACCCTCTCAAAAGGCTGCTTTCTTACATAATCTGGTTTTTAGTTTGAGATATTCACACCCTTTTATGAGTGTACAGGGAGATACCAGGTCACTGGTATCGGTTTCACACAGAAAACTCAGGAGAGCAGTGTCTACAGAGATTTCCATGGTTTGTGTGTGTGTGTGAGTGTCTGTAGAAAGCTGTCCATGGTTTGTGTGTGTGCGTGTCTGCAGAGCTGTCCATGGATTGTGTGTGTGTGTGTGTGTGTGTGTGTCTGCAGAGAGCTGTCCATGGTTTGTGTGTGCACGTGCAGACTTTTCACACCCTTTACCCGCACGTTTCGCAAATCTGCATCAATGCAGGCTTACCTGCCCCCAGAAATACGCCATTAAAGTCTGCAAGTCCACAGTCCATGAGGGCTCAGTTTGAGATTTAGCCTGTGTCTGCAGAGAGCTGGATAAAGATCTGTGTGTGTGTGTCTATAGGGAGCTGTCCATGGTCTTGTGCGTCTCTGCAGTTGTCCATTGTCCTGTGTGTGTGCGTGTATGCGTGTGCAATGTACAACAGCACTGTGTTAAGATTTAACATTTAAACTGAGGCCTAATTTATATTTTAAATGTGGCAACACTTGAAGGCAACCCACAAAGCTCTGTGCCGTGTACATGCATCTCCAAACAACCAATCAGGCATGGATATGCACCCCAAACAACCAATCAGGCATGACCATGCACCCCAAACAACCAATCAGGCATGATGGGCACCTCAAACAACCAATCAGGCATGTACAGAGGAAAACGGGATGTGGTGCACAAGGGTGGGACGACACTTCCACAGTACGGTTGGAAAATAGTATGGAGGATATTTTTCGCATACGGCAGGTCGTGTACCAAACAGTACACGGAAAACAGTACACAGCTGCTAGTACACAGTAGGGCTCTGATTTGAGTCTTTTGTATGACATTAGGTGGATACTACCACGTCTAATATCTGCTGTCATTTTAGGCCTTTTTATTAAGTAATTTTTTGGTCCAAAAAGGTCATCACCCAATAGCTTTTTGTGATCTGCCAGAGAAACCTATAACATTCATTTGGATTCAGTGGCAGGTGTTAAGATGAAATGCACTGTCCCCTTTGGCTTTTGAGAGTGTTTAACATGGTTGTTGTGAGTGACCAATTCCACCATGTTTAAGCATTAAATCCGTTCTATGGTATTTGGAGAGCTCTGAAAGCAGACTTCATTAAAAGTGGAATTAGGTTTAAAATCTCTAAATCTCTGTTCGGTCCTATTCTGCAGCTGCTACTAAAAACATGCAGTCTGTTTATCACTGATATGAGCCATTCAACTCACACCCTCTGGCTCTTTGAAACAGGAGGTTTTCTGAACGACTAGGGGCTTGATTGTTTTTACATTTGTTCCCAACTGATCATATACCTTAACCTCTTAGTGTAGCGATGTCCCTGTGATTACAGAGAATGGCATAAAAATGTATGTCAAATTCTTTGACAGAAAGGACCGACCAATATTATGAATACTGCTGCATTTCACTCACAAAAAGCATGAACATATTAACAGGGCCGGCCCAAGCCTCCATGGGGCCCTAAGCAAAATTTGATTTTGGGGCCCTCTATTACTGCCAATAATACTGATTATTGATCATTCACACACCTACTATAAACAACAACAACAAAAGCTAGCCATGTTAGAGTCATATTACACTTGAAAATGATGCTGCTTATTTTCTAAATGAATGTGCAGTACAATATAGGGAAATTAAATTCATATTTTTGGACAAAATGATTGATCTCAGAATGTTCTGCAGTACACTGAGCAGTTACAAAGGCTGTTTTGTTGTTAACTTACCGGGTAGAGCTGAGGTTGCAGAAGTGGATGGAGCAGAGGTTGCAGATGGACCTAAGATGAAAAACATGTTCCTTGTCATATGATTATATCTTATATTAGTATATCTTAATGAGATAATTTGACTAGAAATTATATATATATATATGGTGACAGTTGTTCGATCACCTGATTCATCAGCCTTGGCTGATCTTGAGGAGGTGGACTGCCCCTGGGCTGAATCAGTGCCTCCTCCAAAATACTTTAACAGTGCTCCTGGGGAAGTTTCATATAATTTATGAGCATAATAGGGAGTTGATGTAAAAGAAATAACGCTATGTTTATTTACTCACATAAATTACTATGCTCTGCAGCAAACAATTGCAAACAACATACCTCAAACTATACGTTAACTAAGTTAATTCATTAACGTTAATGCAAAAACATATTGCTAGCAAACGCCACCGCGTTTGTAATTAACGTTAATTATTAAACATTTAATGTTACATTGTTATCAAAAACGTTTTTTTTTTATGCCAAAAATCGACCCAGAATAATATACACACTGAGAATCAACTTATTCAAAGTATTATACAAACATACAAAACGTTAACTTGAATAGTAAGCTATCTAACCTACCAGTTGAGACATTTCTCTCGTTTTGAACTAACGTTAGCAAACTGTTAACTAATTATATGCTAACGTAATTTCAACTATAATTAGGGACTTTCCTAATTTGAGGAAACTTTGCAAAATCTCCTTGACACCAAATGTTATACCAAGACATGCAAACATACCTTTATCTTGATGTTTTTTCTCCTCTTCTTCTTTCTTCCTTTTTCTTTTCTCTGCCCCTGAAGGGTATGTCCTTTTTTGCGACATGATTAGGTCTTTCACCTGCTATCTCCTGGAAGCGCACTGTTAACGTTTCTAGAGCGGAGCTCTGACCTCTGACATTCTGACCTCTCACATTTGACACTCTGTTAACATAATACATATATATATATATATATATATTTTTTGTACAATAACGTACATTTGATAATATATGAATCATCATCACTCACACATGGAAAAAAAAAAATTAATTACGTTTTTTCTTTTTTTAAGTTAATTGCTCTTGGGGGCCCCCTGGTGGTCACGGGGCCCTAAGCAGCCGCTTAGTTCGCTTATGCCTTGGGCCGGCCCTGCATATTAATAACCTCTCCTTATCAGACAGGAATTCAATTAATGTAAGTACACAATTAAAGGATACTATACAGGATTTTTAGGCTTGCTGTGCTACTGTGTTTACAATGAAGTCTCCTCCATCCTCAACCCCGCCCAGAATTCGATAAAAAGGTACCCAACTTTGGCCACCTAGCTACCCAACATAGCTAGCTGGAAAGCTAGAGGTAATATTACTTCCAGGTCCAACAGAAAACAGGCCAACTCCACGTCACTTTTCATCCCCCTGGTGAAGTTCAGCTGTTGCCATCATGGATCAATCCCATGGATCAATCCCAAGGTTGACTCGGGTTTTTCAACGAGTCCCGTCAGCTTGTCATTTCACTGCACTTGAGCTTCTTCACCTCCGCCATTGCAGTAGCTATCTAACTACAAAGGCTCAGCTGAAACCTGATCCCCACCCCACAGGCTCTGTAGCCACACCCACCCCTCCCCACACAGAAAAGAGCGTCACGTCCAGAAACGTCCCGAACACATTTTAGAATAATAAATAAAGGCAAAGGAGGACAGATTCGGCAAATGTGCACGAAGACACTGATTGCCAGTGCGTGATAGATACGACTGACCATGGTTATTTTATAATATTTTCAAGGTAAGAATTCTGCATAGTATGCCATGAAGGTAAATGTGAACTTCCATTATATTATTCCATTGAGCCAGTGGAAATGCATATTACATGCGGCAGACCCAGCATGTTTTTATATTTTTTTTAAACTGGCAGGAAGAATAAGCAGACTGACAGCGAAGTGACTGAAGCTGGGAAATGGAAGGCTTAATGAAGAGGGAGCGTCCGCTCGTTTGGGAAAAATTATTGATTCAAACCTGAACCAGCAGAGCAAACTCAGAACAGCAACTTTTTAAGTAACCAAACATTTAAAGGGGTGAAGCTGGGGGGCGGCGTGCGCACCTACATGCTGGGGGGGTACAAAGTGGGCAGGGTGTGAAGGCGCGCTGATGTAGCTGACCGCGTGTGAGGAGGGGCAGAAGGAGGTGTGGAGGCGGGGTCTGGGCGGTGGCCGGGGGGTCCAGGGCAGCAGGTACTGGTAGGTGGGCAGTACGGGGACGTAGGGCTCGTAAGTGTGGAGGGGGGACGGGCTGCACTGGTCCTGGAGCAGGGGGTAGAACACCATGCTGGAGGGGGGGGCTGCTGCGGGAGGCTCCAGCGGTAAGGGGGGGCCTGAGAGATCGGGGGTGAGGAAGAGGAAGAGGACAGATAAACATGAGAAGGAGCAGGACCATAGGGAGACATCCACAAACTCACTCACTGGCCGTGTCCCAAGGAACACAGAAAAACGTCCATACTATCGAGTATGCTAGTTGAGAAAGTTGTTAAATTCGCGAAATGTCCTCTAGATGTAGTGCATTTAAAATCTCTGAATGATATACTTATTTCAGAGTTGTTGCTGATAATAGTATGGAGGCTATTTGTTTGCATACTGTATGTCACTAAACGGTATGCAGTAAGCAGTATACAGTATGCTAGTACACAGTAAACAGGGCTCCGATTCAGACACAGCCACTTGCTCGCTCGCCCCGCCCACCTACATTTTGCAGAATCTCATATCCACAGCAAAAAAAAAAGTGCCACAGTAGGGGCAAAATGAAGATTGAAAAGGCATTAAGAATAAAGCGTGACAGGCATTGCGGCTCCGGTGAAATATACACACTCCCGGAGTAATGCAGCCTAAGGCTTAAAGCCAAGGGCCCTTCTCACCATAGTGTGCATTTATCACGAGAACCGCAGACTGGAGTGCTTCATTCTGCTGATACCACATATTGCTTCGTCGTAAATAAATATCTAAATAAAACTGTAAACAATGACTTTGTTAATCACCTTTGCAAAGTGTCCACAATAGGGGACTTATTTCCTCATCCACATCACACATTAATACCCATTCCTCCTGAACGTCATTAAACAAAAGGCTTTCGTATGCACATTTTATCCACAGAGATAGGAAACACACAAGTCTAATTAAGGACGTTTGTTTCCCTGATTCTGTGGGAGGGATTGGCTTTGAAGGCATTAACAACCTCTCCAGGCTCTAAGAAATTAGTCAGGTTTTCGGAAATTATGGCTGTCGAATTTTTGGACCGTCACACTGATGGACAGACTAATTTACCATCAATAATTGCTGTTAGGTTGAAGTTCCCTTTTAAGTAGCAAATGGCCTAAGTCAAGTCTTCACCTCAGAATAAACGGGCTTGCTGGCCCAAGACTGAAATCAAGCAGGTGTGTTTTCAGTCTGTGTAGGAAGACAGGGACTCTGCCCTGACTGTTGTGGGGGCCCCGAGAAGGAAGACGCATGCCAGAGGACAGGGGCCTTCGTGGGAAGGCAAGCCACCCGAGGCTGGGGAGCTGTGCTCTGGCAGAAATGTATGGTTTAATAAATTGTAGGTAAGAGGAAGCCAACCCTCTCATCTGTGCAGGCTAGGAGTTTGTGTCTTATTCAGGTTGTAACTGGTAAGCAATGTAGGGAGACGGGAGGCGTGACATGCAAGCACATTGGCTGTCTATAGACGAGAAAGTTTATGCAAGACTGGCATGCGTCCGGATAACCACATGCACACAAATACACTTACATGAACAAATGCGCTAAACATGAAGAAACTCGTAAAGAAACATGACATGAATAAACGCACAAACCCACACACAAACGCACACTCACAGCAGTACTGACCGTTAGCATCAGCGTGAGAATCCGGTATGGCCTGCGCTGACTCTGGGAATGCCTGTGCCACAGTGTGGTCCGGAGCAGCGCCCCCACTTGTGTAAGGCTGGAACTGCGCCTCCACACCAGGCTGCTGATATAGCTGCTGCATCTGCACCACAGAGTGCCAATAGCCTTGCTGGTACCACTAAACACACAAAGTTCTTCCATTTATGGTCCAAGAATTTGTGTTTACAATTACGTCACTTTTGCTTTAGATGTTTTTTCTTTTTTTTGTTTTAATTTTCTAACTACTTTTTACTTGAGTCAATACTTATGGTGTAAATGGCATATGGCAGCGCAAAGCTTTGAAACTGCGGAGTGTTGTATCATCAGGCCCACTCACCTGCACTCCTAAATTGAAGTAATACTGCAGCACCTTGCAGTCTGTGAGGAGAAGAACAGCGTTAGCAGGAAGAGTCGTTGCGCACACACACACACACCACAGAAACATGACTCGCACACATCTTGCGCGCACACACCTCACACGCCTTGGGTACACAAAGCCAGATTAAAGGACAGCGCTCTTACCTCGTGGCAGGTCGCTGCCATTGGGGTCGTAGGAGTAGGGGGGTGGGGGGGCCACGTTGACCGTCTCCCCCATCTCATTCACAAACCAGTTGGAGGCACCAGCATACGGCATGGACAGAACTACAATACCCACAATGCAACAGACCGTCTTTTACTGGAAACCAAGCAAGCATTAACCCTCTTCAACATCATCACAGGGTCCTGCACATGGTCCTGCTGGTATTGGGAGGGGGGTACCTGGCCTGCCCATGGTGTGAGGCGGTAGTAGGGGGGGTGGGGCCAGGGTGGCAGAGGACGGCAGTGAAGTCGGGGGAGTTTGGGAGCTGCCGGAGGAGGATGAGGAGTTGGAGGTGAAGATGGCGGCTGGGGCGCTGTTGACCGTGGGAGAGGTGGAGATGACCGCTGACTTTACCACCACCTGAGGACACACAGAACGAAAGGTCGTTTGCCTGGAGCACTGGTTCTCACACAAACTGCCTCAAACTGCTTTCAAAGTATGTGCTTTTTAACAAAATGCAATGATTTCAAAGCAATGCAGAGAGAAATTAGATGTTTTCAGGCTCATATCTGGTGTGAGTAACTGTAGGAGGCGGGGCTAACAGAAGAGAGCAGGGCGGACCTGCTTCCAGCGACAGCACAGACGGGCTCATACCTGGTGTGAGTAACTGTAGGTTGCTCCGCCCTCTGGTGGTGAGCCACAGCGAGAGCCTCCTTCCTGAATAGTCTGCAAAGGAACCAATAAAACACAAAAAAATACCATACACCTACCAATAGAACACACTGAAAAATACCATAAACCTACCAATAGAACTCACTGAATAATACCATCAACCTACCAATAGAACTCACTGAATAATACCATCAACCTACCAATGTAACACACTGAAAAATACCATAAACCTACCAATAGAACTCACTGAATAATACCATCAACCTACCAATGTAACACACTGAAAAATACCATAAACCTACCAATAGAACTCACTGAATAATACCATCAACCTACCAATGTAACACACTGAAAAATACCATAAACCTACCAATATAACACACTGAAAAATACCATAAACCTACCAATGTAACACACTGATGAATGCCATACACCTCCCAATGTCACACTGAAAAATACCATAAACCTACCAATAGAACACACTGAAAAATACCATAAACCTAACAATAGAACACACTGATGAATACCATAAACCTCCCAAATTACACTTGAAGTCGGTACACTTAGGTTGAAGTCATTAAAACTCATTTTTAACCACTCAACAGATTTCATGTTAGCAAACTATAGTGTTGGCAAGTCAGTTAGGACATCTACTTTGTGCATGACAAGTAATTTTTCCAACAATTGTTTACAGAGATTATTTCACTCTTAATTCACTATATCACAATTCCAGTGTATTCCAGAATTGCGATAGTGAATTAAAAGTGAAATAATCTGTCTGTAAACAATTGTTGGAAAAATTACTTGTCATGCACAAAGTAGATGTCCTAACTGACTTGCCAACACTATAGTTTGCTAACATGAAATCTGTTGAGTGGTTAAAAATGAGTTCCAATGACTTCAACCTAAGTGCATGTAAACTTCTGACTTCAACTGTAACACACTGAAAAATACCATAAACCTACCAATGTACTACACTGAAATAAACAAAGAACTGAAGAACTACCTCTGTACCTTGCAAAGCCCACAGTAAGGAATAGGCCAATAGGAATAGGCTACAGTGATTAAAATGTAGCATTTTCAAATTTATTGACTGGATAAATGATTTATAAATAAATTAAAGGTACCTGGCTATTTTTCAGAAGCAGGACAAAGCTGTGCGTGGAAGTGTAGCTCAGGAGAGGGTGCGTAACGAGGAATCAGAGCCGTCTAGTGTGCGTACGTGTGTGTGTGTCTGTGCACACGTGCAGTGTGTGTGTATTGTGAGAGAGAGAGGCTGAGTAGTGTGTGTAAGGGTGGGTAATGAGATGTTGAGTTGTGTGTTTGAGGGTGTGTAATATAAAAAAGTTCAAGGTGTGTGTTTGCATGTCGTTTGAAGATGTATAGTGTGAGAGATCATGTGTGATGGTGTGTAGAGTGTGTGAGGGTGTGTGAGTGTGAGAGAGAGAGGGTGTGTAGAGTGTGTGAGGGTGTGTGAGTGTGTAGTGTGTGTGTAAGAGAGGGTGTTTAGAGTGTATGTACCAGGTTGGCAGTGGCTTCAGCAGCTGTGTAAACAGAGGGACTCTGGAAACCTGGATCTGCCAAACAAAAAGTACCAAGTAGTACAAATCCCATTGCCTTAACTACGACCGTATACATAAAACCTTTCCATAGCATTTACTGTACGAGCGTATACATAAAACTTTTCCATAGCATTTACTGTACGAGCGTATACATAAAACTTTTCCATAGCATTTACTGTACGAGCGTATACATAAAACTTAAAACAAAACGTTTCCATCATCCAGCAGCAGCACATACATAGGGGCTCATGTCTGACCTGGGGCTCTGTAGATATAGTCCTCAGGGTATTCACCTGGAGAAAGAATAAACCTTACAAACAACGGTCTGAGAAACAGTGAAGACACAGGCCACCTGTGTGTAACACATGACTTACAGAAGGTACAAATGGGAATACTTTAATCATAAGACATATGGGCTTGGCCAGAGCCCTTCCCTTCGCAGGGGTACATCTTTAGAGCAGCGGTGCACAAACTGTGGGGGAGATACCTACTGGGTCTACAGCAACATTCCAATGCAATTAGGCCTCCATGAACAAAGTGCTACTATTCATGACTGTTATTCTGCATTTGTACAAATAAATAGAAATAAAAATAAAACTACTTGAAACACATTTTTTTACTGTTTACATTTAACCATTTCGTCTGATCACGTAAATTTAATTTAACTTTGTTTAATATTAACCTTTGGCACGCGCGTCATTACTACTCACTGCGCTCCACTCCGATTCGCCAAAATGCTGGTAATGTCCTTGATGCTCTTCGTTACAAGATAGCTAATTACTTGTTAGCATATGATAGTTAACGGCTTTAGCTAATCATCACAATCCAGTCTTTGTGCTTTTGACATAAAAAACAAAATCTGTAGGCTATAGAACTATTGGCTGCATTGAAATATTATCTAATTTAGTTTAAGTTTCCTTCTGGGAAATGGATAAGTGGCTAACAGGCTACATCCCAGCACAACGAGAGGCACTGACGATGAGTGTAACATTAATGGGAAGAGATGTTTTGTTTTTATCCTATGCTATTATATTAGTAGGTTTATGGTATTGTTCAGTGTGTTATGCTATCCTATTGATAAAGCCTAATGCCCTATTCACACTGGACTAATATTAGCCTACCTGGGGACCTCATATGATTTCTAATAATTGCCAAAGGTCGTCTGTGATCTTAATCCCGTGCGAATCTGCCAAGTCCATAATTTATAAAGTAAAAATTCCACCACAAATAAGGCTACCTACCATATTTTGCAAAACACAGATGTCATCTGATAATTTTATTCCTGTGTGAATCGGCATCTCAGTAATTTGAGGGGATATTGTTTTCTCGGGCAAGGTTCTGTTGTTTTTTCAACGTCTTTTTCTGCATCTTTCCGGGTCGAGAATTATTGAGGCTGCAGTGGAAATTTTTCATGCGAATTTTGACAATGTTTTGGGTGCGGTTCTTATGCCAAACGTTTTTAGTAGGCCTACTTTTGAATTTACTGAATTGAATGTGAATTGTATCCAACCCTGTAGCCACCTTCAATGCACCAATCCGCACACCCTGCCTTACAAATGCAGAAAATAAGACTTTGCGAACTGACAATGTGGAAGTAATGTTATGTTTCATATCCAGTGAAAATCATCAGATTTGATCAGTAGGCTACATTCGAGTCCCCAGGTAATAGCCTACTAGTCCAGTGCGAATTGGGCATAAAATTCTGCAAATTTCACTATGCTTTTTGCGATTAATTGCCTGCTAATTCCAGTAACTTTGTCCCATCATTTAGCTTTTAGGTATTAACGACATGGCTATTGTCAGCAGTTTAACAATGAATTATTAATTCATGAAAAATGACAATATAGTTTGGGTTATGAAAAGTATGGATTGATATCCTTGGGTCATCACTGAAAAAGTTTGTGCCCTCCTGCTTTAGAGTACCCAACAAATTAGGGGGGGGGGTGGGGGAATCAATGAATCAAAGAACAAGTTTTGTTTGCACTTAAGAGCTATATTTAATGCCATTTCCACGTGTCCTACCCATGTAAATAGAAATGGAACGTTCCCACCACCCCCGAAAATAGGGATGGAACGTTCTGTTTACCCTGGTCCCCGCTGGTGCTCCGGTCCTCTGGGTCCTCCTCTGATGATGTCACGGGTGGCTTGTCGGCTCCAGGATTGGGGCTCGGCCCCCGCTGCACCCAGAATGTGGCAGGAGCTGGGACCAATGGGCTGGGGACCGGCTGGCCCTGCAGAGTCACGCCCACACACCGCCCAATCAGAGGGCAGGGCAATTCTGCCCCCTCTCCCCCCATATAAAATGTCATGACCTCTACCTGGCCAGAAACTCATAGGCTAAACTTGCACAAACAGGGCTGCTAACATATAAGGACGTCACGTGGCGCTGTAATGGCGACATGTAGTCCAGCTGTCTCTCGTGTTCGTGTTTGTTAATTTGAATGTATTTTGTTGTGTCAGGCTTTTGTCATGCGCCGTGTGTCTGTTGATGGGACGGGGAAGTGGGCTGGAGATTTTTAAGGGCATCCTGCTGCTTGTTTTTATAATATTGACGAATTGTCTAGTCGATGTAATTTTGTGTGTGGTCGTCACCATGGAGACGCATTCGCAACATATGCTCAGGAATGTCCGTTGGATCTGCAGCAACAAAGTTTACCATCGCTCTTCACAGTAGTTGAAGATGTCGGGTCTAATCCGGGAGTGCAGGAAATATTCAAAAGGCAACCAGGGAATGGAAGGAGAAGATAATGCGGGGGAGGAGCGAGGTAACGACTGGGAAGGTTGACGCAGTTCGGTGGATCCGTTTAGACAGTGTACAGAGACCGCAACACTGCGTGTATGGAGGAAAGTCGTGGAGGCGCAGTTTGTGTGTTGGACTACTTAATGACACTGGACATCTCGGGACAGCTGGGACTATTTTTAATCATGGCTGTATTCAACTTGATTAATGCAATAATTCTATTGAATGTCTTTATTTGATATGTTTGTTTGTGTGTTGTGGGTCTGCCCCACTGTCTATGTCTGTTTGTTGTTGCTGGAGCTACAAATGAAGTTCCCAAACGGGAAAATAAAAGTTATTCTATTCTATATCCAAAGGTACATTATCACACAGCACACATTCCTCATCCCTCCACATGCAGTAGTCACAGTTAAGTGGGGACGGCGGGTGTGATGCTTACAGGCAGGGGGGGGAAGGCCGTCTCATCGCCCTCCTCAATCTCATAAAAGGTTATGTTCCCCTCCAGGTCCTGAGGTTCCTCCCCAGCATCGGGGACGAAGCTGAACTGGCATTCCTTATTCAGCGTGTGCATCTGCCGCCGGCTTCGACTGCAGGAACTCCAACACACACGGGGACATCTCTAACACCCTCATCTCCAACACACACACACAGGGACATCTCCAACACACACAGGGACATCTCTAACACCCTCATCTCCAACACACACACACAGGGACATCTCCAACACACACAGGGACATCTCTAACACCCTCATCTCCAACACACACACACACACACACACACACACAGGGACATCTCCAACACCCTCATCTCCAACACACACACACGGACATCTCTAACACACACACACACACACACACACACACACACACACACACACACACACACACACACACACACACACACACACACACACACACACACACACACACACACACACACACACACACACACACACACACACACACACACACACGGACATCTCCAACACACAGGGACATCTCCAACACACACAGGGACATCTCCAACACACACAGGGACATCTCTAGCACACTCATACAGTGGTGTTAAAAAAAATAGCAGTACAACATCAGTAACCTGATGAACCACTGTTATTAGTAGTAGTGATATTTCTGCATGGCAAAGAATTTACTTGTATATGTAGTAGTGTAATAGAAAAACAACAGACCCAACTGTCATGACATAATTACTTTTGGTGCACTAAAATGTGGGGGAATTACTATGTGTAAAAAGTGGCTACAATTGCTAAAGTATAAATAGAATGAAATAGAAATAGTAGTTTCTAACGTTATCAATGCCTTGACTTTTTTTTAATCACTTTAATGCTACCTTGGTAAATAAAAGTATCAATTTCTTTCAAAAACATCTCAGTGATTCTAAACTTTTGAATGGTAGTGTACGTTACCTCAATAGTATATATTTCAAAGTGCAGACACTCCATACAATCGCTATGTAGTATACTATATACTGTATGACAGAAAATATAGGCGTATACTCTCATGTGTAGCTTTAGCATAGATGTGGGAAGGGGAGGGACAAAGGTAGTATGTTGCACTTTCACAGAAGTATAAAGCTTTCCTACCTACAGAACAGATCAGGTGAATTACGATTAGCTCTGCATCCAGCAGCTCCTGTCCCACAATGCCCTGAAATTAACCCCTTCGCGCAGATGGCAAATTTGGTCAATTCTCACCAATTTAGGGGGTGCTCTGTTTAAGGATTTTTAACTCCAGGTGTGAGCATCACATAAACTTGGTAAATGGCTTAAAAGAACCATGACAGGTGTACCATACACTATGGTTTGTATTTACAATACAAACTTTTTGTTTAAAAAAATGTGTTTATTTTCATAATTTATGTCAAAATAAAGTGGCACAAATGCAAAGAAACTTTGGAAAAATGCAAAAAAAATTGTTTTTCTTTAGTTTGCAACAAAATACTGAGCTACATAAATGAAACCGGTAATATATATACATTTCCTGGATCAAACTCCATGTCCACAAGTGTGCAAAATCAGAAGATTATATGCAGACCTACTAAAGGTCTATGATGCAAAATATAGGCAGTGTACCCTGTTGTCCATTAGTGTCTCCAAATCTATCCAAATGGCTAAATTGTGCACTGCTCTAAATAAAAATAATTATGATGTATTTAACTACAAATCAACAGTTTTGGCTCATAAAACTCACTTTTTCACCATTTTCAAGTGAGAATTACTATATTAGATATCTATGGGTCCAGAACCCCTATGCAAAACATGTCATGAAATGAAATTAGTTTTGTCCATTATAAAGCATTTATATTTGCTCCTTCTGATGGTTTAAGATAAAAACATTGATATCACAGTGTTAGATACTCCTAAATACATAGTATAATCATTCACTCTTGTACCTCAATAAAACATCACATTTCCCTGTACTCTACAGTATGTATACTTTTGCCCCAGGACTGCATTTGTCTGTAGTTTTTTTATTTTTTTATTTTATGTTCCTATTCATAATAACTCCAAGGAAAAATTTGACATTAATCTACCACATATCAGCGCACGGTAAATTGGAATGAGCATTTGCCATTACATAAGTGACGAGAATATACGGCATGCAAATGAAATAGCATTCCACCATCTGCAAAATGCTGCAAACTGTTCCATCTTCAATGAAAATCGGTAGCTTACATCAAAAATAAATTTAACGATTGCACTGCAATATGTGAAATGCACTCAAAATGCGAAAATAACAATAGGCCTATCAATCATATTGGAAAGACAGTGCTCGAGTGGAAAAACTAACGTACATAGGAGCCAGCGAGACCTACCGCATTTTATACGCAAAAATACTTACATATTGGGAAAGGGAATACTCCCCTCCCCAATGCGTTTTCTATAGAGCTTGCGTAATACTAGACCGTTAAAACAAAAACTGCCGTTACGCTGGCCTGAAATTAAGTTTTCAAAGCATGCAATAAGATGTTGCATATACCGCTGCTAAGGTTATAATGTACTCTATTGGATAAAAGAGCTGACAAACCAGAATGAACAGTAATGAATGAGACGGGCTTGCAGGGCATGGGGGGTATTATGAGTCGACGTTTCAGACAGTGTAATAGCAGTATAAAATGTTGTATATTTTGACTGAACACTTTGCTTGGGATTTCAGGTTGGCTGTGATTGGTCGTGTAAAAAGGTTAGGTTGTTATGTTGTTTGGTTTCTCAGGTTGGCTGTGATTGTCTGTGTAAAAAGGTTATGTTCTTATGTAGCTAGGTTCCTCAGGTTGGCTGTGATTGGCCACTTTATGAGGGAAAGTTACCGGGCCCTGTAGGGGCGGCGGTGATTGGCCGTGTAAAAAGGTTATGTTATGTAGCTTGGTTTCTCAGGTTGGCTGTGATTTGCCATTTTATGAGGGAGAGTTACCGGGCCCTGTAGGAGTAGTTGTCAAAGCTCTGGTAGCAGCGCTTTCCTGGGTTTGGGTAATATGCCACCTCTGGACCAATCAGGTGGTGCCGATTAAGAAAGCGGGCGGAGCTTCTGGCCCAACACCGGAGAGGCAAGGTGAGGGTGGGAGACAGACACACACACACACAGACAGGAAAGACATGAGCAACACCATCCAATTTAATTTTGTCATCATTATTAGATATAAATGAAGATATTCCGGTATTATGGTGGTTAGAATGCAGAGATAATAAATACGGGCCATCGAAGAGCAAAAAAATCACAATCATTCAGTAACCACTGTAAACACAGGAACAATTAAAATAACTGAGGACTGTTTAATGTACTAATTACACAAGTTCAAATTTATTATGAACAGAAAACGACGACCATTTAGAACTGGCGCTTTTGAATTTCTATTGTGATAATAAGGAGCCCGATAACATTTAAATGTACATGCCATTTCTGCTTTCATATCCTGTTAGGTTGACCAGTCAGTCCTCTACAGTAATTAAAATACACAAATGCAATGTCCCGAACAAAAATGAACCTGTGGACCATCTCTGGACCGTAGAGAGTGCTAACGCTACACACTGACCTGGGGGCACCGTACCCGTGGAATGACCCTATGGACCACATCTGACCGTACAGAGTGCTAACGCTACGCACTAGCACACTGACCTGGGGGCACCGTACCCGCGGAATGACCCTATGGACCACATCTGGACCGTACAGAGTGCTAACACTACGCACTAGCACACTGACCTGGGGGCACCGTACCCGCGGAATGACCCCATGGACCACATCTGGACCATACAGAGTGCTAACGCTACACACTGACCTGGGGGCACTGTACCCGCGGAATGACCCTATGGACCATCTCTGGACCATAGAGAGTGCTAACGCTACACACTAGCACACTGACCTGGGGGGCCCGTACCCGCGGGAGGGGCGGGGCACAGGGTGTGGTCGGTAGTGTTCATAGGGCAGCGGGGGAGGCGTGGGTGGGCCTTGCATGGGGGGTGGGCGGCCAGGCGCCAGGCAGCCAGGACCGGGCTGCAGGCGGGGGGGAAGGCCAGGGGGGGCGCGGCTGTACGACACCGCCATCAGCACCTCCTTCCAGCGAGGCTTCTTAAAGAAACGCCGCCGCCCACGGATCTCTGCATCTGAGAGGGGGACACCATCACACCCACAACTTTATACAGAGCTTTTCATTATGCACAGTCTGTAACACACACACACACCTACAATCAGACACACACACAACTTTATACGGAGCTTTTCATTATGCACAGTCTGTAACACACACACACACACACACACACACACACACACACACACACACACACAATCAGACACACACCCACAACTTCATACAGAGCTTTTCATTACCCACACACCACACACACACCTTTATACAGAGCCTTTCATTATGCATCGCTAAGGGCTGTATACCACACAAACACACGCACAAGCCTGAGTTGGTATGAATGTTGATTTAGGATAGACCTGCCGGAGATATGGAGTTAAGTACAAAGCGGGCGTTTTCCGTTTTACAAATGACCATGTGGTTATCTATCATATTGATACATTTTGTTCTGGGAAAGGGCTATAAAGCTGATGCTTGAACAACACTATCATAATTGCCCTGCCTTGCTTTTACCCGGTATGTCTCATGCTGTAAAGGAGGCTCTTTTAATAAATTATCGATCTAAACTTTGGAACTACAAGTTTTACTTTACAAAGGCCCAAAGTCCTACACATTATTCAATATTTACAATAGAAGATACATATTTGTAAAATTGCATACATTATTTGAAATGGACATTGATGCTTTCAATCAATCACACTTGCAGGACAGTCGTAGCATGGCAGAGGAAGCCAGCCTGTTTTATGAAGGCTGGCATAGAAGAAGCATTTTTGTGTGCTTGAGCTTCATTATTTTCAGACAGGCTGACAGGCAGTTGAGAAGCAGGAAGACAGTGCACTGCAAACCTTCTCATTTCTCTATTTTTAAATGCACAGCAGAGCGCTGCTGCGGTATTGGGCATGAACACAGACTAGTTTTCTGCAGACGCTTAATGATGCACACTGGTTCCGTATTCTTATGGGGGAGATTTTCCTTTTATGAATACCCAATAGCTGAAATTATCTTGCACCTCTCTGCAAGTATTGTATAAATATGAGTTTATAAAATAAAAAAAACCTGAATCAATATTCAAGAGTTGTGAAGTACCGTTTATCAAGCTAGATGGTAATTAAGATGGCAAGTCAGAAACTTAATTTGCTGTACACTAAACTGAGTTATATCCATCTTTTAGAATGATATTTTTTTACCTATTACATAACTCCACCTTCGATCAGTAGCACAATCACCACTCCTCTTACTGTAACATTAGGTGCTGAAAGCTGAAAGTTGATAATACCTTTGTATTTTATTCCCTTTATTGCATTGTCGTTAGATCATTATATCAAAACAATTTCACCTGATAATGTAATGCAAGAAGCTTTAAATGCCATTTTTAAAACGATTAATAATGCCTCCTTTGTTACACTATGTGTAAAGTGGACTATATTGTCCACTTTACTTCATAAAACCACCTACAACTGCACACAGCAATATCTTAGCACAAGCCCAATAGACTGACATAATCTCCGTCAAATACAATCCACATTTTACTGTCTTCATAAATAGATAACCATTAAAGGCATACTGAACTTTGTTAGAACATGATATTGTATAGCTACCTGGCCCTGATACAAGTTGTAATATTCGCACAGATCTTCATGACTTCCTCCAGTGGTCAGCCATTGGCCAACAGAGAATTAAGTTTTTTTTTCTCATGCCATTCACTCCCACAGGTCTCAAAAGCACACTTTTAGCACAAAAGAATGCACATGGACCTGGATTACACGGATTATTTCACAGCCATACTAGCAAAAAAAAAAAAACACAGCGATATATACAGTTGAAGTCGAAAGTTTACATAAACTGAGTTTAAATAGGTGTATCACAATTCCTGACATTTAATCCTAGTAAACATTCCCTGTCTTAAGAATGTGAAATGTCAGAATAATAGGAGAGAGAATGATTTATTTCAGCTTATTTCTTTCATCACATTCCCAGTGGGTCAAAAATACTACACACTGTAGTATTTGGGAGCATTGCCTTTAAATTGGTCAACTTGGGTCAAACCTTTCGGGTAGCTTTCCACAAGCTTCTCGCAATAAGTTGCTGGAATTTTGGCCCATTCCTCCTGACATAACTGGTGCAACTGAGTCAGGTTTGTAGGCCTCCTTGCTCGCACATGCTTTTTCAGTTCTGCCCACACATTTTCAATTGGATTGAGGTCAGGACTTTGTGATGACCACTCCAATACCTTGACTTTGTTGTCCTTAAGCCATTTTGCCACAACACCAGTCCCTCCTGCAGCAAAGCACCCCCACAACATGGTGTTCTTCGGCTTGCAAGCCTCACCCTTTTTCCTAAAAACATAACGATGGTCATTATGGCCAAACGGTTACATTTTTGTTTCATCGGACCAGAGGACATTTCTCCAAAAAGTAAGATCTTTGTCCCCATGTGCAGTTGCAAACTGTAGCGGTTTTGGAGTAGTGTCTTCTTCCTTGCTGAGCAGCCTTTCAGGTTATGTAGGACTCGTTTTACTGTGGATATAGATACTTTTGTACCTGTTCCCTCCAGCATCTTCACAAGGTCCTTTGCTGTTCTTCTGGGATTGATTTGCACTTTTCACACCAAAGCACATTCATCTCTAGGAGACAGAACGCGTCTCCTTCCTGAGCGGTATGACGGCTGCCTGGTCCCATGGTGTTTATACTTGCGTACTATTGTTTGTACAGACGAACGTGGTACCTTCAGGCGTTTGGAAATTGCTCCCAAGGATGAACCAGATTTGTGGAGGTCCACAATTATCTTTGAGGTCTTGGCTGATTTATTTTGATTTTCCCATGATGTCAAGCAAAGAGGCACCGAGTTTGAAGGTAGGCCTTAAAATACATCCACAGGTACACCTCCAATTGACTCAAATAATGTCAATTGGCCTATCAGAAGTTTCTAAAGCCATGACATAATTTTATGGAATTTTCCAAGCTGTTTAAAGGCCTAGTCAACTTAGTGTATGTAAACTTCTGACCCACTGTTATTGTGATATAGTGAATTAAATGTGCAATAATCTGTCTGTAAACAATTGTTGGAAAAATTACTTGGGACATCTACTTTGTGCATGACACAACTTACTTGCCAACACTATAGTGTGCTAACATGAAATCTGAGGAGTGGTTACAAATGAGTTTTAATGACCATTCAGATGCAGAGACGTTATAGCATCGCTTGTAAGAGTACCAGAAAATAAGAGTCTTTTGATGTTGTTGGGTCACAGACATCAGGAAGTCAAGGCATGCAAAGGATATGCGACCAAATATTAAAAATGATCACTTTATTCTATATATGAATGCAGGGGTGCCAATAATTGTTTCATAATAAATTTTCTTCAATTAAAAGGTTGGATTTTTCTAATTTTTTCAGTGTGAGATTAAGCTAATTCACTAAATGGTGAATTTTCTATAACCTTTTTACTCATCTTTACCAGGGGTGGCAATAATAGTAGAGGGCACTGTATATGTGATACAAAGTCCATTACATACTCACCATCACGTTTAAATCAAATTGGAATAGTATAATCAATGGAGTTTGAGAAACACAACTACACTACCCAGAATCCCCGGTCGTACATTGCCGGCTCCCGCTTTTGCTAGCTAACGCAGTAGCTACAGCTACCGGCCGCTCTGCTAGCGAAAATGGCTATCACTCGGTCTGCTCTTGTTATGGAAGTAGCTACCGGCCAAAGAACTAGCTTCCGGTCCATCTGCTAGCGAAAATGGCCATCACTGTCTTATTACGCAAGTGAAACTAAGAGTATCACCAAAGGCGTGAATCAGTATCAGTCTGGCCATGTCAAAGGTGTCAGCTTTATGGCTTTCACTTCAGCAGTGCTGGTGAGCAAATGAGCAGCCCGGATGTTGTAATCGTTTTTGTTTTTTTTCTTTTCTTTTTAAACGTGTTTATTTGTTGGACATAATTTCAAATTACCAATTTTATAAATGATTTAAAAATGTGACCCCTCTCTTGGGTGTTTTTGAACATGTAGCTGCCTGAATATAGAAAAAAAACATTTTCAGTCCATTGACTCCTATTGTATTTTTTCCCAAAAGACAGTGGCACCAGACGTTCCTCACCAAAGTGGGCGGGACTACGGAGCTCTATGTCACAAACTTCACTTGGCTTTGTAACGGATTGGACTCGCACCTAAAATGGAGACCAAGGGTACGTCCTGGTCTCAAAAGGGATTCCCCCAAGTGAAGTTGGCAAGTGAAGTTTACGAGGGTAGAGCAAAAACTGGATTGGGACGAGGAACTGCAAATTATTCCCCTCACACAGTAAAGACATATCACTGTGATGTTGAACCACTAAAGATTCCCCTCACACAGTAAAGACATATCACTGTGATGTTGAACCGCTAAAGATTCCCCTCACACAGTAAAGACATATCACTATGACTGCACCACTAAAGATTCCCCTCACACAGTAAAGACATCACTGTGACTGCACCACTAAAGATTCCCCTCACACAGTGAAGACATATCACTATGACTGCACCACTAAAGATTCCCCTCACACAGTAAAGACATCACTGTGACTGAGCTAAAGATTCCCCTCACACAGTAAAGACATCACTGTGACGTTGAACCACTAAAGATTCCCCTCACACAGTAAAGATATCACTGTGATGTTGAACCGCTAAAGATTCCCCTCACACAGTAAAGACATCACTATGACTGCACTACTAAAGATTCCCCTCACACAGTAAAGACATCACTGTGATGTTGAACCGCTAAAGATTCCCCTCACACAGTAAAGACATATCACTGTGATGTTGAACCGCTAAAGATTCCCCTCACACAGTAAAGACATATCACTATGATGTTGAACCACTAAAGATTCCCCTCACACAGTAAAGACATATCACTGTGATGTTGAACCGCTAAAGATTCCCCTCACACAGTAAAGACATATCACTGTGATGTTGAACCACTAAAAATTCTCCTCACACAGTAAAGATTCGCCTCACACAGTAAAGACTGTGACTCTGCACCGGTAAAGATTCCCCTCACACAGTAAAGACATATCACTGTGATGTTGAACCACTAAAAATTCTCCTCACACAGTAAAGATTCGCCTCACACAGTAAAGACTGTGACTCTGCACCGGTAAAGATTCCCCTCACACAGTAAAGACTGACTCTGCACCGGTAAAGATTCCCCTCACACAGTAAAGACTGTGACTCTGCACCGGTGAAGATTCCCCTCACACAGTAAAGACTGTGACTCTGCACCGGTAAAGATTCCCCTCACACAGTAAAGACTGATTCTGCACCGGTAAAGATTCCCCTCACACAGTAAAGACAGTGACTCTGCACCGGTAAAGATTCCCCTCACACAGTAAAGACTGATTCTGCACCGGTAAAGGTTCCCCTCACACAGTAAAGACTGTGACTCTGCACCGGTGAAGATTCCCCTCACACAGTAAAGACTGATTCTGCACCGGTAAAGATTCCCCTCACACAGTAAAGACTGTGACTCTGCACCAGTGAAGATTCCCCTCACACAGTAAAGACTGTGACTCTGCACCGGTGAAGATTCCCCTCACACAGTAAAGACTGTGACTCTGCACCGGTAAAGATTCCCCTCACACAGTAAAGACTGACTCTGCACCGGTGAAGATTCCCCTCACACAGTAAAGACTGATTCTGCACCGGTAAAGATTCCCCTCACACAGTAAAGACAGTGACTCTGCACCGGTAAAGATTCCCCTCACACAGTAAAGACTGTGACTCTGCACCGGTAAAGATTCCCCTCACACAGTAAAGACAGTGACTCTGCACCGGTAAAGATTCCCCTCACACAGTAAAGACTGTGACTCGGCACCGGTAAAGATTCCCCTCACACAGTAAAGACTGTGACTCTGCACCGGTAAAGATTCCCCTCACACAGTAAAGACTGTGACTCTGCACCGGTAAAGATTCCCCTCACTGTGACTCTGTACCGGTAAAGATTCCCCTCACACAGTAAAGACTGTGACTCTGCACCGGTAAAGATTCCCCTCACACAGTAAAGACTGTGACTGCACCGGTAAAGATTCCCCTCACACAGTAAAGACTGTGACACTGCACCGGTAAAGATTTCCCTCACACAGTAAAGACTGTGACTCTGCACCGGTAAAGATTCCCCTCACACAGTAAAGACTGTGACTCTGCACCGGTAAAGATTCCCCTCACACAGTAAAGACTGTGACTCTGCACCGGTAAAGATTCCCCTCACAGAAGCCAGCGCCACAGCCACCATATCTCCATTACAGGATGATGACCCTGAAGGAAAATCAGCACAACAACCGAAAAGGGAAGCAGAGCTGTTCTGGGTAAAACCGTGTGGACGTCCTGCACTCTCCTGGCCTGGTCGAGAGAGGCCCATCAGTGATGTGTGGAAAGTGCGCTCCGGGTTAACAGATTGTAAGGGCACCAAATTCATTTTCTTACAGATAAACTACACATAAATTAGAACTCCAGAAAGCGCATCAACTTTCAATCACACACACATACAAATAAATGGAGAAACGGAAAGATATGGATGACACAGTGGCCTCCGGTGGTAGTCAGGTGGCATTGCAAGCAGAGGAAACTGACCCATCTCTGGGGAGTACTGGTCAGGTCGGCTGTAGGACGCCCCCTTGCGGCTGGGGGTGATGTTCCAGGCAGGGACGGGGTTCACAGGCTTCAGGTTGGTCAGGGACACCAGATGTCTGACAGGAAAGAAGATTTAGTCATTAAACACATCTACTACACAAGATTCATAAACATGTATATCCAACATGGCTATTCAGACTGATCCATTCTACATTCAAACAATAATCAGTTTCACTCCAACATTCCCGATATTCCCGGGAGACTCCTGAAATTCATTGCCCTCACCCCAAGTCCTCCCGGGATCACCATTCTCCCATATTTCTCCCGTTTCAGGAAATGTTTTCGCTTTATTCTTTCTTTTAGTCATCACAACCTGTCTGTACAGTGTGTAGGCCCTATGACTAAAAAGGTTATACCGTTTCCACCTGGAAGACAATACAGCTACACTACGTGTGTCGTCTTCATGGTTACTTGTGCATGGAGAGCTGCTGTCCTGAGTGACTGACTGGACTTGGAGAGAAATGCAGAGTTCAAAGATAAGGAAACACTTACTTAAATTTCAAACATCCCGGAAAGAATAAATTTCCCTTTCTTGTATATGAAGATCAGCGTTGCCAGATGTACAATAATTCTCGTATTTGCACCATAATTCCGTCCTCTGTACGATGTACGATCAATAATGCCAAGTGCCAAAATGTACAATAATTTCACACATATGATATATAAAGTTGCAAAGTTGCCCCTGGCTGCTGATTCAGGATATAATATAGATATAATGGTTAAAGTTAAAATTGGGGTTGGGAAATCTGATTCTAGATCTACATGTGAGAAAGCAACTTCACCCCGGAGCTCTGTATTAGGTATGAAGGTGCACCCAATCAAAGTCATTCAATTGAGCACATCAATCATTAGTAGGCCATAAAGTCACCTGCTTCTAGGTGCATGATATTTTTCCCCTTGTGCTGCTAATATTAATTCGCTGAGAAAGTATATGGCGTTAAAAAATTTATTTTATAAGGTTATTGGTTAGAACAAAGACACTAGGTTTTGGCAAGCACTTATTTAAAAGTATACTGCATCTTCGATTGTCTAGGTACGATCATTTTCTTTAAAAAAACTATTTTAAAACCCCTGTATGATAATTTCATATTTCCCATCTGGCAACGCTGATTAAGGTGGATTGTAAAATTTAAACAGACATTCTTAAATTGGATTTTTGTTTAACCTTTTTTAAATGAAATGTATTCCACATAATAATGTTGGTTTGCTTATCCCTTTTTTTTTTCTCATATGAAATGAAATGCAATTAAATAAAAACAATCACGAGAATGCAGGAAACAAAGCCCCAAAGCCCCACTTTTTCTGAGGTCCTACGGCTGGGCAGGGTATGCATGTCAAAGTGGTGTGCGTGTGCGTGTGTAAAAGATGACTGTGTTAAGACTCACTTTTCTCCAAGCTCTTCAATGAACACGGTAACAGCACTGGAATGGGTTCCCACTTCCTGTATGAAGGCATTATAATACTTCCCCTTTGGGTCCAGACGGACCTGCAGAAACAGAAGCAGAACAAAGCTGAGCTCATTACTGGCGTCAATACTGGATACCGACTTTACCATTATTTGTGTCATCTGTGGCTTTCCGTGGAACACATAGAACGTACGGAGTCGTCGTTTTGATTAAGCCCGTTTTGCGTCATGTTACAAAATAAGCAACCGTTTTTGCTACAACATTGGGATCTTAAAACAGTTTATAAAGATAGAATCGTGAGTTAACACATTCAAAAGGTATATTGCGTGACCAGATTGATGGAATTTTTTAAAACATAGTACAAATAAACTATGGCCGGTGCTAGGTAAGGTTAAGAAAAACTCAATATACTCGTAAAATTACAGTGATATACTTTATAGAATTGAAAAGGAGTCCAGACTATTTGAAAACCAAGGTTATAGCAATGTAAGCAAAGGACACAAACTTTAAATTAGTATATACGGTCACAAATATTTCTAAATTCCAAACCGCCTCTATTCCTGATGTATTCATACGAGGTTCGACACAATGCCTTGCGGTCCCTACCCACACCGATATCTCAGGCTGTGGAATTTTACAAGATCCACATACCAATGCCGCCTCCCTCAAACCGTCACTGTGTGGAAATAGAGTACATATGGGCCACCTGGACCTGCTGTAGAGGCCCAGAGCTCATGGCAGGTATATCTGACCTACAGCTACAGTGAGTAAATGGAAACGCATCAGGTATATATAACCTACATATAATCTGGGTCCATGGAGGCACCTTTAGCTTGTCTCAGGTAGCCAAGTCCCTCCCCATAAACAGGCCCAAACTACTGCTCAACCGTTTAACAAGTAAAGATCCTTATTACCACACTATTATTACCATGACTAGTACTGTGGAAAGAGTCTTCCTCCTCACCTGCTATCACACTTAATACCAGCTGAGGTTTGCAGGATAACACCATGGAACCACCCAGTCTTGCAGGTTATCTCTTCACAAGAAAATCCACCTCTTCCTCATTCATGAAGTCCTTCCATCGGTTGGCTACTGCTCCAAGCCCTCTGAATTTCTTGACTGGACTATTGTAACAGCACATTGCCTGGTCTACAGGCCTGTGGCCTCAGGTCAGTGAAATGCTGCTACTCACCAGGTCTACAACCTCCCTAAATTCACCACATTCACCCTTTTCCCCAACCTTCACTGGCTTCCTGTTGACACTCCATTCCACTAAAAATCATTCACACATGGCAAACAAAGCTGCCAATGGCGCCGCCCGTTTCTAATCTTCAGACAATAATCACACGGCACGCGCCTCTGCGTTCGGCATCCCCTCTCCAGCTGGCCGTCCCTTCGGGCCCCCAGCAGCCGCTCTTTGCGGCCTGGATCTCCTCCAGCCGCGTCCCCAGATGGCGGAACGACCTTCGCCAAATCGGCCAAGCAGGTAGATTCACTGGCTGTTTTCCACGCATGGCTGAAAACCCACCTTTTCAGACTACACCTCAACGCTTCTGTAAAAAACTAACCCTTCTGTTCATTTTGCAGGTCCCCAGATGTGCACCTCGATAACTGTCATTTTGCCAATCCCAAATTCTACTTACCTTGTTTAAATGTTCTGATTGTAAGTCTCTTTGGCTAAAAAGCTTCTACAAATGACTAAACTGTAATAGGAAATCGTATAGTAAACTCTATAAATCTCTGTTGCACATGGATGTATGGACTAACAGTGTGTGGGTGTACGTGGGTGACAGTGTGTGGGTGGAGTGATTGACAGTGTGTGGGTGTAGGAGTGTGGAGTGACTGACAGTGTGGGGTGTAGGAGTGCGTAGTGATTGATAGTATGTGGTGTAGGAGGGTGTAGTGATTGACAGTGTGTGGGTGTAGGAGGGTGTAGTGATTGACAGTGTGTGGGTGTAGGAGGGTGTAGTGATTGACAGTGTGTGGGTGTAGGAGGGTGTAGTGATTGACAGTGTGTGGGTGTAGGAGGGTGGAGTGATTGACAGTGCGTGGGTGTAGGAGGGTGTAGTGATTGACAATGTGTGGGTGTAGAAGGGCGTAGTGATTGACAGTGTGTGGGTGTAGGAGGGTGTAGTGGTTGACAGTGTGTGAGTGTAGGAGGGTGTAGTGACTGACAGTGTGTGGGTGTAGGACGCTGTAGTGATTTACAGTGTGTGGGTGTAGGAGGGCGTAGTGATTGATATTGCGTGGGTGTAGGAGGGCGTAGTGATTGACAGTGTGTGGGTGTAGGATGGTGTAGTGATTTACAGTGTGTGGGTGTAGGAGGGTGTAGTGATTGACAGTGTGTGGGTGTAGGAGGGTGTAGTGATTGACATTGTGTGGGTGTAGGGATCGACAGTACCTGGCACTTGTCTCCCAGGAAGTACTGTCTGCCTGCAAACACCATGTAGTCCGTCTTCTGCATCTCTGTCTCAGACACAGGGAAAGAGAAACCGGAACAATATCAGTAATCAGCACGTAACACACACCCTGCCCCCCACCCCCCCATGTACTACAGGGTATTTAACTGATGTTAAATACCCTGTAGTACTTGAACAGTGTTGCTCCATGAAATCCCCGTTGGCACTCTCTTCCAGGATGAAACGGGAAAGGGATGAATGTTATTCTTATTCCTTCATTCCGCTCTGGATATCTGGAGTCTGTTTTACTCATACCCCATGCACTGTGTTTAACCATGTTAATTATGAGCGCAGGCCAAAAAGTAGCTAGCTGACCTTCCCATATCTAGACTACTCTTTTCTAACAAATATTTGTCCAACCTACCAACGGTTTCTATGTGCAGGAGCACTCCGATTGGTCGGTCAGCAAGCCAATCAAAATGCAAAGGGTCAATTTAGCAGGCTATTGTTGTTTATAGCTTTGTTTTGCGCACTGTCATCAAAAAGCCTTCGTCTAATAATTTGAGTCATTACTCATTGTCATCAAAAGGGCTGTCTATACTTTAAAAATTGACTTTGTGCCCCCAAGCCAAAACAATCCAATAAAAAAGGTGTTGCCTGGCTCAGATTGGTTATATTTGTTCTTTTATAATGGCGGCAGTTACTGGATATTTGACACCCCCAAATACACTCCATGCTGTGCCCGTTCTAGTGTCTGAACAGGAATAAAAGGGATTATATAACTTCGTAAGAATGGCTTTCATATTGGTGTAAAATGGATTATGTGAAAGGGGCATGCGTCTTGTATAGTATAGCATTAGTGGGCATACATTGTATGTGCTGTGTATCTTACATACTAGCGGTATGCGGCGAGGGGTCACCTTTGCGGCTGTCGTGCCACACGTCAAACTCCACATTGCGGTAAATCTCTGGGTCCAGAGCTTTCAGGACCTTGTAGGGTAGAGAGAGCTTGACCTGGTCTGGAGCCTGAGACACACATTGCACAGAGTGAGTAACACAGCTGGGATCTGTGTGAGTTCGGATCTGGGATCTGTGCGGCTGTGTGGAGCTGAGATCTCTCAGGATCTGGGATATCCCAGATCCAAAAATATACCAGATCTGGGGAGTATTCCGCAAAGCAGGATTAGTGAGTTAGCTGGATAACTGCACTGAGTAAAACCCGGAAACCTCCTAAATCTGGAACATGGACTGAAGTAAAAAGAGCTGTTCCGGGTTTTACTCAGTGCAGTTATCCAGCCAACTCAATGGCCCAATCTCCATGTCCGCCCTGAGGACTGAGCCCCCATAGACTTTGAGTGACGTCACATGCATGCCCAGCGTGACTGCATGAATGCAAGGCCTCGAAATGGTACAAATGCGAGGAATGGGACAGCACTTTGCAATGTTATACATTGCCTTGACAACGCCTGCCTTGCAAGCAAGATGTTTATGACAATCACCAATTTAGGACTTTTAATACTAGGCTTGTACCCGCTGAAAGTCTGCCTGACGTGTGTCATTTGTTTAGAATTTTTGAGATGCTTCCAGCTGCGTTTCTGTTTTTTGAGATGCTTCCAACTGTTTTTATTGCTACAAATGCTATGAACTGTGGGTATTCCCTCAGCAAAGTCTGCAAGATTGCAGACTTGCGGAAAGTCCGCATAAGGGGCTCAAAGTCGGCTACAGAGCCCTCACGGACATGCCGATTTTACAATGGGACAGCTCTGAGGCTGAGCCCTCGCGGACTTATCGGGAACACGCCTCAGTCTGTGAGGGTGTAAGGGCGGACATTGGGCCACTAATCTTGCTTTGTGAAATACCCCCCAGATCTGGTATATGTATGGATCTGGGATCTGTGTGGAGGTGGGATCTGTGTGGAGGTGGGATCTGTGTGGAGGTGGGATCTGTGTGGAGGTGGGATCTGTGTGGAGGTGGGATGTGGTGGACTCGGTGCCCACCTTGGTCTCCTCCACTGCGGATCTGGCTTTGTCATCTGATCGACCGCTTTCATTCATCTCCCAGTCCTCCCTATAGATCACACCACAGAGTCAGGAGTGTTAAGCATTGGGAATATTTAGACTTCAACTATTCAGACATATAATATTCAGTCTATTTAGTGTGCCTTTTCTTCACAATGCTCTTCATTTCAAAAAGGTGAACTCATGCTACACAATTTTGTTGTATGAATATTTGCATTATATGTTAGACTGAATCCTTAGGTTTCTCATGTAAAGCATGGACACAACTGTGCCTTGCAACATGTGGGACAACCACTCAGCCATAATGCTCTAAAGTAATGTGTACTTAAAATACACATACAAATGTATACATTTTAGTGTCCTATTAATGGGTAAAAATCGAAAATTTACAACATTTCAAGAAAGTCTGGCCGATGAGTTTATGTTATGTATTACATGGCTATATGAAGTACCACATACAAGTAAAACTTTCCCATAAAGTAAACACAAGACACTTTGGTAAACAAATGAAAATAACTTTAGAAAATCTCTCCAGTATCATATTTTTACCTATAATATATAATATATATATATATTATTATTATTATTCATAATTATTTTTTTTAAATATAACCCTTTTTAACATATGAAGGGGGTCCCCTGGATGCCTTTGAGCCAGGGTGGGGGGCCCTGGATCAGAAAAGGTTGAAAAGCGCAAGGCTACCAAAAATTGGGATGGGCTACCAGATTCAACCGCTTAGCCCAGAGAATTACCACATGGATTAATCATGTGTTCACCCTGCTGTGTACAGGCGTTTGTGCGTGTGTGTTCAGTACACACTTGGCGAGCGTGCGTGCAGTACACACGCAGGTGGGCCAGTGAGGGTGTACCGGCTTAAAGCACAACTGAACTTTGGTAGAACTTTGGGCTGTGTAGTTAACTGGCCATGATATGAGTCCAAATGGTGGCGTAATATGTCCGTTAGTTCGTTGCTCGGTGCTCCCCTGGGGTGATAATCCAGAATAGGATATCTTCATTCACTTCTATTGGGCAGCTAAAAGAGTCTCAAAATGACACTTCTAGCACGTATACGAACGTGAACGAAGTGGATTCTGTCAAAACAAACAATAACCAGTCCTCGTACACATTTTGCTGTAATTTTTTATTAAATGGCCCTTTCGAACTTTTTCGTATTTTATTTGGAACATAGATCCGGCAGGTAATTCTTGCGCCAGAAACAGCGTTAATGCGCCGATGCGTCAGAAACCACTCATTGCTCCAAATTTCCACGGAAACAAGCGTTCCTGGTAGTATATATCTATGGTAAACAAACAGACCTGCCAAAATTTTGCTAGTCTTTTCTGGTAACTTGCTAACAACATTGAAGAAAAATAGTGCTTTTATAAATAATTTTAATTACACGAAAAAAAATGTGTACGAGGACTTTATTATTGTTCGTTTGTTTGTATTGACAGAACCCATTTCTTTGACAGAACCCAAGTGTCATTTTGAGACCATTTTAGCTGCCCTATAGAAGTGAATGGAGAGTGACAAATACCCTATTCTGTATTATCACCCCAGGGGAGCACAGAGCAACTAATGAACATATTTCGCCACCATTTCGACTCATATCATGGTCAGGTAACTACACAACCCTTCAGTTGTGCTTTAAAAGCATTTTTGGGGTAGAAATGTTTGTGGGAAACGCTCCCCGGGTGTGGGCCCTGACCTCTGTGCCCTGTCCTCAGGGGTGTCGTACCCAGCATCCTCGCTGCAGACAGACAGGCTGTTCCTGTAGCGCCGTCCGCCTCCGCGAAATCCCTCCAATGCCACCTGCACCTCTCCTTCATCAATACCCAACACCCGGCAGTACAGGAGCTCGTAGAGCAGTGCTGGAGGGGGGGGGGGGCAGGAGAATCTCACACACGTCTCCTTGCTGTGTAACTACCACACACACCGTCAGGTTAATACACAGTTTGGGTTCTTACTAGTGTAGAGTTATCACTTTTGTCTATCTTCTGGAGTCTGAAATTAATCCACTTTGGATTAATTTGGAAAAATTATGTAGTACACAATCCAATAAGCAGGCTTTCATGGAACACAACCGACTTTAAGTCTTCAAACAAATGCGCCTTTTTTTTTTTTTTTTTTAAACAATAAATACAATCAGTGTTACTTCAGTGCAATGAGTCTGGTTACAGTGTATAAATTAGAGTGGGTAATCAAACAGGCATTTGTTCTTTTGGGGTTAGTGTCCTCTGGGTGTGATTAATCTGAAATGGTCAGGGCAAATGCTTTAACAGCACTCACACTGGCACATGGCCGCATCCATAGGGTAGCTCCTTGGATAAACAATATCGTAGTGACCATTGTTTGAACAACACAGCAAAACCTGAAATTATGAACACAATAAAGACCATAAGCTACAACAGGAAAAAAGTGCATCTTTATCTTATAATACAAAAGGACCTGCATATGCAAACAGTTACAAAAAGTGGACAAAACAATCAATAGCAAAGACTTAGCTTATTATATGATAAAGTGAAAATATGCAAAAAATATATATATATACGGTTAACATTTTGGCTATTGGCAGACCATCATCACAAATAAAGAACACATATTCCAGATGACCTGAAAAATTCAAACCTGCCAGCTAGCCAGCCAGTCAATGGACTAAATCAGAGTATGCTTTCACTACACCCATGGCTGTGTCCGAATCAACACCCTTACATACAATTCAGTATGCTTGTTGAGTAGAGGATGGGAAAGTAGTTAAGCTGGTAAAATTTTCTATAAATATAGTACACTTAAAACCTCCGGACGATTCTGGGGTTTCACGGAGTATACTTTTCACGAAGTGAGTGAACATTTTGGTCACAAAAACATGATGTGCAGCTTTGCTGACGTTTTCCTTCAATAACAACAAAAACAACACGTGACATGGCCACACAAGGGTGGGACGTCTTGCGCCACTTCGAGTACGGTTGGAAAATAGTATGGAGGATATCTTTCACATACTGCAAGTAGAGTATGAAACAGTATACAGTAAAAAGTATGCAACCGCTACCACAGCACAAAGGACACAGTAGATAGGACTCTGATTCGAACACAGCCTGTTTCACTTTACCCCATCAGGGATTCCCACCCCAGGTCCTGGCAGGTTTATTGTTACTGAGCACTTAATCGATTCTTTAAAGCAGTTATTACACATTTTATTCACCTCACCTGCCTTCTCGTCTGAACTGGTTGCCAATTTTAAGGTGAAAAAAAAAAAATCCATTGTACCCTCAGGTTCTCTAGGACAAGGGTCACAGACATCTACTCTACACCTGAAGCCCATCTTATACGTCACCAGGCACTTGGTAAAGCAAACAATTTGACCAAAAATGAGTAGGAAATAATTATGTTGTTATCTGAAGATGATATCACTAACAAAGGGCATGATGCGTGTAAAGTGTACAACTTTAGCGCAGTGCTCTTAGAACTTAGACAAAATACTCCTGAAGAACTGCTCACCCGTAAAATATGAAAAGTGAACATACATCAGCGTACATACGCTCTATGACATGTTAACTTTTCCCCATTCCAAAGTCCTTCATATATACAGGTACAGGTAAGAAATGTTCTATTAACGTCAAAAAAAAGAAAATGGTTTGCCCAAGTACAACAGATTTTTAAAGCTTATGAAACTACTGAAGGAAACCGTAATGTCTGCATCATTTTTGTGAGCCAAAGGGAAGTATAAAGCACACCAAAGTAAGAGGTAAGAGCTTTCCAAGCTCTGCCAGGTTCTACCTGCATCTCAAATATTACTAATCAATCCAAATCTAATTACTACTACTACCCATTTTTTGCAAATGGTCACATTGCACTTAAAGGGTAACTACTCTAGATCACTTTTCCCCCCCGCTGTGAACGTGTTTGTATGCCTACCTTATAATGAAACTTATTCATGCATTCCGTTATTTCAACAATTCGGAAATAATATTATATATCATAAGAAACTGGTAGAAAAGCATCTTTGTGCTGCCCCTAATGGTTGAAATTTCCTTTCTACTCCCCACACTGCCCCCGCCCCAATCGTGATGTCAGAGTACCTCTACGTCATACGGATAATTGTTGTTGCCCACAACGGAAATAGGCCATGCAGTTGCTGAATCTTGATTCATATCTGATGCGCAATGTCTAGTTTGACCAGAGTTATACAAAATAATTTGTACAATGTACGTTAATTTATGCAAATGACGATGGACACAGCTCCTCTGCCCCCACCCCTCTCCCTCGCTCAGGTATTTTTCTAAATTGTGTAGTAGGCGGAGACAGGCTGAGACAGTGGGTGTAGTTACTCTTTAAAAACAGTCAATTTGAGGAAAAACAGAAAAGCATTCCCTGACCCTGGGACAAAGCAGTGGAGAAACACTCCTAGAAAACAGTGAAAATAAAACAGCAATATGGAACAAAGCAGCAGGAATCTTTTCCCATTTTTCCATGCAAGTAATGCAACCCAACAGACGGCAAGCCAGCCTTCCACACCCGCAGTACAACCCTTTATGTATTTAAATGAAGACCAAAACATCACAATTGATAGATTTTACGTTCCGTTATATTTTTAAACGTTGTGAAAAGCGATTGTCCATTACCTTCTCTGCATAGTCATCCTCTGAAATCTCGGTGGGGGGTTTCCCCGGATACCTGTAAATAACAAAGCATCGCCTGTGCCGCACCCCGCACGTTAACACAACTGCGCATTTCCCATAATGCAACTCTACGCTCACCCACACTTAGAACTCACAAACACACAACTCAACACTCAAGACACAGAGGACTCAGCATCCACCAACATGAATCCTGACCCGACACACAGGTTCACCCAAAAGCAATTATTAGACTACAGTACACAGAACTGGCACAGGTGCAATCATGACCTTTTTCATGATGAAAAAGTAATTCCTCTTAATGCAATGGAATAGATTCTAGTGTTCAGTGAGCCAAAATGCCTCCATTTTAGAATTTTTAAAAGTATGGTCTGGAGAGAAAATACAATCTTATTGCATTACTTAACTGCAGTCAACCATTACCCAGACTAGAGACAGGAGTAACAAATGGAAAACAAACCAGTCACACACTGTTGGTAATAAAGGAAAACATTCACTTAGGTTTTACAAACAACATTCCTGAGTGCATCAACCTCCAGTTGAGACATTATCACAAAAAGATATTGAAAAGCATTACTTAATCATGGAACTACCACAAGAAAATGTATATGCATTTGTTATAACTTGCCTGTATAATAAAGACAGAGCCTTTATCTCCACTTGTCCAGCAGTTTCCTGAAATAAGGGGTATTGTACATCAGTAATTGCAGATGTGTTCTCATTCACAGATAACCAGTACATCATAGTAACGTTAACTTCCATCGTCTTACCTGCGGATCCTCCAAACGCTCCAAGTACTTCTCAAAAGACCCTTCAACAAACTGTAAGATATGGCGTTCAACGTTAAAATACTGACACATTCAAGTGGTTCACCTGAAACGAGCAACAAACACTTACCGGCTCAAAGTTGCATCGATTTGCTCTCATGAAGGTGACGCAGTCCTTCCGGATTTTGTGATGGTAATTCTGAGAGTAGTAAAGCTTCATGGAAAGAAAAGAACCTTGTTGTATTTACGCGCCACTGAGACATGTTTATTGATACAAAAATATCTACCAGCATGGACAGCATATTGCATTCCAATACATAACCAGAATAATTAACGTTAGCATCAATGCAGCTTGCAGTTAGTTTAGTTTAATACTGAAAATGAAAATAAATATTGTATTTAAATTTAAAACGTTACGTTTCCACGTTATCCAACGTCCAATTTTTTAAGGCCTAGTAGCCTACTAACCGATTAACTTCTCCGACAAGACGGCACTAATTCAATCCAAATTGTACATATTTGACCCCATTTTTACCTGCTCAGAAACGGCTCTGAACAGACAGGACGCGTCTCGAGCCATCATTTTCCTGTAAAGGCCGATGCTGGCTAGATAATCATCCATGTTTACGAAGTACTTCTTCAAGGCTTTCTGCATTGTAAAGAGGAAAAAACATTAGGCGTAAAAAACAATAAATAGGCAAAGCTTCATAACTCTCCGTGTCAACGAAAAAGAACATGAAGGTCGAAAGTTTCCTTTCGAGTTGAAGTTGGAAACAGGTGCTTCAAATGGGCGCTAATAATGAGGGAGCGAGGTCAGCCGCTGCTCGGCTAAACGCTCTCATTGCGTTTACATTTAAACCTTGGTTTTGCCGGGTTTTTTTCTCCTCGAAATGCGCAGTTTTATTTACGACGGCCAGTACGGCTAATATGTAAAACTAATTTTTACCCTTTTGTAATAATAAGTGTATGAAGGACTGAGGCCAAATAGGCTTACAGTGCTAGTTATATAATTAGGGTTAATATTCAATCAGCAGGAACATTTGACTTAAAATATGTCTGGACTATTTAAAGAGAATTTGGCAGGCTTTGCTATTTACAGTTCCGGGAATGGATGCTGACTTTTTCCTGTCATCTGTTCCAGTATGCTATATCGTTTTTAAGCAGCCCATAATTTAATCAAACGAGCCGGCGACTTCCGAAAAAATGTATCTTAATTCTCTGCAGGATTTAGGAAAGGGCATTCATTCCACATTGTAGTCCACATCAAGGCGTGACCTCGACCTAGAAACATATTAGCTTTAAGTTGAATATGCTCTGTATTGATATCATATCGTGGATTAAAGTACACACCCCTGCAAATATATTTAATCAAGTTTATTAAAATTTTCCACAACTCCCTCTAAACTTTTTCCATATTAACGGTCTAACGTTTTGCACTAATTCAATTGTCTAAGATAAAGAAATGCCTAATATGCGTGAGCCAATCGACTTTCCACTCGTCCTAATGCACTGCTGTGTGATGTAGCCAAGGTGAAGGGGTGAGCATTTGTCTAATGTCATCATCATGGTCTTTGCCTTTGGTTTAATTGTTTTACATTATATGCAGGTTTTTTTTCAACTGGAACCCCTGGAAAATACCCAATCCCCTCATGTGTACAAAGGAGTAGCCTACTTATAAATGTGTTCTGTCAACCGACTGTCTTAAGGCCGAATGTGATCTGATGGGGGGGGGGCATCAAGAGATTAATTAACCCCAGAAAAAATTTAGTCTTTTAAAGCTCATTTCCTGCATTTCTACACAACCTCACACAGGGCATTTTCTAAAGTAAAATCTTTTACTTGTGAAGGAGAAGATTTTTTTTCAAAGCCCTAGGTGTGATTTGAGATGCTTTCATATAAACGTAAAGCCATGGTAGGCTAATCAGTACATTAGTGGATAAAATATTTTTTTTCATTTTATATGAAATAAATTTAATCTTTATTTCATATAAAAATAAACTTTATATGATGCCACAACTTTATTTATGCCAAATAATACAAAATTTGTGCTATTTTCTATTTCCATGTGAAACTAAGATACTGTAATTGACTCATCATTTTCATTTATATTTTAATCCTCCTCCACAACTTTATCAATGCCCAATTAAATCAAATTATTATAGAATCTTACAGTTTTGATCAAGTTTTTTCTCGTATATTTACCAGCCCTTCGTGGAAGACACACAATCTTTTCATGAGCTATAGCTATAACACTTTTTTCTCCTTTTTTTCAACATATACCTTTTTTGGAGTTCTGTGACTCACAATCTGCTAATTTTATACACATTCCTGCATCCTATGAGATCACAACATCAATCCTCTGTTTCGTTCTGCAATAAACATGTACTTTCATCCATACCAAGAGCCGATGTATATGGCCTTCTCATGAGCAAGAATAACCAGGTTTTTCTTTCGCATGTGCAACATGGTGCGGCGGAAGGGGGTAAGACGCGAGATAATGTGGAGAAATAACTTTGGCATGCTGCAGATGAAACTCGAATAATATCCAATTTTCAAACAGTCATCTGCACATTGCAATAACTTTGGCAGTGTTTATCCCACACAAATCTATAACCCACTGTTGCTCTGTGTCTCTAGTTTTATAGTAGCCCATATGTATAATTTGTCTGTAGCTCTAATATTGACGGTGCTACGAGCATCAATGTGTATTTTTTCTGGACTTGGCTTTGGGGCCCCGCCCGCCCATGCCTAGAACCGGCCCCGCTAGACATGCGGTGGATGCAGAGGTAATTCGTCAGGAGCACATGTTAAGCTGCGGCAAAATTAAATGTACTTGAGAGCCACTCCTCGCTTTCCGCCGAGAAATGCACACATCATAGTTCATTTTATAGTTTTCCTAGTTGTCTAAGATGAATGAAACACATAGAGATGTGCCTGTTACAATTTCATAGAAAGATAGTGTGTTTGCATGCCACAGGATGGATTACATAGATTAAAACATTTTTTTAAGTGTCACATTTTTCACTACAAGGTGGCGCTAGTACGTCGTCATGGTGGCGCAGGTCCACTCTTCCATGATTTTTGGAAAGGCCTGGTAGAAGTGTGTGTGTGTGTGTGTGTGTGTGTGTGTGTGTGTGTGTGTTGTGTTGTGTGTGTGTGTGGGGGGGGGTGTGTGTGTGTGTGGGTGGACCATCCGGCCGGCACTTTGTCCTTCTACAGCATCTCTGACTGACACACTGACCCTCCTGCACACACTTCACTAAACACACAACCCTCTGTGCTGGATTTTATGTTTATAACCCTTCAGTGTCCCTGTGCCAACTGGAGTAGAGTCACACACACACAGACACACACACTCTCACACACACACACACTGTCTTTCACACCCACCCACTCATACACACACATTCTCACACAACACAAACACACACTCTCTCTCACACACACACACACACACACACAGACACACACTCTCACACACCCACACACACACAGACATTCTCTCACAAGCACACATACGCACTCTCAAACCCACCCACACACACACAAAGCTTTTCTCATATACACTGTGAAACACTCTCACACACAGACAATGTTAGACACACTTGCGTGTACACCCAACCTTAGTAAACCAATACGTAACCACAACCAAACTCAACCAACCATTATACAACCACAATTTCATCTGTACCCAATATTAACCTCAGTGCAGCTTAAACCCTGTATATAAGAATACAATCTTTTAGCAGGTTCCGGTTAAGCGTTTGCTATATAATTATGATTTATGTTTTTACATTGTAATAAACTTATATTGTAAATGTTCCAGCTGTTTTGGTGTACTTTTCATGATTAAAACATGAAATATAACATAGTGAAAGTGTGATACTGGCAAAAGATGGCAGTGTAAAATGCTTTTGAAGTCATAATTCAGTCTTTTGTATCTTTTCTATCTTTTGTATGGCCAGCAGCCATACCACCATGCACTCTGCTGAATTGCTGAAGCTAAGCAGGTGTGGGCTTGGTTAGTACTTGGATGGGAGACCTCCTGGGAAAACTAAGTTGCTGCTGGAAGTGGTGTTGGTGGACCAGTAGGGGGCAATCTTCCCTCTGGTCAAATAAATCCCAATGCCCCAGTGCAGTGATGGGGACACTGTGCTGTGGGAGATGCCGTCTTTCGGATGAGACGTTAAACTGAGGTCTTGACTCACTGTGGTCATTAAAGATCCCATGACACTTATCGCAAAGAGTAGGGCTTTCCCCGGTGTCCTGGCTAAATTCCCAACCTGGCTCTTTCAATCTGCCACCTAATCATCCCCCAGTTTAATTGGCTAATAATCATTCTCTCCCTCTCCACCTCAGCTGATGTGTGGTGAGCATTCTGGTGCAAAATGGCTGCCGCTGCATCACCCAGGTGGGTGCTACACATTGGTGGAGAGATTAGAGGCGAGTTTCCCCCTCATCACTGTAAGCGCTTTGAGTATCGAGAAAGGCGCTATATAAATGCAAGGTGGTATTATTATTATTATAAAACTCCTCAATTTAAACATGCATTTTATGAGCTCCAATGTGCAAAATTCGGTGGGCAAAATCATCTGAGCTGCAGAATTCAGACTGATCACTGCAGTGTACTTATTTCCTTTCTGTACTGTAAACATTAATGGATTGAGTTTCCTTATTTATTGTGTCATGTCTATTTAGTTTGACCCTGTTGCTGTAATTTTCTTTATTTGCAGACAATGATCTTTAATAATTAAACCTGAATTATGAAAATATTGACTGGTTTGCTGTTATGATTTACTCTTGCATGATCTTGTAACATCCGCAGTTTCCCTCCAGTCCACCTCCCTTTCGTTTCCGTGTATTCCCATTCCTTATGTTTCATGTCATGTTTTTCAGTTCACCCTGTTCATCTCTGTTCTGTGTTCATTGCAGGCTGGGTGTGGTTCCTTTTAGTTCCTTGTTTCTCCCCTTGATTTGTCAGCCTATCACTCTCCTACTCTCTCACCTTCCTCACTCCTTTCAGTTATCCAATTAGTTCGTTCACCTGTTCCCTTCACTATATAGTTTCCCCTCTCACACCATTTCATTGCCAGTTCATTTTCTCTGCTCCGTTTGAGATCTCTCCCGGCCATTCTGATTATTATTCCTGTTTGTCTCGTAACCTGTTTTGCTCTGTTCCTTCTTCCAGCCCGTCCAGCCTGCCTCCTGCCTGCCCCTACCAGCTCTGACTCCTCTCCTGCCCCGCTTTAGTTTGCCGACCCCGAATCCTGCCGTCCTCCCTTTATTTGCCCTTTGCCTGCATTCGCTTGCCTTGCCTCCCTTGTGGAGTACTTGAATCAAGTCTGTCTCAGAGTCTTGCATTTGGGTCCAGTCCTGTACACTGTCGTAACAAAACAAACTGGCCTGCAATGGACCCAGCAGACTCTGAGCAGATCCACCACGCCATCGCCTGCCAGGGATCCGTCATTAGTCGGCATAGTCAACTCCTGCTCGACGTCATGGAAACCCAGAAGTTCGTCTCGGAGCGAGTCAGATGGGTGCCCAGGTGTCACGGCTGTCCACCAGCCTGCCTCTCCCGTGGCTTTCCACCAGCCTGCCTGTTCCAGCTCCTGCAGCGCCGCCAGTCCTTCCGCTCCCATGCAACCTGCTACACCGCCGCTCCTACTGACCAGAGAACCCCGCATTCCCCATCCTGAACACTACCTCTGCGATTTGGGGAAATACAGGGGCTTCTTGATGCAATGCGATCTCGTATTCAGGATACAACCTGGTTCTTACCGGTCGGGCCAGTCGAAGATCACGTTCATCATGGCCTGTCTTAGGGGGAGTGCGCGAGACTGGGCCACCGCCATCTGGGACAGCCTACTTCCCGCCTGCACTCATTACCCAACCCTTCATATCCGAGATGAGGAAGGTCTTCGACCACCCTGTTTGTGGTAGAGACACCCCTCAAATGCCATTTTTGAGACGGAGGAAAAAGAAGCGTGAGTAAAAGAAGGAATAAAATTTAATAAAAGAACTGAGTAAGTAGCCTGTTGTGGAGTGGGATGAAGAGAAGAGAAGCTAAAGGTTAAGGGGTGTGGGGAGGAATGGGAATCTGCAAGTAGCCTATAATCGCACTAATGCTTAATTCAGTAAAACAGAAAACTGGCAGTTTGGGTGTAGCCTAATAGCCTAGGCCATTTTAGAATTTCCCATTTGGGACCAAACATTTATTTAAAAAATAACTTTACGTTTACTTCAGTTTATTTCATCACCATTTTACCTCGTCAGATATGACGGAAGTCACAGGCCCTGTCGTTTGATTAAGAGTGGGCTACATTTTTCTATACTGAAACAGGGAAAAACAGACCGAACTTCTTGTCAAACAGTATCGAACAGACATTGATTTTGCATTGACATCAGACGTGAATCTATATCTAAACGGGCTAATTTATTTGCATAATTTGCAATCCAACCCAAACTAGTTTCAATCCACTCAATCTTCGACCTAGTGGCATAAGCATTTCAGTCGTAACGAGCTACTTCGCAACAATTTGGCCTACTTTAGTATCATGCATTGAATTAGTTGCATTAAGACGTCGTTTCTTTTTTTACCACTAGATGGCAGTATTTATTTGTACATTTAGGCCTATCTTGAGCAGCGTCGACCAAGCACTGACTGAGTGTCCTAACTTTCAGTCTTGTGTCCTGGTTCAGTCACCTGTCTGTGAGGAGCAAAGCCAAGCTCTCCAGAGTGGTTAACTAGGGAATCAAATTTATTGGCTACAAATAAATTTGTACAATACAATCCAAGATGGCGGCAAACATGTCTATTGTCTCTGATCAGTGTTTGTAGCTGAAAGGTTTTTTTTAATGGATTTTTAATCTCCATTTACCATTGTCTCATCTGGCTGTGAATCATATGGAAAACACTGCATATAAAGAACATTTAAAAAAAACAATGAATTAAATATATTGTTTAAACTGGTGTTTTTCGGAGCATATGACTGTGCGGGTTCTATTCTCTTTTCATGATCTCACCCTAACCCAGCACCCCAAAAATTAATGTGCGTATTTAAAAATCTTTTCACAACATACTACCCAAATCAAAATGGGCTAGGGACATGGGCCACTGGTTTCAGGCTGAACTCGCATATTAACACATCCACCAAATCAACATGCACTTCGAGGAGAACGAACTCTGACTTTCTTGTGCACAGACTCTCTGATAAATATTCAGCAACTACAGAATCTGCTCATTTTTAATTACTTTATTACTGTCTCAAAATTCTTACACTAAATGTGCACAAAGTATGGCTTCAAAGAAAAAAATGTCATACAAAAACATGAAACTGAGATGTGTTGTAATGTCGTTGCTTATGTTAGCGGGTAACATTCAACCGAACCCTGGTCCTTCCAATATTAAATGTTTACTCACCCCAAATGATTTTTTGAATAGATCAGGACTTGGTTTTGTTCAGATGAATGTATGAAGCTTAGTTCCTAAGATGGATATCATAAGAATCTGGGCTCAAAGAACAGATACTGATTTGTTTTATTTTATCTGAGACATGGTTAAAGAAGTCAGTTCCAGTTACATTTCGCACCCATCCCCGGACCTGTCATCCGAAGCACAGCAGAGCCAAATGTGTGGTCTTTCCCCCAGTTCTCGGGCTTGGGAGGAAACACTTTGCCGGGGTGGTTCCCCGGGACCCTGGGTGACCCAGGGGTGACCCAGGACTCAGGGTGGTGTCCACTGACTCGGGGCAAGGGGGCGGCACGTGACAAAAGCGTTGCCGGACCTGTGGCATGAAAAAATATAATAAAATATTATAGAAAATGCTGCCGGTGAGCCGCTTTCAGGGAAAATCAGTCTCGCCACAGGAAAAAAGTGGTTCCGGGTCTTTTAAAGGAAACACTGGGGGCCTGTGGCGCGTGGTGCTGTCCCGTGGTGCAGCAAAAATGTGCCAGGGCTGACCACTTAAGAGGGCTGAAAAAAGACAGGTTTCTGGTTGTTTTCTTGGAACTGCGTGGCCCAGCCGGTACCCACCTATTTGGGGGAGGCTCCCGGTTCTAACCAGGCTATGCACGTGCCGGTGGTCCGCTCCTGGGCCCGGCAATAGCCATAAATGTCTTCCGGTGACCAGTTGTTCAGAAAACTGGTCACCCGCGTGGGACTTAGAAGAAATTCTGAAAAAAAATGCTTTTTGGGCTTTATCTCCGGACCCCGCGGTCCGATCGTGTCTTGTATCCACGCGTTCAGGTGAGTCTCCCGGTTTCAACCAGGCTATACATGGTCCGCTCCTGTGCCTGGCAATAGCCGAAAATGTCTGCAGGTGACCGGTTGGGGACTTAGAAGAAATTCAGCGAAAAAATGGCTGAGATTGACAAGTTGTCTGAACAACTGGTCACCCCCGGCACAAAAAATGACACGAGGTCTGCAAACCGGGATTTTCATTGCATTGCGAGCAATGGGCCGGGGTTCAGGGAATAGGAGTGAGGTCTTTGAGGACCAGGGAGGCATTCCCCTCACCACGTAGCCATTTTGAGCTCCAGGGCAAACTATTCTCGCTACCATTACTGACTGGATGTCCCCTCCGGGGGTAAATGTTGCAGTATGTCGGCCAGTTTTTGAGATCCATGGCGAACACCTCAGACACTGGCTGACTGTTTGTCCCAGCCCGCTATGAAAGGGCCCTCATACGCCGGTGTGGGGGGGTGGGGGGAACCAGTTGATCGGGTGATAGTGGGGCATCAGGTGGTTGCGGTTGACATCCACAAGCTTACACCTCTTGTTCCCACTGGTCTCAGCACATAAGATGGCAGCAGCGTTTGGCAAGGCCAACATGTCACTGGAGGCCAAGGACTGGGCAGGCCTTAAGGCCTTTGTGGAGCTGGGAAGCAGCCTGCCCAGGTTCCAGAAAAATCCCACGAGGCTGTTCTTTGATGGGAGGAGAGGGGAGATGAGGAAACTGGGTGAGTACTTCACTATGGTATGGACGGGTCTCCAGGTGCCTGGTGTGCCTACCCTTACTGATGTGAGAACCGCGCTCTCCACCTACGTAAGTAACAAATCAAAAGGTGACTGGGACGCGGCAAAGCTTCCGGTGTGTTCACTCTAAGTGTGTACCCCGTCTCCCTCTCCCCTCAGACCGATAAAACCCTGCAGCCCAAGGAACAGGAGGGTGTGGCCAACATGATGTGCCATGATGTAGTGACTGCTAAGCGGTTCTATGTAATGCAGATGACTCCGATGGAAGCGGCAGAAAACTGAAAACAAATCCTCTAGTCCTTGACCAGTAACACCACTCCAATCCAGGTAGACAGTGAGAGCAGTGCGGTGGAGTGCAGCGGGCAGTCCGCAGCAGCATCGGAATCTTCTTCCGAAGAATGCAGCCGAGATGCAACCACCACCGACACCCACAGTTCATCAGTGAGTGATACCGATTCCGTGGCCATTGATTAGAGTGTCTGTATGCTGGCTTCGTATGTGACTTGAATGATAACCATGGTCTTTTCTTTTCTTGCGGTTCTGAATTTGGGTTAGGGTTAGTAGTCTAAGCAATTACCATCCCATTTCAAAACTCCCTGTTCTTTCCAAAGTCTTTGAAAAAGCTTTGTGCGCAGTTGAAGGAGTTTTTATATACCAATAATGTCTTAAGCCAGTTTGTTTAGTTTTAGAAAAAAGCATAGCGCTACCATGGCTAGCGTGAAAATGGCAAATTATATAATTGAAGCACTTAATTATAAACAGCATTGTGCTGCTTTGTTTACTGATTTGTCTAAGGCATTCGATATGGTAAACCATGGGAAATTGTTACAGAGGTTGTCAAGTATTGGCCTTTCAAGTAAAGCTGTTGCTTGGTTTAAAGATTATCTTAGTGTTAGATCACAGTGTGTTGATGGTATGACTTCTGATATGCTTTCTGTAATTGCTGGGGTTCCACAAAGATCAATTCTCGGGCCATTATTGTTCACTATTTATGTAAATGACCTGTGTACACGTATCTCTGGTGCAAAGGTACATCTATATGCAGATGATACTATCATTTATAGCACTGCTCCTACACTAGATGAGGCATTCCTCAAACTGCAAGCAGCTTTTAATGTTGTCCAACAAAACCTTTTCAGCTCAAATTAGTCTTAACACAGAGAAAACAAAATGAATGGTATTTTCAAGATCAGTCACAATGCAAAACAAGCCAATAGAATTAGTGTCATCATACAAATATTTAGGTTTTCATTTTGATGAAACACTGTCTTATAAGTCCCACATCCAACAACTCACTAAAAAGCTTAAACTTAGTCAAACCTTTTCAATTCAAGCAAGAAAGAATCTTGTTGCGGCCCTTTTTGTTGGACTATGGCGATATTCTGTATATGCATGCCCCAAGATCTTATTTGAACACACTAGATACCATGGAGCTAGATACCATATATCATGGAGCTCTAAGATTTGTAACTAACACAAGTTCCCTTACACATCACTGTACCCTATATCAGTTGGTAGGATGGCCATCCTTAACTGTAAGGCGACAGCTTCATACTTACATGTTCGTGTAGGGGGCTATCTTGGGTCAGCTACCAACATATCTAGTCACGTTACTCACATTACACAGTCATGGAAATTACAGGCTATTATATAATGTTCCAAACACAAGGACAGAGTTTGGTAAAAGTGATTTTAGCTATGCTGCCCCATCATCTTGGAATACATTACAAAAGGGCTTGAAACTTGACCATTTCATATCAATTGATGATTTTAAAGGCCAAATTGGAGGGCTGTTGATCTCAGAATGCATGTGTCTCTGGGCTGCACTGTATCAGTGACTGAGCCTGTTCTTATTCTTTTATGCTTCTTAGCACTGTTTTACTCCACTTAAATAAAGGTTAAAAAAGCAAACAGACCCAGCCCCCAGAGCACCATGCAAAACCGTAAAACGAATTGCCATCAAAATCCTGGATGACGCATCCCACCCCCTTCATATCTCTTTTGAGATGATGCCCTCTGGGTGAAGGTTCAGAGTCCCCTGTGCACAGAAGTGTTGTTATAAAATATATATATATATATATATGTACAGTATGCCCACATTTCTGTTACATTACATGTTAACAATAGATGGAATGTTCTGACTGCAACATTCTTGTAACAACGTCAGAACGTTGTAGATGGTGGGTTAGAAAATGTTCTAAAATAATGTTTGTTTAAAGGGGCTATATGTAACATTCAGAAAATGGTCAAAAACTGCCAAATATTTTCAAATTTTCAATAAGCTTTTGAGTGGGCAAATTTTCTCACAAATGGGGGCACTTAAAATACCAGGATGAAACCCTTATTTCCGAGGTTTTGTTGAGGGGATTCAGGAGCACACTCATCCACAGAACTGTGCACTCATCCGACAATTTCGGGTAAGTAAACCAGCAGTAAAAAGTAAAACTTGTCGTACAAGAGTGGGACATATTACAAACTACTCTTTTTATTTTTGTTAATTCTATCTTCATTCATACATCTGCACTTTGTAACCATCGTCATATGTAAATTGATTGATATTCTCAATACAATATATATATATATATATATATATATATATATATATATATATATATATATATTACAAACTACTTCCTCACTAGTTTGGAAAGAGTTTTGCAGGATTTCTTCCGCACACTGCTTGCAAAGTGAGCGAACAGGGCACTTAGTAGACAGGGGTCTGAGTGGGCAGGGGGCAAGGAACAGGGATCGTATTCGGTCATGGCCAGTGAGACTTCTGATAAAAGCCGTCAAATGAATCATTGTCGTAAAGCCTACGTTTTCTTTATGGCCGAATTACATTATTATTGACAGCTTCTTAAAGGGACAAACACCCTATTCATATAATTGTCATTGTTACTATAGAATTACTATAGACATAACTATAGGTGGGTTACATCTACATTAAAGCTAGAGTAGGCTATGCAACTTTGTTTGGAAAAATATCAGGGGACGGTCATGCTTAGTTGGTAGCAATCATAGAAATAACTGTTCTGAGAAAAATCTAGCACCATAGACTGTTTATACCGTCACATTCTGCATTCTAAAACCAGCAATTCGCTCCGAATTTTGTTATCAAAACAGTGGCTTATGAACATGACCACATCGCGAACCAATCAGCTGTGAGATTGGCCTTGCTAGTAGCCAGTTCACCAGCTAGACATTTCACAGCGACCCGCCGGCGCTATTTAAGGGAAAGAAAAATAAAAGGGAATTTGATTAAACTCGCTCTAAAACTAGAGTAAACCGGTTCTAATTTCAGAAGGTGGTGAGATTTTCGGGAACGAATTGGTTTAAAGACAGGCTGGACAGGTAGGTCAAAAGTTTGAACATGAATGGACTTTCTGCTTGCCAGACAACTGTAATGACCTATAATTAATAGTATCTAGGTTGGTATTATTGATAATGTTACTTTATTCAGTGGCTAGTTCTTGGAAGAAGGGCATGCTTGCTAACGTTATACACACACTAACCGGGTAGTCATTGTCACACTGATATGCACATAAACTGAACAGTTACACTCAAAGGATCCGAACTACAAGGAACTACAGGGCGGCAGTGTAGTATAATGGTTAAGGAACTGCGCTTGTAATCGAAAGGTTGCAGGTCCGCTTCCCAGGTAGGACACATGCCGTTGTACCCTTGAGCAAAAAAAAAAAAATACTTCACCTGCATTGCTTCAGTATATATCCAGCTGTAGAAATGGATACTATGTAAATGTAAGTCGCTCTGGATAAGGGCGTCTGCTAAATACATGTAATATAATATATATAATACAACGAGGTATGTGGGGTGTGTCTCTTTCTCTGTGGGCAGGGCCAAGGGATGTTGTGACAATAACTGCATACTCTACAGTAGCTTTAACAGAGCATTCCATATAACACTTAAAACTGCAAAAACTACCCCACAACCTACTTCTGCTTGAAGGGTAAATAACCTATATAGGAATAATTAGACATTTTTGTGGGGCTAGTGTTTCTCCACTCCAACACTCTCAGAGTGGTCATTTTTGGAAGCTAAGAGAACAGCAAAGCACTTCACATAAAAATGTATTATTCTTCTTCTTCTTCTTCTTCTTATTATTATTATTATTATCATTCCATTATGTAAGCTCTTACTGTAGGCTACCTATTGGATTATTTAAATGTGCCACTTAAGCCTTCAAGAAGCAGAGTTTGTTCTGGAACGGTATTTATTTATTTGTTTGTTTTAATTAATGAATTAATTGTTGTCATGTGGCGGACTCTAAACAGACTGTACCAGTCCTCAGGCCCATTTTAAATTGCATCCGTTTTATTTATTTACCGAGGGTCCAAAAGAGTTTTAATAAGGAACTCTTCTTTCTAGTTTGGGTTGGGTATAACATTTTACATCTACTCTGTGGTCCTCTGTGGACGGTATTACCTTATTCCACCACTGGTGGGCAGCAGATGGATATCACAGCCAGTATTCTAACATCCCATCAGGGCCGCGTTGCGTCCGAGATAGACGGCGGCCGGCACCCATACCCCACCCCCATACTGTATCCGATGAATAAGTGCTAAAAAGCAGCTTTACTAATTACATTTATTTGCATACTAAGGCCCATGCCAATTCTTGCACTTTGTTATTTGGCTATAGCGGAAAAAACAAGGAGCCACGATGTCTCATTAAAGATCAAACACGCAATTTTAACGGTTTTGACAAAAAAGAAACCAGTTTGCAATTATTTTGTTTTTATGTAGAACCTACGCTGTGTTCCAATTTACAGTGCTAAGATGAATTTGTTTTACATAAGTTAAGGCTCAAAGTGAGAGTAACCTATAGTCCTTATTAGCGGCTCCTCACTGATTAAAGGTAACACGCCGGCTTGTGAATTTCAGGCATAAATAACGGAATGTTCTCCCAGTCTACTTAACTTTTCTCAGTTATACAGCACGAGCTCCAGGACAACGTTTGGCATGGGCACACAGAACAGCAAAGCAAGTGTAAATGGGACAATTCACAGGAGGTTAAATTCGGATTTCCGTCTCGACTCTTGGTGAAGGTGAACATGTAGAGAGAAACCAGTAGGTGGCAGCACAGCTCAATTAATCCATGCAGGTTCAACAGCGCTCTCGACTCGAAAACAATCCTGTGTCCGATAACGTGACGCATATTTTGTTTCAAGTCTAGTTGGAAATACTTTGGCAATATACATTTCAAATATATTTGTATTTAGAATTTTAAAGAGGGTATATGTACAATGTATCACTTAAGAATAATAAGTCTGATAAGCCAACATGAATTAAATAGCTAAATAATAGAAGTGAGGAAAATATAAATATGAATCCCTCCTGGGATGATAATTTAACTTTCACCGTGACCTAAACTTATATGGAAAGCATATTCACTGCTTTATAATATTTATTTTGCCAACATTTTAATAGTAGCCTAGCTACTGCGTTAGGTCAAACGTTCCGGCTTTAGGAAAAAAATAAGGAAATAAAGGAAACTCAGTACCTTGACTGCGCATGACGCTAGGTTTTATATATAGCCAGCCTATATATATAGGTTGACATTGGACATCTCGGGACAGCGGGGGCTATTTTTCATGACGTTTGGCTGTATATATATTGGCATTTTATATGTTTGTGTGTTATGGGTCTGCCCCACTGTCTGTCTGTTTTGTTGTTGCTGGTGGCTACAACTGAAGTTCCCTATAGGGAAAATAAAAGTTACTCTATTCTATTATATATATATAATTGAAATTCATTTTCGCATTTTAAAGTACTATACATTTGCGCTCACATTTTCATTATATTAACTAACATCAGTAAGTATTCCATGGAAACTTAGATAAAGCAGGAAACAAAATCAAAATCACACCCATTATTCCGCAGGCACAAAACATTAGGCTACCATTAACCGAGCATATTTTTCATTAAGACTGTAGTTTTTTGTCTTTTGTCCAGAGCTCATTCTATATTTCATCTTTTACTAAATACAATTTCTTTCTTGGCCCTGCTGTGAGAGAATACCCCAATCTATTCTTTTTTCTTTCCCCGCATAATGAACATCTGGCAACAAGGTGTTTAAAACTAAGAAGAAAAAGAGGAAGAAAAAAAAAAACAACTCAATAAAACTTATGCCCCTTATTTTTTATGAGCGCAATCTTCCCCTCCCCCTATCCGCTCAGGTCTAGCGAGTGCATCTATTGAATATATATTTTTTAAGCGCTTAATGTTTAACAAATAAAACAATTTGACTTATAAATATTGAACTGTTTAATTACAAAGCGGTGTGCAACATTTTATGAAACAATTCGTTTACTTAATTAAAACCAATGCTTTGATCTCAAGGTTTAATCATTCTGCCTATTACGTTAGTGCGTTGTTGTTGTTTTTTTCAATTGTATCAAGATGGTTTGGAAAATTCCTTTACCTCCGTGTAGTGTAGCCTAGATAGATTTTGTTGGGAAATGCAAAGATAAAACATTTTAAGCACCTTTGTCTTCGTTAATAGGCCGATTAAAAAAACAAGTTTACATTAAATCGTGCTTATACTTTTAGCTGATAGTGGATTAAAGAGTTCTTTGAATAAGTGCTGTGAGCTGTATTTATGAAGAACCACTTCATCGAGAACACTAAAGATGCAGTCGGCTCTTCCCAGTTCAAGCAAACGTCTCAATTTGAAGCTTAATTCAGGTAAAATCAGCAAGATCTTTCCTGCATGAAGTTATCAATTAATTAGATCTACGCACCTCTGTTTTAAACCAAAGAGCTGAAATAAGAACGCAATGCATTTAAAAATCAACCTGAAGCTATAGCCTACATAAATCTTAAGCAGGGTCTGTGTTTGGACACCCACTTCACAACACAATCCATGACTGCTGATGCTGTAACGGTGAAAGAAACGACAGCTACAGAGACACGCAGGTTGTACATTTGTATTCGAGTATTGCTGCTATAGCGATACTATTACGAGCAGTATTAGCAGTAGCTTTAGTGGTGGTAGCGATGCAGCCTAGGCATAGTAGCACCAAAGTAAAAAAAACAAAAAACATCAAAGTGCAACTTCTGAAGAGCTTTTAAAATCGTTGCCAGAATTACGAGTACGACATGTGATCCATAACTGCATATCATTAGGCCCTACATTCGCCTATTATTAAATTCTCATCGTTGTGTTTTTTTCGGAGTAGCCTAGTCTAAATCGAGCGCCGTAAGAGCACGTTCATCAATGCAGTCTACAGGTAATGAATGGCAGCCATTCCGTTCAATACCAAAAATAATCTTCACTTTTACTGTACATTCGGATTATTTTCATCTGATTTTTTTTTAAATAAGTGAAGAGTCACCGCCGGATTGCAGGGAGTAATTCGCCGAATCCTTTCCTTGAGGCGAGCTCTTCAAGGCACGTGATGCTCTTTGGCAAGGCCTTTTTCTTAAAACCACCAGATATAATCACCTTGTTTGTGTAATCAAGACCACTGCGATATAAAAGCACCTGCAAATAAATGAGTGGTTTTAAAATGCATAGAATTGACATATATATTCGTTATTAATTTTGAGAATACTCAGCACTGTATGTAGGCTACTCTGGACCCCTACTATGGTATTCTGCTTCCTTGGCGTTTCCGCGGCGGCCGCTGTGATTGAATTGAAAAGGGCCGCGGTGTGATGCCGAGTATTTGCCTAAAAGCCGTCTTCGACACAACAATCATTGTAGTTTCACGTGTTTCCCCTCCCCCTCATCTAATGGAAAGTGAAACACTCCGGGACTCAATCCTTCTAATGAAAATGCTGCATTAATTTTATTTTCTGATGTGTCATTGTAATTCAAGAGATGTTTTTAATCTTCAGATTGCTTCGGCACAACCCATTTAAAAAGTATTTGGCAGCGAGCCCTTTTTATGCGCGTGCTGAATATCCTTTAATTTAATGTAGTTGGTCGGACATGGACATTAAAAACTCCCCTTTATTTAAATAAAGTATTTACAAAAGTACAAATAAATAAAGAAAAACATAGAAATTAAAATCGGCTCGGCAGTGGCAGTCTGTTTTTAGCTATGAAACGTCCCTCTTGCTTCTCCGCAACCAGGTGCTGCTGGGGTTCCTCGCGTCGCCGCAGCACCACCGGCCTTCTGCCTGAAACGGATGAGACGGTCTTTAATCGTTATTTCAATATTTAAGTAAAAACAAATGTCGAAACCTTTAGCTTACTATATTGTTAAGTGAATAATAATAACAATAATAAAGAATGCATTCTAAATCATTCGCGACGATGACATTTCACCTCAAAGGTTTTCTAGTCCACACAGTCTCATGAAATATAAATTTAACGTCTGGTTCTAAATATTTCATATGATGATGCAAATATGTTTTATATTTTGTCATTGCTTTGCTCCCCATACGTTTCACCAGCAGCAGCACAAGGGAGCCTTGGTGAGAGATGGAATCTGTACCCGCGTGGTCATTCTGGCAACCACAGGGCTACAGCAACCGATAGCAATAGTGACAAGACCCGTCGAGTTATTCAGTGTAGGGACGCCTTTACCCAGCAAACACACATCATTTAAGGCTCATTACGCATGCTCCATCTGGAAGCTATTTACTCAACCTGATGATGTGTTTGGGGAACTGTGTGTATGTGTGTGTGAGAGAGAGAGAGAGAGAGAGTGGATAGAGTGGACGTCCATAAATGTAGTCTGTTACATGACCTTCAACTTGATGTTGTTGAAAGCCCGCCAAATATGCAGTATATATCAAAATTATTCACACCATTGATGATGAAGCAAGAATATAGTAAGTACTGAGCTATATTTAAATTCTTAAATGTGCAAAACATGCTACTTTAAAATTGATTCCATAGAATTAACAAAACTTCTCAAAGTATACATTTATTTCTCAAAATACGTGACATAAATATTCACACCCCCGTTTTCAGTGCTTCACGCCCCCTTCATAAGCACAACACAACTGAAGCATTTTATAATGTGTTCTATGTGATTGTGATAATAATTGGAGGGAAAATGTTTCAAGTTCCTTCTGCCTGTACTTCCGGACTACACTCTTCAATTAAAACTACAAACTGTATTGAAAAAGGGGGGGGGGGGGGGGGGGGGTTCTTCCCCTCCCTTTTCTCTCAAATTTTGGACGGCCCATCATATATATTAGTGCTCATTGCCACAACCTACGTGTGCGTGTGCACTCCCCTGCGAAGCATGGTGTGTCAGCCACCACTTCTTATCACACTGATGTTCACAAGACAGGCTCGCACAGATGTGAGTGGGCTGAAGACACTTCATGTACAGGTATACAAGCAGATCTGCAGGTGCCTGATGGACCAGCAGGGGTCGCTGGTGCCCAACGTGATGCTATTATCCCAGCCGACTGAAGCCCGCCCTTCCCTGAGTGACGCGAGAGCCTTACGGCCCTGGCGTGGTCAAAGACCACGAGTCCCATTCTCTCACCAAACTGTGTAGCCATACATTTTTAATTGGGTTCAACGTCCTTGCTGGAGTTCATGATTCCGTTAACCTTAACAAGTAAATGCAAAAACAATCCAATAACATCAAAGATCCACCGCCATATTTCACTCCGGCTATGATTTTGTTTTCAGCATAAGTATTCTTTCTTCTGATCAATCAAAGTTTTTGATTTTAGCAAACTCGAGACACTTATTATGGTAATAGTTAGGCTACATACTGTATATAATAATATTGACACGGAGGTGGTAACTGGTGGTAAAATTGGAGACTTCGTGTCCCCAAGATGTAACCAAGTTTTATAGATCTCCAAGTGTGGCCCTTGGACTTCTTTTTTTGCCTCCTAAACCATCTGTGGGTAGGGGCAAGATGCACTGTTCCACTGGTTTTAAACTTTTAACAAAAAAAAACAGTTTGGTTCATTTTCCCATGTCACTCCCCTGCTGTGTTCCCCTCCACTGGCTCCCGGTGGCGGCTCGCATCAAATTCAAAAACTCTGGTGTTAGTGCACAAGGCTGCTAAAGGAGCTGCACCCCCACACCTTCAGGCCTTGGTCCAGCCCTACTCCCCAACCCGCGCTCTACGCTCTGCTGCTACCGGGTGCCTAGCTTTCCCCTCCCTGAGACAACCTGGGCATTGCTCCTCCTGGCTTCAACTCTTCTCCCTGCTGGCCCCCCCAATGGCGGAACGACCTGCCAATCTCAGTCAGGACACCAGAGTCCCTCCCTACCTTCTGGCACAACCTGAAAACGTATCTATTCAGGAAATACCTCTCGTCCCCTTCTCCACCACATCTTCCACCTATCCTATTAAAAGATTTGACCTTCAACCTTCCATTCGCCTAACCTGCTTATTCCTGGTCAGGGTCATGGAGGGGTCGGAGCCTATCCCAGCAGGCATTGGCAGGAATACAAACCCAGGGAATGTAAACCCAGCAGGTTGTCACAAACTTCTCTAAATATCTTAAAATACCATTTCTCACACACAAAACTATCTGGGTCAACCGACAACATACAAAAAAATGAAATAATATTTTAAAAAAACCAAGAAAGTGAATTTGCTTTAATCAAATGAGCCACCCAGCAGCTGCATAGTTTCTTTTGTTATTGGAAGTAAAATGCAGTCCGTATGTACAGTATGCTGTTTTGTTTGTGGTGCTGTTGGTGTGATTTAAAAACAAACAACAGCTGGCTTTCAACAAGTGAATAATGGTCCACTTTTGCATTATCATTTATTGGTTTTGCCTTTCTTAATTACAAATAACCAAAGAACAATTGTCCACTTTAAAATCTGAAACACATGTTGGATTATTAGTGGCTTGCTGCCTCAATTTACTGCTGCTGAATTTGATATGAAGAGGGAGAGAGAGGTATTCAGCCAGTTATACAGTGTTTTATACTGGGGGTGATTATGAATTCAAATGATACTGACCCCAATCCTGAGGATTTTTACTTAACCTTTATTTATATGAGATAGGTTGACTGAGTGGACATGCACTGTAGCGGCTTGTGATCCTTAGAATAAGCCATGGTAAAATAAGGCAATACTTTGGCACGCACCTTCAATGTTGTCCAAATGATTCAAAACGATTCCAAGCAACATGATTACGTTGTAATTACTGAAAAAATTTACGAGACTGGAGAAAATAGATGAACGAAAATTCCACAAACTCAAAGTGCAAATGAAAGGGAAAAAGCATTATAAAGTGTAATGGTTCAAAAAATATATGCTTGCCCGGTTCTACCAACATTTGCCATTCCCGAAGCCTTCCTTCCTGTCCTCCTATATTCACGTTGCGCAACACCTAGCGCGGCCAGAGGCGGGCCATATTAACGTAAATCATATGGTGCATAGGTGCTTCATAATTAATTCATAAACTCTGAGAAGAAAAAATAATATTTCGTAATATCTTAGGGAAAAAACTGAAATTGGCACCAACATGCACTTTTACAGCAATGCCCTGTTAAACCCAATTAACAATTCCATTGAAGGCGTGGCACTTCCATGGTATTTATCCTGAAAGGTAAAAAAAAAAAGACAAAATGAATTTGTATAAATGGATAATGGGACAAAACATTAAAGAAACATGCCCTGGATGAGGGTGTCTGCTGAGGAAATGACTAGAAGCAAATCCTGCGATGATGATGAACGAGGGGCCACGATAGCGGCGCTGAACACAGTGCTGAACACAGGTGTGCTGGTCTGCGCCTCACACCTGAGCTCAGCTGTTCAGGTAACACAACCTGCTGCACACCTGCAGATCTACTGATAGCCCATCTCTGCGCTCTTACTCCTGCACTGTCTCTGGGCCCTTATCCCTAACCCTTCAGCCATGCCCACAGACAAACGCATCCCCATGAATAATTTAGAAAACAAACATACATCAGCCAGGGCGCAAACCTCCATTCGCTTCCCTGGGAAAGAGACGGATTCCATCACATCTGCACGCCTGTAATTCATTTTCTTTGTAGACCAAGAAAATGGAGAATTTGATGACTCTAATCTCTTTGAATATAAGTGTGGTCAAAAGGAACGTATTGATTTTTGTTAGCATGGTTCTGCTCATTTGTTTGACTCGTGTGCAGGATGCAAGAAGGGGCCCTTCCCCAGTCTTTACTCTGATTGGAAGGAGCAGTGTATATTGGAAAGTGTATATTGGAAGGGGCATATTGGAAGGTGTATATTGGAAGGGGCATATTGGAAGGTCTAGATTGGAAGGTGCATATTGGAAGGTGAATATTGGAATGTGCACATTGGAAGATGTAGATCGGAAGGTGTATATTGGAAGGGGCATATTAGAAGTTGTAGATTGGAAAGTGTATATTGGAAGGTGTAGATTGGAATTGTAGGTTGGAATGTATATTGGAAGGTGTAGACTGAAAGGTGCATATTGGAAGGTGCATATCAGAAGGTGTAGATTGGAAGGTGCATATTGGAAGGTAAATATTGGAATGTGCAGATTGGAAGATGTAGATCGGAAGGTGCATATTGGAAGGGGCGTATTGGAATGTGCAGATTGGAAGGTACATATTGGAAATTGTGGATTGGAAAGTGTATATTGGAAGGTATTGGACTGTGCATTTTGGAAGGTGTAGACTGGAAGGTGCATATTGGAAGGTGTATATTGGAAGGTGCCTATTGGACTGTGCATATTGAAAGGTGTAGACTGGAAGGTGCATATTGGAAGGTGTGGGTTGGAAGGTGTATATTGGAAGGTACGTATTGGAAGGTGTATATTGGAAGGTACATATTGGAAGGTGTATATTGGAAGGTACGTATTGGAAGGTGTATATTGGAAGGTACGTATTGGAAGGTGTATATTGGAAGGTACGTATTGGAAGGTGTATATTGGAAGGTACGTATTGGAAGGTGTATATTGGAAGGTACGTATTGGAAGGTGTATATTGGAAGGTACGTATTGGAAGGTGTATATTGGAAGGTACGTATTGGAAGGTGTATATTGGAAGGTACGTATTGGAAGGTGTATATTGGAAGGTACGTATTGGAAGGTGTATATTGGAAGGTACGTATTGGAAGGTGTATACTGGAAGGTGCATATTGGAAGGGGCATACTGGAAGGTGCATATTGGAAGTTGTTGTCATGGGTTTCTGCCTCCTCTGTCCTTTTTTCGGGCGTTGCCTCTCGGGCCGTGAGAGGGCGCTCCTGTCATGTTTTCTCCCTCTCCGGGACTAATTAGTATTACGAGTTGCAGGAGCTACTTAAGCACGGACCTCCGTTGCTCTGGGCTTTTGTGTCGAACTTGTCACGCTTAAGCCAGGTAACCGGTATATGCTTGGGAGACTGCATTTCTTTTATTTTAACTTCCATTTATTTAGAGTGTAGGATTAGATCCTTAGGATCATTCTCTCCGTTTATGAGTCATTCCTTATTTGCCTACCTGTCCTCTTTGAGGAGTACCTGTTGACCTTTTTTCTGTTTTGCCTCTTCGTTAGCTCATTTACTATTTATTGAGCTGGAGGTCGTTCATTCCTTTTCTATTTTTCTGCTTGAGTCTGCGAGCCTGTATTCGCCCTCTTTTCTGGGTTGGAAGGTGCACATTGGAATGTGCAGATTGGAAGGTACACATTGGACGTTATAGATTGGATTGGAAGGTGAATATTGGAAGGTGCAGATTGGAAGGTGCAGATTGGAAGGTGCATAGTGGACTGTGCATATTGGAAGGTGTAAACTGGAAGGTGCATATTTGAAGTTGTAGATTGGAAGGTGCATATTGGAAGGTGAATATTGGAAGGTGCATAGTGGACTGTGTATATTGGAAGGTGTAAACTGGAAGGTGCATATTGGATTGTGTAGATTGGAAGTTGCAAATTTGAAGGTGCAAATTTGAAGGTGTCGATTGGAAGGTGCATATTGAATGGTGCATATTTGACGGTGTAGACTGGAAGGTGTAGATGGGAATTGTAGTTTGGAAGGGGCATACTGGAAGGTGTATATTGGAAGGTGTCGATTGGAAGGTGCATATTGAATGGTGCATATTTGACGGTGTAGACTGGAAGGTGTAGATGGGAATTGTAGTTTGGAAGGTGTATATTGGAAGGTGTCGATTGGAAGGTGCATATTGGAAGGGGCATACTGGAAGGTGCATATTGGAAGGTGCATATTGGAAGGTGCATACTGGAAGGGGCATACTGGAAGGTGCATACTGGAAGGTGTATATTGGAAGGTGTCAATTGGAAGGTGCATACTGGAAGGTGTATATTGGAAGGTGCATATTGGAAGGTGCATATTGTAAGGGGCATACTGGAAGGGGCATACTGGAAGGTGTATATTGGAAGGTGTCGATTGGAAGGTGCATACTGGAAGGTGTATATTGGAAGGTGCATATTGGAAGGTGTCGATTGGAAGGTGTAGTTTAGAAGGTGTCGATTGGAAGGTGCATATTGAATGGTGCATATTTGACGGTGTAGACTGGAAGGTGTAGATGGGAATTGTAGTTTAGAAGGTGTCGATTGGAAGGTGTCGATTGGAAGGTGTAGTTTAGAAGGTGTCGATTGGAAGGTGCATATTGTAAGGGGCATACTGGAAGGTGTATATTGGAAGGTGTCGATTGGAAGGTGCATACTGGAAGGTGTATATTGGAAGGTGCATATTGGAAGGTGTCGATTGGAAGGTGTAGTTTAGAAGGTGTCGATTGGAAGGTGCATATTGAATGGTGCATATTTGACGGTGTAGACTGGAAGGTGTAGATGGGAATTGTAGTTTAGAAGGTGTCGATTGGAAGGTGTCGATTGGAAGGTGTAGTTTAGAAGGTGTCGATTGGAAGGTGCATATTGAATGGTGCATATTTGACGGTGTAGACTGGAAGGTGTAGATGGGAATTGTAGTTTAGAAGGTGTAGATTGAAAGGTGTCGATTGGAAGGTGTAGATTGGAAGGGGCATACTGGAAGGTGCATATTCACAGGGTGTTTGCAGTTAGAAGCAGTGAAGACAGCCTATCGAAGGATAAACAGTAAATGAGAGGGGTGCATTGTGAGGAGGTGAGGTGAGGAGAAGGGAAAGGACAGGGCAAGTGCAGTTTAGGGAGGCGCTGTGAGTGGGGTGAGCCGGTTTAAGGAGATGAAAGAATGCACAGTGTGGTGAAACACTTGCTGGGATTTAGATCATTTCATTCCGAGTACCTGAGGAACTTACAGGAGAGAAGCTGCTTTGAGAGCCCAGCACTTCACTAACACCCACATTTAAATAATTCAAGGGTATTCACACAAAGCTACACACACACACACACACACACACACACACCACATTCCACTCTCTCACACACATGCAAACACAAGTTTGTATCCTCTCGCACTTCACAAACACACTTCCCATCTCTCACACACAATCATTATCACATACACTTTCTATCTCTCTGTCTCACACACAAATAAAAACAATCCCATCTGTCTCTCGCATGCGCACATACACACACACACACACACACACACACACACACACACACACACACACACACACACACACACACACACACACACACACACACACACACACACACAGAGTGCTTCCTCATATTACTTTCTTATTCTTTTGTTTTACACTAAGAGCTTTGCTGTGCAGTGATGTCTGTCCATTTCACAAACACACTGCACTTGGCCTTTCCAGAGCTGCACAAATAACTTATTTAAAGCAAATTCATCATTTCCATTACGACTGCCCCCTTCTGTGTGCACCGCTGACATATTGCACTCATATTGCTTTTATCCAGTCACCAGCTCATTGCTGAACAGACACTTTTTGCCTCTCCGACTGGTGAATTTTTTAACAGACGTTGCGCGTGTTTTTCCAAACAAGCTAACAGTCTAACAGCCTGCTAAGGTTGAACATGAAAAGAGAGGGATCGTGTGAGAAACACAAGAAAAGACCCTGAAAGGAGGGAATAGCAACAGAGACCAAGAGAAAGAGAACTGAAAGGTGATGATGCCATTTTAACAGTCCGCTTAATCTCTTAGCATCCTGTGTGATGCCATTTTTCTGATGGCATTCAGGAAGAGATAATGTATCCACTGGTTTACACCTCAGAAACAGGAAAAACATGCAAGTACTCTCTAAAAATCGTACATCCTAAAAGCAGGAGTACCTTAGCAGCACGCGTATGGGGGGGGGGGGGGGGGTACTTTTTAAAGAAACCCACTTTGGGGAAAAAAACTTTTTCTTTTTTTTTCTTCAATAAAAGAACCAATTTTTTCAATAGTTTAATAATAGGAAATACTATTAAAATTTAACCAATTAGCTTTTGGACTTATTTGATTAATAATGTAATCCTTCTTAGACATCACTAGGACTGACCAAAAACAATACCCCCCCCCATGATCATACTAATGGAACCAGAACACGACCAAAACACAAATAACTGAAATGAATTTACAAGCAAATTCTAAAATGAATCACAAGTTACTTTCATTGTTAATTTTCAGGAATCTGAACTATTCACGTGGGATTCTGAGAGCATCCCAGCCTTCCTGAACAAAAGACGGCCCCTGGACATTAGCAAGTGAATGGAGCATCATGGGTAATTAGCAGGAATGACAGGGGAGTGGAGAGTGGGTCAGTGAGCTGTGGCTTAATGTGTTGTTGGGTCTGGAGAGACCATGTGCCCCACAGCTGCAGTCCTGTCCCATTATGAATGGCTGACCTTTGTGAATTTTAGTTACCGAGTGAAATTAACATCTCCAGTCATTTGTTAGTGTCACTTTTCCAGATGCTTGAAAGGGGGTGAAAGGTCACAGAGGAAACATTATAGGGGAAGCACACTTTCCTCTGAAAACCTTTCAGATTGTCCTTGTGACTAGTGTTCATTCAGATCAGTGTTAGACACAGATCAGCATCAGCATGCCTAGGGCCCCTACACAGTGTCATTCTGCCATTTAACCATCATGCACTGCTTGCCTGATCGTCACGCACGTATGCATGCACATAGGCACACACGTACAGTATGTACGTGCATCGACACACACATATACATGCACATAAGTACACACGTATGCATGCACATAAGTACACACGTATGCATGCACATAGGTACACACGTATGCATGTACATAGGCACACACGTATGCATGCACATAGGCACACATATGCATGCACATAGGTACACACGTATGCATGCACATAAGTACACACGTATGCATGCACATAAGTACACACGTATGCATGCACATAGGCACACACATATGCATGCACATAGGTACACACGTATGCATGCACATAGGCACACACGTATGCATGCAAATAGGTACACACGTATGCATGCACATTGATACACACACACACACGCACACACACACGCACACGCACATAGGTACGCATACACACACAGAAGCTACAGTAATCCAGAAGGAACGTGTTTCCTCTACTTGCTCTGTCTCTGCAGTTATGCTCCCTGTGGGGGCCCCTGTTGGTGTGTGGCTCCTGGCGGTGCGGGGCCACGGCGCCTCTCTCCTGCAGCCTCTCGCTCGCCCGTCTGCACTTCAAAGGTAGAGAGAGGAGCGCTGTGCATCCTGCCCTGCCGAGCCTTGTTAAGCACAGGCGTACAGTAAAACAGCACTTCAAAGAGGCACGCCACTGCCTACTCTGATTGTTCTGCCTTTTATTGGCCTGTCTAGGATATTAATCCTCTGCGCACCTCACTAAATCTTAATTAGTCTGATGATTAAAAAAAAAACCGCAAAACAAGACCATGAGGGCAATCTCATCAAACCCATGTAAATATCTCACAGTAAAACAGCCAATGAGTTTACTGTTCTCCTTGTTTATTTAGCCCTTCTCTGAGCTGCAGTGGAGCTGCGCTGTGGCCCAGTGTTGCAGTAAGCCTGCTCATGTCTGACCCGTGCTGTTATTGCTCCTTGTGTCTCATTGACCAGTACGGTGGGTATCCTGTCTGGACCGGTCACAACAGTGCAGCACAAACAGACTGACGACAACTGTTCTGTGCACTTCTGTTTATTCCTCCCAAAGAAAATAAATAACCTCATTTAAGAGATCGGTAGCTGGCTTGAGAGAGAGATCTCGTTTGAGTGTGCTGTCTCAGACAGACAGACAGACAAACACATACAATCTAAAGCCTGTTAGCTCTGCGGTTGAATATTGATATCGTTTATTCATCCTTTTCCTCGTGTGGCGATGAGTCACTTGGGTCTCGGCAGGGCTGAGGGGTTTTTCGCTAGAAAAGATTGCGTTCCGCACTCATTGGAAGGCCCACTTATTGTCATAGCTTTATTAATGGAATGCTAAATATTGTTATTAAAAACACAAGTTTGCTTTTTAATGGAACACATGCCCACTCAGGCATTAGTCATAGGAAAGACATGGGTGTGGGCTCAGTTTGTGCACAAGTGTATAAATAGACTGAGATAAACAGTGTGGAATGTGTATTAATCCATCTACAATACCGCCCGCAGGACACTGCATCAGCCATCACAGCCCAGGGATCAAATCAAATCAAATTTTATTTGTTTAGCGCTTTTTACAGAGGACTGTCACAAAGACGCTGGACAGAGAAACTAAAGAAAACTTTTGAACTTAATTTTTATATCAAATCTTAATTTTGGCCTTTAACAATATTGCGATATAGTTGTTGTTTTTAATATAATTTCATTCAAAATATTTCAGGAGCAATGCAAGAGTATAGGCTGTGAACAGTTAGACCAATTTTGTGTGTTTTTGCTACTGTGCTGTCCCTTTAATATTCTGCTTATGAGGACAAACCTTACAAACTCGCATATTTTTAAGAACATTTTATCGTGCAAAACTGCAATGTTTTAAAGATAAAATTTTTTTTTTTTTAAACTAACAAAAAAACAATTTCAAGCATTCAAATATCTGCTACTGCACTGAACAGAAACTATGTAAACATTTGAAGCTATGTTGCTGTGTGTCCGGTGTCCGCTACATACTTTTTCCTTCAGCCTATAGCCACCCAGCAAACAGTGGACGTCCTAGGAACGTCCCATTTTAGTCCCCTCAAAGTTATGATGTGATGTTCACTAGGGATGTCCTAAAAACATTACTAGGATGTTATTAAAGTCCTAGGAAGGTCACTGTTTGGTTACAATATGACATTTAATTAGAGTTTTTCGGGGACGTTCAAGCAACGTCCCTATCCGGCTATGGGCTCATAACATTCAGGGACGTTCCTGCAACGTCTGTTACAGGTTACAATATAACATCATGAAATGAATGTCTGGGGGACGTTACTAGAACATCCCGAGAACGTTCTCAGTGACGTCCACGTAACGTTTAGAAAACCCTACAAAAACATGTCAAGGCAATGTCCTGATGACATTTCGAGACATTCAGGGGACGTCCCGGGGACCTTATTTTGTTGGCGGGGAAACCCCAATGGTTCTCAAACTGGAGGGTGCATGAGACGTTAGAGTGACATGAACATTTATACAGTAATTGTTTAAAAACAAATGTCATTAGCTGCGAACAGTCAGTCTCTTTTAATAGCAGGGAACAAAAACATAAAGGTATTAAAAGTCATTGTCCAACAGTAGCCGAGGGGCAAAAATACATCAACCCATTCCACATGCCAGCGCAACTAACGTAGGCTACGGTAGCCTAGCAAGCTTGGAGATGGTACAGGTAGATTTAAGACTATTAAAAGATATATTGACTTTAAATTCAGGACTGAGCGTGAGACGCACACAAATAATCCAGATCACACGCTCTCACACCTCTTATTTCTCACGCATTTATTTAAATATTTCCATATCCGCATTTTCACAGCAACACATTCTTTTTGAATTAATAATGCAAATAATAGAAATTCCACTGAGTAAATTAACATGCAACACACATGCGTTTCAAAGGAAGGCTTTTCCTTGGCGCAACTCGTTGATATTGCCACTAGGTTAAAGGCAAGCAGTGGACTTCTGAGTTTGAATACAGGATGTACTGGCAGTGAGTGGAGTGGAGTGCGGCTCCGCCCACCAAGGAAAACAAACCACAGGGTACGTCCCAATATTCTTCACTCCCCACCTCCTTTCCTCCACTCCCCCACTCCCACTCCTCTCCTACCCGGAAGTATGCAAAACTGCCTGAATGTTTCAAGTACAAGTATACAATGTACCTGACATTGCGATTTGCGGCGAGATATTAATTAATATGTAAGCATTAATATGTAATTAAGATGTAATCAGCAATATTAGATTAAAACACAAAGATCCGTTTCCAGGGCACGGAGTAGAGGAGGTGGTAGTGGAGGAAGGGAGGGTGCATTTTTCGACTATTGGGACGCACCCATAGACTTCTAAAGCGGGGTTCTCACCAAATCCAGCGACGACGCATAGGGACGCACCGGACCCCAAAACTGCGTTTGGTGGGCGGTGCTATTAGACGGGTTCAGTACATAGACTGGTTCAGTAGCCTACGAGGGAACATTAACGGCACCTGATTGGTTAGTATTTTGCCTGTGTTTTCAAACCGGAACAATATGGTGGCCTGTTAATAAACTTTCTTTAATCCCACTTAAACGGTCCACTAAAATACGTTTCTGAAAACATTTGAGGCGTGAAATTGTCTTTGCAGTTTGCATCTTGATTCATATTTGATCTAAAACGCCTACTTTGACCGTTTGATCTGAGTTTCGTGAGCAACGGCGGACGCATTCATTTGCCTAAAGTAGGTTTGGAATCTATCCTGTGCAAATTCAGAACCGGCGAACGTACCACACAATCGCCGCGCCACATCCATCATGCACCGCGTGATCGCATTGCCTCCTCTCCATAGAAAATGAATAGAATGCGTCCGACCGATGCACCTCGCCAGATTTGGGCTGTGTCCGAATCAGAGCCCTATCTACTGCGCCCTGTCTCTTGCATACAGTGCACTGGCAGAAGTGTGCTGTATAATGTGCACTGTTTAGCAGTCCGCAAAAAATATCCGCCATACTATTTTCCAACCGCACTGTGGAAGTGTCATAAGCAGGTCATAAGACGTCCCACCAGTCTTGCCATGTCTGCGGTTTTACAGCTAAATTGGGATACTTTCAAAGTGCAGTCACGGGTAAAAAAAAGCTCACGTCATATTTATGTGACCAAAATGTTTCTGTACTTCTTGAAGTGTACTCCCGAATGTACTCATCGCGCTCACGCCCACAGAGGCAACAATGATGATGCGTAGCTATGCCTTATATGAATTTCCCCAAGATAATGACGCCCCAATGCAATATATTTAGCCTAAATTGTGTGTGCTTCAGTAGGCTATTGGCACACAAAGGACATAGCATCCTACAATGGATAACAAAATGCCAGTCCGTTTTTGTGGTTCCTATCCTAGGCTACATAAAAATTTGGCAATTTAAGTCGGGGAAACAGCTTTATTTATTTGCTTGCACATTAACGTTGCTCATTAACGAACATGACTGTAGGCCTACATAAATATAGCCTAAGCATGACAGCTACCATTTCAGTAGCTATGTGAATATGCAATAATTAATTCATTCAACCATTCCAAAGAACGTTTTTAAATTTGATTTCAGAAATTACAGTAGCCTATGCCTATAGGTGAATTAGTGCTTGGTATGTTCAGACATTGGGATTCTGGAATTACAGTAAATTGTTATGTTTGTGTAGCCTATACTACAACATGTTTACTTTGATCTAATGTTGCTGATTACATGTTAATTAGTGTCTCGACACAAACCGCAATACAGGCTTGTTTACACTGATGCAACTATAGGTTACTTGCACTTGTAACTTAAAATACATTTTGCAGCTTTAAATGGGCTGACCATGTGGAAGATCTGTGATTGGCTTTGGGAATATTTCTGGGTTCGGTGTCAGTCAAAGTTATGATAGGGGCAACTTCATCAATAGTCGACGGCGATTTTGATGACGGTGAAGCAGATTCGCCAATTTTCTTCCACTCCCCTCCTCCCCCCCCTTCCTCCACATACTTCTGGGTAGTAGAGGAGTGGTAGTGGGGGAGTGGAGGAAGGGGGGTGGGGAGTGAAGAATATTGGGATGCACCCCTGGGCTGCGGTCCAATCCGTTAAATGTTCTGCCCTCCTGCACTTCCCCTCGCCCCTTCCACTTGGGGGGATGTGACGCAGCACCAAAACAACACGAGTAGACACTCGAACCGACGGGGCGGAGCAAGGAATTATTTTTGAATTGGACCGCACTTGCACTCGGAAATTCGCCAGAGCCAGTGATGCCAGCAGACCATTGACAAATGAGTTTGTGCAAAACTTTCCAATAAATTGCATAAGACAGCAAGCCCCAGCCAATATCTCAATTTTGTTTGTGCGAGACCATACTCCTATTCTGAAATTTAAAAAATGTCTAGTGAACCACTGTTGAACCTTCATGTAAATTAAAATGTAGGCTAATGTAAAAATGTAGCTATAAGTTAGGAATGCTGATTAAAACGCATTATTGTTAATATTGTAAGTCCAATGGTGAAGCTGCAGTGGGTGTGACATGAATACTGCCCAATGGGGAGTGTTGGAGTGACATGAGTATTGACCGTAGACTTGCATATTTAACTAGACAGGAAAGTACGCCCACAGCTAACTGAAGCTGTGAAGTACTCGGAAGTAAGCCTGTACTGCGCACGACTCTGGGCTGTGAGCGCAAAACGTTGGACCTCCCATTATAATGAATGGGGAATAACAGACCTTTGAACTTTCCCGATGATATTTTTAAACTCGATTAACGATTGTCACGTTTCATATGAAAAGCAGATTGTAAAAATACAATTTTTTTTGTGGGCTTGACATGGATACTAACCAATGGGTGTATATATGTGTATAAGTATATGGGATTGTTGTGTGTGAAATAATGTCATTGGTCTCCAGAGAGGAAGTGTTCCCTGACTGGGCTCTTCCTCTTTTGACCTCGCGTGAGAAAGCAGTAGACATAATGCTTTTTATGCTCTTAGCACGTAACAGGCTGGCAGTTAACCCGAGGGTCATAACTCAAAAGCTCACAGCACTAGCCTATTGAATAACCTTTGCATGTATCTGAGTGTATACAGTTCCTGAAAGTGCTGCAGCTTAGAGCAGTGGCTTGTGGTCCATGCTGTGGTAAAGTCAGAGAAGGACGCGGTCACGCTGTGGTCAGGTTAGACAGTGTTGTGGTTGCTGTGGTAAGATTAGAGGAGATTGTGGTTATTCTGTGATTATTTGAGGTGGATGTGGTCATGCCCCCGCCCCCCCCCCCCCCCCCCAGTGAACTGCTGGAGAATAGCATTTTCATCGGCCTGCTATAAAAAGAATCCCCACAGGCCAGGCAATTTTATCTGTTTTATTCTTTTATCTTCCTTTTGGAATTTTTTTTTCCCATTTCTCATGTTCCCTGCTGCACACATTTGCCAAGAAAAATTCTCCCTATTTATAAGTGGTTTCTAAATTGATTTGAATTAAAAGGGAATACTTTTGTAATTTGAGCAGTTTCTCATGCCTGTTGAAAGGATTCCCACCTGTGTAATTAATTATTCCCATCATTGAACTCTGAGCACCACTGAGAGCTTCAAGACTGCACAGGTACAAATGCCCATTTCCATCACCTACCTGCTGAAATCAAACATACAACCTTCAAACATGAAACACATTATCAATTCTATTGTTGTAATTATTGTTCCATTTTTATGTATTAATCTCACAGATAGATGCAAATGCACACACACACACACACAATAAGCATGCATACACTCGCAAACGTGTGATAAAAACACGTACTGAACCAATTACCAGTGGTCCTTCTTTAGCTGAAAGTTCCATGTTGGCTATAGAAGATAGCTAGAAGTCAAAAACAAAACATTTGTCAGCTAGTAACCTAAGTAAAATAGCAACATTACATTAGGCCAAATTTGATGAATAGTTTAACAGATGCCTATCTTCACTTTTCTCAAACTTGTGAGATGCTTCATTAGCATTCCTATTCATTGTTTCTTAAACTAACTATGCCATGCTTTGCGTGGCAATGCACTGTGTGCTTGCCTTTCCCTTCATTTCTTTAGTCGAGGCAGCAGACCAATCAGATATTTTTGGGCCTCTGAGATACCATTGCCTATTGTATATGCATTTTGTCTTTTTGAAGGTGATGCGATCTTCAATCCATCTGTTTCCCGGCTGAATATTAGTCTAGTGCACAAGTTTTGCAACTCAAAACAGACACATCATCTTAAAACAGACACATAATCTCAAAACAGACACCTCAACTCAAAACAGACACATAATCTCAAAACAGACACATAATCTCAAAACAGATACCTCAACTCAAAACAGACACATCATCTTAACACAGACACATAATCTCAAAACAGATACCTCAACTCAAAACAGATACCTCAACTCAAAACAGACAGATACCTCAACATAAAACAGATACCTCAACTCTTAATTGAACTGAACGTTAAAATTGAGGCACCAGCATTTTCAGAATTTGCCACAATTATTTTCGTTGTTTATTTCTGGTTTAAAAAGGCAGAATTCTGTATTAATGTAGCAAGAAACTTCATTTTGTTTTGTCATAAAAACTGCTTTTGACGTAATGTCCCTTTCATCAGCAGTGCAGTCCACTACCATAAAATTCACTTCATATCTTTTATCAGCTAGGATTTATGTGCTTTTTAAAAAATATTTCATATCATTACAAAATTCTGTTGAATTAATGAATTGTATTTCAAGAAGTAAAAGAAATGTAATATTTCTAATATTTTAATACGTATCAATCTAGGCTGGACATTCATTAACTGGTTGTCAAAGGCAGTCTGGACCCCCATGTGCACAAATTCAGGGAGAGAGGTTTAGCTACACCAGGGGCCTGTTCCAGAAAGCAGGATTACCGAGTTAGCAGGATAACTGCACTGAGTGAAACTCGGAACGGCTCTTTTTACTTCAGTCCATGTTGCGGATTTGGGAGGGTTCTGGGTTGTACTCAGTGCAGTTATCCAGCTAACTCAGTAATCCTGCTTTGTGGAACGGGCCCCAGAGCCTTGGGGTTGGCAGCAATCTAAATCTGTATTTTTACAGGGATCTAATTTTTTATTCACTTGCTCACCTCACTGCTTTGAAAATAAAGGATGTTAAACTATTAATCTAATTTGTTTGGCAATGAACAGAACATTCTTAGCCTGCTGTGCAGCCAGAGTTTATTTTTAATTAAATTATGTGACAATGAGTTGTTGGCCAATATAAAATTAAGTCTATATTGTCTTTATAGTGATTTTAATGGCAGTGTGTTGTGGAGCACAGTGTAGTGGACGTGCTCAGCAATAGGCATGTTGTGCTTTGTGCATTATGGCGCCAAGTGATACGCGGTGATGTGATTTTATGATGAGATTATGATGAGGCGGTGATAGTAGGTGATAGCCAGCATTGTGATAGGTTGGTATTGTGGCAGGTGTTAATGTGATAGGTGGTATTGTACTGGTGGTATTGTAGCAGGTGGTATTGTGATAGGTGGTATTGTGACATGTAGTATTGTGATTGGTGGTATTGTGATAGGTCGTACTGTTACAGGTGGTATTGTGATAGGTGGTGTTGTGATGAGAGAGGTGTGATGTTCTGTGGTGAGATGGGAGTAATGCGGTGTGCAGGGGACTAGACGTTCAGTAATAGACGTGTTGTGGGAACAGGCGTGTAGTGCTGTGATACAGCGTCTGTAGTGACATGTTGGTTGTGTTGTCATAGGCGTGTTGCAGTGCATGGTAATAGGGATTTTTTGATGTGAAGTGATATCTTACGTGTGAAGTGAAAGGCATGTGTGTTGCATAGTGCATAGGCGTGTTGTTCTGTGATTGCCGTGTTGAGCAGTGATAGGCGTGTTGTGCAGTGATTGATAGGCGTGTTGTGCAGTGATTGGTGTGTTGTGCAGTGATTGATTGGCGTGTTGCGCAGTGATTTGTGTGTTGTGCAGTGATAGACGTGTTGTGATAGGCGTGTTATGATAGGCGTGTAGTGATAGGCGTGTAGTGATAGGCGTGCTGTGCAGTGATAGGCGTGTTATGATAGGCATGTAGTGATAGGCGTGTTGTGCAGTGACAGGCGTGTTATCATAGGCGTGTTGTGCAGTGATAGGCGTGTTATGATAGGCGTGTTGTGCAGTGATAGGCGTGTTATGATAGGCGTGTAGTGATAGGCGTGTTGTGCAGTGATAGGCATGTTATGGTAGGCGTGTAGTGATAGGCGTGTTGTGCAGTGATAGGCATGTTATGATAGGCGTGTAGTGATAGGCGTGTTGTGCAGTGATAGGCATGTTATGATAGGCGTGTTGTGCAGTGATAGGCATGTTATGATAGGCGTGTTGTGTAGTGATAGGCATGTTATGATAGGCGTGTAGTGATAGGTGTGTTGTGCAGTGATAGGCGTGTTATGGTAGGCGTGTAGTGATAGGCGTGTTATGGTAGGCGTGTTGTGCAATGATAGGCATGTTATGATAGGCGTGTAGTGATAGGCGTGTTGTGCAGTGATAGGCGTGTTATGGTAGGCGTGTAGTGATAGGCATGTTGTGCAGTGATAGGCATGTTATGATAGGCGTGTAGTGATAGGCGTGTTGTGTAGTGATAGGCATGTTATGATAGGCGTGTAGTGATAGGCGTGTTGTGCAGTGATAGGCGTGTTATGGTAAGCGTGTAGTGATAGGCGTGTTGTGCAGTGATAGGCGTGTTATGGTAGGCGTGTAGTGATAGGCGTGTTATGGTAGGCGTGTTGTGCAGTGATAGGCATGTTATGATAGGTGTGTTGTGCAGTGATAGGCGTGTTATGATAGGCGTGTAGTGATAGGCGTGTTGTGCAGTGATAGGCATGTTATGATAGGCGTGTAGTGCAGTGATAGGCATGTTATGATAGGCGTGTAGTGATAGGCATGTTGTGCAGTGATAGGCATGTTATGATAGGCGTGTAGTGATAGGCGTGTTGTGCAGTGATAGGCGTGTTATGATAGGCGTGTAGTGATGGGTGTGTTGTGCAGTGATAGGCATGTTATGATAGGCATGTAGTGATAGGCGTGTTGTGCAGTGATAGGCATGTTATGGTAGGCGTGTAGTGATAGGCGTGTTGTGCAGTGATAGGCATGTTATGATAGGCGTGTTGTGCAGTGATAGGCATGTTATGATAGGCGTGTAGTGATAGACGTGTTGTGCAGTGATAGGCATGTTATGATAGGCGTGTAGTGATAGGCGTGTTGTGCAGTGATAGGCGTGTTATGATAGGCGTGTAGTGATAGGCGTGTTGTGCAGTGATAGGCATGTTATGATAGGCGTGTAGTGATAGGCGTGTTGTGCAGTGATAGGCATGTTATGATAGGCGTGTAGTGATAGGCGTGTTGTGCAGTGATAGGCGTGTTATGATAGGCGTGTAGTGATAGGCGTGTTGTGCAGTGATAGGCATGTTATGATAGGCGTGTAGTGATAGGCGTGTTGTGCAGTGATAGGCATGTTATGATAGGCGTGTAGTGATAGGCGTGTTGTGCAGTGATAGGCGTGTTATGATAGGCGTGTAGTGATAGGTGTGTTGTGCAATGATAGGCGTGTTGTGCAGTGATAGGCGTGTTGTGCAGCGATAGGCGTGTAGTGATAGGCGTGTTGTGCAATGATAGGCGTGTTGTGCAGCGATAGGCGTGTTGTGCGATGATAGGCATGTTATGATAGGCATGTAGTGATAGGCGTGTTGTGCAGTGATAGGCGTGTTGTGATAGGCATGTTATGCAGTGATTGGGGCACTGTGGCATGATAGCCATGTTGCTGTATGAAACGGAGAGCATGCACACACAATCCAAAGCGCAGTTTTGCGCGGGCGTGGCAGCTGGCAGGCTCTCAGCTGTGGGAGCAGACGGAGGCTCACATTACTGCAGAGCAGAGGCTCGCCATGGCAGCCTCAGCATATGTCTCTCACTAATTGTGTCGCCACTCTCTTATCACTGCTCATTCATTTATTCATTTGTTTATCTCACAGTTGCATTATCATGCATTGACTCCAGACCCCAGCACTCTGTTGTAATAATAAGCGTACTCGATGCCGACCCATTTTTTTCTATTTGCGACAAAACAGCTTGAAAGCCTCAGTGTAATACCGGATTGGTTCTTGTTCTGGTCCACTAACCTCAAATTGATGGGCGACTTCCAATAGTCATCCCCTGCTGAGTTATTTCTGACCTACAGACCTAATCTAGAGACAGATCAGGGATGAATACAGCTCATATATGTATAGAGGGCTGGAGTTAAAGAGGAGGAATAAGCTCATATGTAGGGATGTCAATGTGTGTTTGATTTTATTTTGCTGTTTTAAAGTTTAAACACTGTAATCCACACAGAATATTGGTACTTGCGTGGTACTGTGAACAACAATAAACACAAGCTAGTATGTCACTAATACCAGAATGTCTGAAAGCAATGCTGCATTAGCTACTTTAACTAATACTGTCTTGCCTGAAATACAGACATACCCAAAGAACCGCTTGCGAAACTATTAACTTCCCTGTGTAATGGACACTTTTACTTAAGATGTTACCAGACTTTATGATTGCCGGGGTATTAGGATTTCGGTTTGTAACATCTGGGCCAGAGTTCAACATTAGGTTCGGCTCTGGAAGCGAATGAGTCATGGCTAGAGATTTGACTGCATGAATTAATTAATTAATATTTATTAAACACATTCAAGGAAAATAAAATTCAAAATAGAAGTTAACAAATTAAAAATAATAAACAAAGTTCCAGCATCCAATAAATTGATTAGTCAAAAGTCCCTTGTGTTTCAGTCTGTGTTCCCTTTAGTTTCTTTTTAGTCAGTGTTCATCCAGGTTAGGTCAGTCTAGTTCCTTGTAGTTTGGATCCTTTGAGTGCAACTGTTCTGAGTTCAGTTCATGTGCATATCAGTGTGACAATGACTACCCGGGTACTGTGTGTATAACGTTGGAGAGCTCATAAAGCTTATCTGAATCCAGAGGCTTGTTCAATCCACAGCTTGGAGAAGTTATGGAGAAACACTGGATGAGGCTCCCATCCAGGCCATGTGTAGACAGGTCTCGCTGTCTCACCATTGTATCAATCGTCAGTAGCAGAATAAGCAATTTTTAAAAAAATAACTATCTGCATACAGCAGTGTAGAATCTAGTATTTGTACTGTACAGTAACCTGTTACAATTAGTAACAATAATTTTACTATCACTATATCACCTATCCTATCACTTAGTGTAAATACAATACTGACCCTTTAATACCATTTAGCAGTATGAAATATGTGCTGACTAAACTAAGAACTACAACACACATTCAGTATACCTATGCTTGAGAAATGAAAAGCACTAAGCATTTACACTCAAATATCTGAAATGGCATTTTATCACTTTGACCAACTGGCAACAGTGAGCGCCATAATTCATTGGACAGTGACACATTTTTTGTTATTTTGGCTCTGTACTCTAGCACTTTGAGTTTGAAAGGATACAATGACAATGAAGTTGAAGTGCAGACTGTCAGCTTTAATTTGAGGGTATTTTCATCCATATCGGATGAATTGTGTAGAAATTATAAAACATAGTCCCCCATTTTAAGGTACTGCAAGTATTTGTTGAATTGGCTTCACAGATGTTTTTCGTTAGGCAGGTGTATTCAATTGTGTCGTTAATGAATGCAAAAGAGAGCCTTTGATGTCTAGTCTTGATTCTAGACTTTGCAATTGCCTTTGGAAATTGTTGTTGGGGTGTGACAACATGAGGAAGACAGCAGTGTCGATGCAAATTAAGCTGGCCGTCATAAGGCTCAGAAATGAAAATCAATCAATCAGGACCATTGCAAAAACCCTGGGCATGCCCAAGTCAACAGTTTGGTTCATCATTAACAAGTAAAAAAAACAACTGCTGAACTCAATTATGTCAAAAGACCTCGGTAGACCGAGGAAGACCACTGTAGTGGATGACCGGATAATACTCTCTATGGTGAAGAAAACCCCCCTGACAACAACCCAACAGATCAAAAACACTCTCCTGGATGCAGGTGTAGATGTGTCAAAGTCTACCATACGTAGAAGACTACACCAGCAGGACTACAGAGGGTACACTACAAGATGCAAACCGCTGATAAGCCTGAAGAACAGAAAAGTGAGATTACAGTTTGCTAAGAAGCACCTAAAAGAGCCCTAAGAGTTCTGGAACAAAGTCTTGTGGACAGATGAGACAAAGATTAACATGTACCAGAGTGATGGAAAGATAAAGTGTGGAGAAAAAAAGGAAATGGCCCATGATCCAAAGCATACCACCTCATCTGTGAAACATGGTGGAGGGGGTGTTATGGCTTGGGCCTGTATGGCTGCCAGTGGAATGGGCTCACTTGTCTTCATCGATGATGTGACTGCAGACAGAAGTAGAACAATGAATTCTGAAGTCAACAGAAATATTTTATCTGCTCAGATAAAACCAAATGCCTTCAAACTCATTGGACGGCACTTCATCATGCAACAAGACAATGACCCGAAACATACTGCTAGAGCAACAAAGGGGTTTTTGACGGCCAAAAAGTGGAAAATCCTTGACTGGCTGAGTCAATCAACGGATCTGAATCAAATTGAACATGCATTTTACATGCTGAAGAGGAGACAAGGCAAAAAGTCCCTGAAACAAGGAACTTCAGGAACTGAAGATGGCTGCAGTACAGGCCTGGCAGAGCATCACCAGGGAAGATATCCAGCGTCTGGTGATGTCTATGCGTCGCAGACTTCAAGCAGCCATTGCATGCAAAGGATATGCGACCAAATATTTAAAATGACTACTTTGTTCTACATTATGTTAAACTGTCCAATATTTTTGATGCCCGAAAATGGGGGGACTATGTACAAAAGGTTCTATCATTTCTAAATGGTTCATCCGATATGGATGAAAATACCCTCAAATTAAAACTGACAGTCTGCACCTCAACTTCATTGTCATTGTATCCTTTCAAACTCAAAGTGCTAGAGTACAGAACCAAAATAACAAAAAATGTGTCACTGTCCAATGAATTATGGTGCTCACTGTATGAATAAAATTAAAAGTCTTCAAAAAGATAAAGTTTACATAAAACATATCTGCATCAGGCACTACGCCTTAAAACATTAGCCTTCAGAGCTGAGAAAACGATCAAGCAAGTTCTTGGAAAAGCACCACTCGTTTTAATATGGTTGCATAACCACACCTCTGTTGCAGAAAAACTAAGATTTGCCTTATAAAACTAAATAGAATAACTGCCACATTTTTCTCCGAATGGTTTTAGGCTAAAAGACTAAATAGTAAACAAAAGCATTTCTAGCACGCCAAATTTTCTAGATTCAAAAGTGCATAGCAAATTAAACATAGCTAGCTTGCAAGCTAGAAGTTCACGGAAATACTCACCGGAGATTCACGCAAATAATGGCCAAAAGAAAATCGCAAAACTTAAACAAAAAGGCTTCTGGTGATCGTTAGTCATTAAACCGCTGATTGCGTTTCTGCAACATATTTTGCAACTAGGAAAATCGTTCTGGAGTGGTCATGTTTCTCTCATTTAAAACAACATGGAGGACCGAAGGTCCAAAACTTTTTCTTCTTCAGAGCAAAAAGGAGCTCTGTTATAACTGCCATGGTAGAGCGCCCTCTAGCAGTATGACAGAATTCCCACAAGAGGTTAACGCATAATGCTGCACGTTTCATGTTTACACCTGCTACAGAAGAAAGTTATACAAGGAGAAGAAGGGGAAAAGGCAGAAGTCATTTGATTTGCATTGATGAAGCTGATGAAGAAATGGACTGAGTGATAAAAGAGAAAGAGAAGGAGAAGGTGAATGAAAATAACTGAGGCAGGGGTATTCGCTTAACTACTCCTTGCGGCTGTTTATATTATGAAAGAGTCTTTGTCACTGTTGAGATCATGTGAGAGACACCTGCTGCACGTATCCAAAATGTTTTTCCCCTTTGTGTACCCACAATAACATAGCGAAAGTGTACCACAATAACACAGGGAAATCTGTAGTTTTTTAATTCCCCACAGGCCCCAAAATTAGCTAATTCTAGAAGCGATGCACGCTTGTACAGTTATATTTGTTAATTTATTGCTGTCATCCATTGTATGAGTGATGAAGTTCAATAATTGTTAGCCAATGTCAATGTCTGCTAGCTACGTTGCCTGGCTGTAACATTAGCTCAGATAATGGACTGAGTCAATAAAGCAACAACAATTAAATTATGTGGAAATGAACAGCATTAGCGTGGCCTGCATTGTATGTTAGGTCATCATTCTTTGTTTCTATAAGCTCCTCTTTAAAAAGTAATGAGATGTCTTATTCACTAACGGGAGATGCCACTGTATTTTCATTGTGTGTCTTCTCTCCTGCCAGTAGTTGCAAAGTACATTACTACATTAATGATGCTACACTTTAATGGCATATAGGAGAGGTGCTGGCTATCCCACTGTAACTCCACAGGGTTGGATGGAGGAGGTGCTGGCTCTCCCATTGTAACTCCACAGGGTTAGATAAGGGAGATACTGGCTCTCCCACTGTAACTCCACAGGGCTAGATAGGGGAGGTGCTGGCTCTCCCACTGTAACTCCACAGGGCTGGATGGAGGAGGTGTTGGCTCTCCCACTGTAACTCCACAGGGCTGGATAAAGGAGGTGCTGGCTCTCCCACTATAACTCCACAAGGTTGGACAGAGGAGGTGTTGGCTCTCCCACTGTAACTCCACAGGGCTGGATGGAGGAGGTGCTGGCTCTCCCATTGTAGCTACCACAGGACTGTGGAGGAGGTGTTTGCTCTCCCACTGTAACTCCACAGGGCTGGATGGAGGAGGTGCTGGCTCTCCCACTGTAACTCCACAGGGCTGGATGGAGGAGGTGCTGGCTCTCCCACTGTAACTCCACAGGGCTGGATGGAGGAGGTGCTGGCTCTCCCACTGTAACTCCACAGGGCTGGATGGAGGAGGTGCTGGCTCTCCCATTGTAGCTACCACAGTACTGTGGAGGAGGTGTTTACTCTCCCACTGTAACTCCACAGGGCTGAATGGTCCTTGCTCTGTAGAACAGGGTGGAAAAGGCATCAGCACTGCTTGCTGCTTGCTTGTGCACATGCAGCAGTTGTTTCCTGCACAGATCCTGGTGAGTGTATCAATAAGAGATGATTCAGTTGTTTCCTGCACAGATCCTGGTGAGTGTATCAATAAGAGATGATTCAGTTGTTTCCTGCACAGATCCTGTTGCCTGCACAGATCCTGGAGAGTGTATCAATAAGAGATGATTCAGTTGTTTCCTGCACAGATCCTGGTGAGTGTATCAATAAGAGATGATTCAGTTGTTTCCTGCACAGATCCTGGTGAGTGTATCAATAAGAGATGATTCAGTTGTTTCCTGCACAGATCCTGGTGAGTGTATCAATAAGAGATGATTCAGTTGTTTCCTGCACAGATCCTGGCGAGTGTATCAATAAGAGATGATTCAGTTGTTTCCTGCACAGATCCTGGTGAGTGTATCAATAAGAGATGATTCAGTTGTTTCCTGCACATATCTTGGTGAGTGTATCAATAAGAGATGATTCAGTTGTATACGACAAATATTAACAGATGGAAAATTAAAGGGCTTTATGAGAGAGACATATGGGGAGGCCACATCAGCCTTGTGCTGCTTCCAAATGTCTGATCCTTTAAGTGAGCGCAGAACATTGGGTAACACACCGGTTCTGCTGGCACTGATCTCACTGGATCATCACACTGACAAGGTCCTTCCCTGCTCCACACCTTTTACATAACAATCAAATCACCGCCAAATCAGAACATTCACACCTTTTACGTAACAATCAAAGCACCGCCCAATCAGAACACTGACACTTTTTACATAACAATCAAATCACCGCCCAATCAGAACACTGACACCTTTTACATAACAATCAAATCACCCCCCAATCAGAACACTGACACCTTTTACATAATCAAATCACCACTCAATCAGAACACTGACACCTTTTACATAACAATCAAATCACCGCCCAATCAGAACACTGACACCTTTTACATAACAATCAAATCACCCCCCAATCAGAACACTGACACCTTTTACATAATCAAATCACCACTCAATCAGAACACTGACACCTTTTACATAACAATCAAATCACTGCCCAATCAGAACACTGACACCTTTTACATAACAATCAAATCACTGCCCAACAGAACACTGACACCTTTTACATAACAATCAAATGGCCGTCCCAGGACCCTTCCCCACGCAGAAAACACATCTTCCATCTGCATAACAGCAGGGGGGAGAGCCATGCTGAATCCCCACAACCACCCTATCTACTCAGGGCTTGTTTGTGCTATCTCTCTATCTACCCAGCCTTCTATCTATCTATTTATCCATCCATTTCGCTCTTGTTCTGCTTCACTCAGTGGGAAAACAGAAGCCATCCATCAGATCTGCGGCACACTGTGATCAGCTGTCAGTGCTGGGAGGGGGAAGAGTAAGCCGGTCTTCAGCAGAGACGAGTTTCTCTGGATTCTAATCGTCCCGACAAACCTGACCCCTCCCACACAGGAGCCCCGCCCAAAGTGGCCGGGCGCACCTGGAGCAGGTACCGACCTGTGCCCGCCGCTCTTTCTGGACCAGGTTCTTGCCAAGTGCCAAGCCCGTATTGTGGAGGATACCAACAGGAAGTGGAGATAGGGGTAAATCCAGACAGAAGTCAATAGTTTCTGTAATCATGATAATAAACATCATCTTAGCAGGGATTTCCTTTATCTTGGCCTGTAAGAGTATACTGGTGGGTTAGACAGGAGTGCACGCCAGGCACTATTACATTAATAAAGAGGCAGGACTCCTATCTATCAACAGGAGCTATAACAGTCTCCCACCTCATCTTCACTGACTAACCAGTGAACTAATGATCTCAACTTTTGTAATCAAAAGTTTGTGTATGTGTGTGTTTTCAAAGTGTATGTGAAGTGATTCATTTTATACTTATTTTATAACCAATGTTTTCTATATTTCTGTAGGTTGTAACTACAGTATTTCCCCCACTCTTTTTTTTCCAGAAGTTGAGGAAGTTAATTTAGTAAAACAAATATGAATATTCATAATGAATATAAAATGTATGTTCATAATGTAAAATATTTACGCACAGGCTGTCCATAATATAAGCGCAGCAGGCTAGCGCGAGGCCGGTCTGAGACGCGCTCACGTGATGGCCCAGCGTCTCCAGAGCTGCTGACCAGAGCTTATCGCCTGCAGACATCTGGCTCTGCAGCTTAAAACATTCTTATTTACTGAGTGGCAGAGGAGAAATAAATAAATGTGTTAATATTGTGGGAAGGCTGGTCTGCGAGCTCCTGCTGTTTGCTTTTGCCGCGATGATGTCATTTATCACACGGTGACAGCTGCACACAAGCGCTGGGAACCGGGACCACTCCGACACACAGACACACACCATCCCAACAAGCGCCCAGTGTGCAAACACACACACACACACACACACACACACCATCCCAACAAGCGCCCAGTGTGCAAACACACACACACACACACACCATCCCAACAAGCGCCCAGTGTGCAAACACACACACACACACACCATCCCAACAAGCGCCCAGTGTGCAAACACACACAAACACACACACACACCATCCCAACAAGCGCCCAGTGTGCAAACACACACACACACACCATCCCAACAAGCGCCCAGTGTGCAAACACACACACACACACACACACACACACACACCATCCCAACAAGCGCCCAGTGTGCAAAAACACACACACCATCCCAACAAGCGCCCAGTGTGCAAGCACACACACACACCGTCCCAACAAGCGTCCAGTGTGCAAACACACACACACCGTCCCAACAAGCGCCCAGTGTGCAAACACACACACACACACACCATCCCAACAAGTGCCCAGTGTGCAAACACACACACACACACACCATCCCAACAAGCGCCCAGTGTGCAAACACACACACACACACCATCCCAACAAGCGTCCAGTGTGCAAACACACACACACACACACACACACACACACCATCCCAACAAGCGTCCAGTGTGCAAACACACACACACACACACACACACCATCCCAACAAGCGCCCAGTGTGCAAACACACACACACACCATCCCAACAAGCGTCCAGTGTGCAAACACACACACACACCATCCCAACAAGCACCCAGTGTGCAAACACACACACACACCATCCCAACAAGCGACTTTTTCTTTGGCCAGGCAGTGTATATGTTGATGTTTGAGTATGGGAGCAATAGGCTACTATAGGCAGCGGGGAGCACTCAGTGTTATCCATGTCTTTGTATACATTCTTTTTTTTTTAGACAAAATATAGGCCATTTCTACAAGACAAGTATCAAAGATGAGACTAAGAAATGTAGAAATTTGACTTGTATTAAAACAAAGTTCTTTCCAGCCCGCTTCCTGTCATTTTCGGATTTCACACTACTTTCGATTGAACTTTAATCGACAGGAATGTCCTAGAACTGTACTGATCATTTATAATCGTTGCAAAGACATTAATCTTGTTTGTGGGTGACAAATATTTATTCTAATATGTGTATATATTTTTTAAATAAGCAAAAACCTGAAAGTGTGAGGAGAGTCGCTGGTGGAGTCAGTCCAGATTGAGTGGGGAAACAGCAAATTTGTCAGAGTTCTATCTACTGCGCCCTGTCTCCTGCGTACAGTGCACTGGCCGAAGTGTGCTGTTTAACGTGCACTGTTTAGCAGTCCGCGAAAAATATCCGCCATACTATTTTACAACCGCACTGTGGAAGTGCTGCCATATCCGCGGTTTTACAGCTAAATCTGGATACTTTCACAGTGCAGTCACGGGTAAAAATGAAAAGTCGCAAAGCACGCACTTATGTTAAAAAGTAAAAATTCTATTTAAAATACGTTGGTTTCAGTAAAAAATATATTTTGGGCTAGTTTTGAGTCGCCATTTGGCCGGAAAGTCTCTGGCAAGATCTGGCAACCCTGCGCCCCACTCTTCCATGCTGCCATGTCACGTGTTGTTTTTGTTGTATTTGAAGGAAAACATCAGCGAAGCTGTGCCTCATTTTTTTAAAACGAAGCTTCACGTCATATTTATGTGACCAAAATGTTCGTGTACTTCTTGAAAAGTGTGCTCCCGAATGTACTCAGCGAAACTCCGGAAGTAAGTCTGTCATCCGGGTGTTTGAAGAATACTGTAATTTAAAAAATGTTTTGCGTACTCTACGACTTTCTCGCCCTATCTATTCACCAAGGCTACTCAACAGTTTGGAAGAGTGCTGATTCGGACACGGCCCACGTTTACAGCGCAAATCGCACCGCAACATTTGGCGAGTTGCTAATTTCGGGGCTTTCCCCAATGCGTGCATAATCATAACCTATTCAAAAGCCAATCAACCATTTCCATGGATCATATGCGGTCCAATTTGACTTTGAAATAAATCCCCCAAGCAGGAAAAAATTATACTTTGCATTTATTGCTCATTGTCTTTTTTATAATGTTAATTCTTGTATTTCCTTCTGTTTTTAATTGTTTATGGCTGTTATTATACTGCACTGTTGTCCCACGGGTACTGTATTATTTCTTATGCCGTCCGTAGTGAGAATGAGACAAACTTGGTGTGTACATTCACTCTTATTGCATGTGTAGCAATAAAAACATACATCTTAACTCAATTACATTCAATTAAATCAATGCAAAATAGATAGCCTATCGTCTTCCAGAATCCTAAAGACGACTAATAATGGCGAGGAAAATGGGATATGTTGCATGGGAAAAATTGGAAATAGATAAATGATTAAATGCATGGTAGGGCCGAGAAAATAGGAAAAGTAAGGAGTCAAAAAATAAAAAGAGCCAGTAAATGATAAATGGTAGAGTAAAATTAATTATTTTAAAATTTATTTTAATGACTGATTGGAGGCTAAGGAAATGATTAAAAACGTTTAATTTTTCACAGTCCAGATAACCTATTAGTGACTTCTGTCACCTTTAGGATTCCATAGGAAATTGACAGTGGGTGGACTCGTTCTGCAAACGGGAGGGCTCCCAACCATGACCGAATGGGCGTGTTCTGCTATCGTTTTTTAACTAAACCACATGATGCAGGATAGCCCGACATGGTCAAAACGAGTCCAGTGCACACGGCTCTTAAAAGGACTGAAAAGAGGTTATTTGATTTGCTGTGGCGCAGCTGAATCACATCCACTGATACATATTCAGCATAACCCAGCCCATTTTCAACCTGCGCAGCGCGCTGTGAGGTGTGGGCTCCTCGCCTCTGGTCCGCTAAATTCAGTAGCCACGCCCAGTGCGCCATACGCTACGCCATTGACTATGATGGCTCGCCGCACGCCATGGACTTGCCGGAAAATAGATCCCTTAACCTGATTCTCATGTATTACTGCTCGACAGATAATTTATACAACTTGACATGGTTTTTAACCTATTATTATCCAATTTTTGCTCTCCAAACATCTTAAAATGCACATGTTTAGATCAGGGAAATAAAAAATTTTGGGGGGGGGGGGGGTGGCCATGCCCCCGGACCCCCCTAGCAGGCTCGGTTTTTGGACCTCAGTATTTTTTTAATCCTGGGTACGGCCCTGCACAGCACTTGTACATAGACACACAGTCATACAATACATTCATTACACATGCACATATGAGTATGTGCATGCACTCACATGCAGAATAAAAACCATCCACACATGCACAAATGCTTATATAATCATACAAACACTTGCACACGTGTCTATACATTCACACATAATCTCACACAGGTATATACATATATACACAGATTTACTCATATAAAAGTAATTTACCTGCTTTTCTTGTAAAAAAATAAGCAATACAATTTGCTTATTATCTTCACGTGTGTCTGTGTATGTGTGCATATGCATATGTGTGCCTGTGCATGTGTGTGTGTGTGTGTGTGTGTGTGTGTGTGTGTGTGTGTGCATATGTGTGTGTGCCTGTGTGTGTGTGTGCATATGTGTGTGTGCCTGTGTGTGTGTGCATATGTATGCGCATGTGTGTTGTTGGTGATTTATGCGTGTGAGAGCACTGAGATGGGGGCTGACATTTTCCCGCTGTGGTGTAGCCCAGTTCTGGCTCCATGCTTCATTTCATGGTGCTCCCAACGCGAGGCCCATCCCAACAAAAATAGCCTGATCTGTTTAAAATATAAAAAGTGCAAATGAACCCACGTCAGGTGCCCTTTTCCACTCTCACACCTCCCTCCCCGCATGCTTTTACAGTTTCTTACTGCAGCCTGTGTGTGTGTGGTGTGTGTGTGTGCACGTGTCTGCGTGCGTGTATGTTCAACCATACGCATGGTGTTAACCAATTGCTTGTACATATGCAGCTAAGCGCGTGTCCAGGTTTGCATGCATGTGACTATGTGACTGTGAGTGTGTGCATCTGTTACTGCACACTCATGTTGGTAAACGTGCACATGTGTGAATGCGTCTGTGTTACTGCGTGCACATGCTGTTAAGTGAGTGTGTGCATGTGCCAACTCACTTACCAGCAAGAAGTAACATGCAGTAACACAGAGATATAAACATGCTTACCGGTATGAGCATGCAGTGATACAGAGAGGCATGCATATGCATTAGTTTACCAGCTTGTGTACACCTCAACTGTAAGAAAGAAATTGAAGCTCTGGAAAAAGTTCAAAGAAGGGGAGCTACATTGCTTATGAAATGTAAAAATTATGAGGAGACACTTAAAGGGATAGTTCGGAATTTTGGACATAATGTCTCAATTACGACTTACCCATGATGTCATTGATTGATGGAAACCATTTTCAGTTAATTCCATGCTGTCCCTTCTTTTGGACATACACACGTTGCTAATGCTAGCGCAACTCTAAGGTAACGGTAGCATCCACTACCAAATGCACTTAAACACTCCACAGTGCACCCAAAGCAAATAAAATACAACGACAGTCTATCGGGTTATTTTGAGTGTTTATACCATCATTTTTGAAGTCAAACTATCGTTGAATCCTTTACTTTGTGCTGACCTATATTCTCTGTGGACGTACTTTGTTGTTGTAGTCGACCAGTGCCGGCAATACATTCGTAGGTAACGTAAAGTATCGCTCCCCAGATAGACTGCCGTCATATTTTATTTGCTTTGGGTGCACTGTGGAGTGTTTAGGTGCGTTTGGTAGTGGATGCTACCGGTTACCTTAGAGTTGCGCTAGCATTAGCAACATGTGTATGTCCAAAAGAAGGGACAGCATGGAATTAGCTGAAAATGGTTTCCTACTACATCATGGGTAAGTCGTAATTGAGACATCCAAAATTCCGAACTATCCCTTTAATCTCTTCAAGTTTAGTAAAAGAAGAATAAGGGGAATTTGGCTGAGGTTTGTAAACTCATAAACAAACTGAACTTACTGTGTACAATCGATTTTCCAGGTTGAGTTCTGTCAGTAGAACAAGGGGGCGTAGGTGGAAAATTACAAAAGGTAAATTCTGCACAATGTCATGAAGTATTTCTTTACAGAGGGAGTTGTCAGCTGCGTGAATTGTCAGAAAGCACAGAGACAAGTGTGAGAGTGGAGCAGTGAGTATTACAGACTGCACTGGATGCAAGGCCCTGCATTTAACATGTGCACACAATCTCTCAGGGACATGTGCATTCCACCATGCAGTTACACACATGCACACACACACACACACCACACACTTACTGCAGAGCAACATGTTCACACACTAACAGTCACTTACAATAACACAGAGATGCATTCATGCATATACACGTTTATCATGCATATACACATATATGCATATACACATATACACGTTTATCATGCATATACACGTTTATGAGTGCAATAATACAGAGATACATGTACATACATACAGTATACCAGTGGTCCCCAACCCTGTTCCTGGAGATCTGTCATCCTGCAGGTATTCATTTTCAAAACCTGCCTAAGTGCATTTGATTGAATCTAGGGGGATGTTATTTAATTTCAATGCTAGTTATTTCTGTTTTCTTTACCTTAAAAATACAATTTCTATCTACTAATACTATTTTCATCTGCGCATGTAAAAAATGTCAATGAATTCTTATTGAGATGCATGTAAGATGATCTGCAAACACATAAATAGACTGTTTGTGATGACAGAGGTTCTTGCTGGACTGGGCCTTTCACGTCCTCCGCACATTATCCTGCTGTTTATCGATATCAATCTCACAGATGCTGATGTAGGCGCCACGCATTGACAAATCAAGCACTGCTGAAATTTGTTGGATGGTCATGTGCTGAGCGTTTGAGAGAACAGCGACATCTCACAGCAGCAGTGACTTGTAATTGACATTAATTTTACCCTGATTGCAATTATTTTAATTATCTTACTGGGTTATAGCTTTACAGTCAACATCCATAAACAAAATTTCACTTCAGGAAGCTGCTAGGTTTATCCCTGAATTGAATTACTGTTCTGATGGAAGTGTGATGCTTTACCTGCACTTCACTAGAATAAATGGTTGTGGAAACAAAAGAAATTGTGCTCTATGAATGGTGATTTTATATATATTAACAGAACTCATACTATCAGTGATACTAACAGAACCCATTCTATCAGTGATACTAACAGAACACATACTATCAGTGATACTAACAGAAACCGTACTATCAGTGATAATAACAGAACCCATTCTACCAGTGATACTAACAGAACTCGTACTATCAGTGATACTAATAGAACCCATACTATCAGTGATAATAAGAGAACCCACTCTATCAGTGATAATAACAGAACCCGTAGTATCAGTGATACTAACAGAACCCGTACTTTCAGTGATACTAACAGAACCTGTACTATAAGTGATACTAACAGAACCCATACTATCAGTGATACTAACAGAACCCACTCTATCAGTGATACTAACAGAACCCACTCTATCAGTGATACTAACAGAACCCATACTATCAGTGATACTAACAGAACCCGTACTATCAGTGATACTAATAGAACCCATACTATCAGTGATACTAACAGAACCCACTCTCTCAGTGATACTAACAGAACCCATACTATCAGTGATACTAACAGAACCCGTACTATCAGTGATACTAATAGAACCCATACTATCAGTGATACTAACAACCCACTCTCTCAGTGATACTTACAGAACCCGTACTATCAGTCATACTAACAGAACCCACTCTATCAGTTATAATAACAGAACCCATACTATCAGTGATAATAACAGAACCCACTCTATCACTGATACTAACAGAACCCACTCTCTCAGTACATTCGGCAGCACACTTTTCAAGAAGTACACAAACATTTTGGTCATATAAATATGATGCAAAGCTTCATTTATAAAAAATGAGGCGCAGCTTCGCTGACGTTTTCCTTCTAATACAACAAAAACAACAAAATAGTATGGCGGATATTTTCCACGGACTGCTAAACAGTGCACATTAAACAGCACACTTTTGCCAGTGCAGTGTACACAAGAGACAGGGCGCAGTAGATAGGGCTCTGATTCAGACACAGCCAGAGTGTTGTTATCGCTGAGGAGTCAGTGGGAACAGGACGTGATGTCATCACTGTAGGGTGCAGCATGGATGGGGAAGGAGTAGCAGGTTAGGTTGAAAAAAAGACGTCTCCGGCCTGCAGATTCACCCCATCCGCCTACTCCCACCCAGACCAGCAGGAGTGCAGTGGATGCTCCGTTAACCACCATGGGCAATTTGAAGGACTAACAGTAGAGTCATTAGGACTGAAATTGTTGAGTTATTTATTAAGCTATTAAATCCTTTGACCAATAAGTTCAGCTGAAAGTCATGTTTCTCTCCTGTTTGTAAATTCAAAACACAACAAGTATTTAATGTATTTTTAACGTCTTAAAAATGGGAAGTAGTTCACACATCCTCAAAACACCTGACCACAGGATTGAGATGGACCTCAGAACTTCGGGAGTTTCATGGCAACTGTCATTGGCTGGAGGCAATGATTCACCAGCCGTCATCATGCAACTCTGAATCTTCACATTCTAATCAAATGTTCCCTCCAGCATTACACATGTTAAACAAAATGCAATAAGAACGAATGAACAAGTTGTGAAAATAATGCAAGATAATTTGTTTTGTCCATTCATCGGATGTCATTTAATTGGAGGGATACCCAGTAATAGATCTCAGCACATCACCAAGCAGCAGCCCTCTGCTAGTGAAAGCAGCTCCTGTAACTAATATAAAATTGTAAACTTTAATGAAATACAAATTGCCAGTACAATGAAGTGGCACAGCAATAGATTAGGCTCAGCAAGACAAGCGGAGAGAGCTTTCAAAATAAATTTTCTTCAAAAATGAGAATTGCAGAAAGTGACGCGGCCAAGCGTGGGGCTCCCGTTACCGCTTAGAAGCGTGGCTAAACGTCTTCTGTTTTTCCTTTGGCTTGAATGCTGAACGGCGCCACTGTGTAACTATAGTACTTCAGCTCAATAGTAATTATTCTGTCCAAGTGTTAGATAATGGCGTCATCCCTGCAGCTGTGCATATGTCTATAAATCATTAATGTACCCAGTTAGTTCCAGCACAGCCCTAAATGGCGGATGGTCTCCAGCAGAAACTCTATGGAGATGACGATTTGACTTCAGTGAGAGGCGGGAAAAAAATTAAGGAGGGAAATTTGCAGACGATGTTTGGTTTTTGTAAGACCCACGCCCAGACACCTATTATTTGTCATTAAGCTTTATGCAGAAACTCCCCGGTGTTTTTTTTAATGATGCCTGCCGGTACCAAACAGTGGCGCTTTTTATTTTTACTACAGTATTTCAGATGCTAAGGAGAACATGACAGTGGGAATGAGGCCAGGACCCCTGTAGATGTCTTCTGAGGGGCCACAGAGTTTTAATTGGCCCATCTCTCCCACCGTCTCTCTGTTCTACGGTGGAGTCGTTCCACTTTCACAGCCAACGCTCTGTACAGCAACAACTGTTTTTGTTTGGTTTGCTCCTGAAGGAGTTTTTTTTCCCACAGTGTGCGCGAGAGTAAAGCGCATGTGTTCATGTATATGTGTGTGAGAAAACACTCCTCCTGTGTCCAGACCTTTTACCACACAAGCACACACTTTAGAGAAACAGCAAATACAGAGACTGGAAAAACCCCCTAACCCCTGCTATTATACAATGGAAATATGTAACAATGAGCATAGCTGTGACCCTGGCCATCACTGCCAACAGCCATCTCTGTGGGGCACTACCATGACCAACTCTATGTGACCATGGCCATCACTGCCACCATTACATGACATTCATTTGGCAGACGCTTTCATCCAAAGCGACGTACAATAAGTGCATACCGAAGGTCATTGAAACGACTGCAAACAGGTCAGATAATGTACAGTTCTGTCATAAAGTAGCAGCTATCCATAGACGTGAACATTCAGTCTAGTTCACACAGTAAGCTATGGCTGAATGTTAAAGCAGCCATAGATTAAGGCAGTAAGACACAATAAACTACGCCTGTTATACAGTGCAATGTCCCCGTTAAGGTGAAGACCACCGAGCCAGCACCACTGGGGAGGGGGAGATGTACCTGGCAGGTGGGGCCAGGGAAGGAGCAAAATTTGGCAAAGAGTAAAGAGCCAGTAATCCTCTTCCTGTGAGGCCAACTCAAAGACAGTTATATGTTTACGAGTCTGTTGTGATAATGTGTGCCCTGCTTGCTTTTTCACGAGCTCAGCCTGTGTGGCAAGCAGAAGCACAGCCATTGTACAAACAGGCCAGTGTAAACAGGCCCCACATATAGATGTGACATCACCAGCACACGTATAGCTGTGGCATCACGAGCAACACATATAGATGTGACATCACCAGTACATGTACAGTTGAAGTTGGAAGTTTACAGGTTGAAGTAATTAAAACTCATTTTTAACCACTCCACAGATTTCATGTTAGCAAACTATAGTGTTGGCAAGTCAGTTAGGACATCTACTTTGTGCATGACACAAGTAATTTTTCCAACAATTGTTTACAGACAGATTATTTCACTTTTAATTCACTACATCACAATTTCAGTGGGTCAGAAGTTTACATCCACTAAGTTGACTGTGCCTTTAAACAGCTTGGAAAATTCCAGAAAATCATGGCTTTAGAAACTTCTGATAGGCTAATTGACATTATTTGAGTCAATTGGAGGTGTACCTGTGGATGTATTTTAAGGCCTACCTTCAAACTCAGTGCCTCTTTGCTTGACATCATGGGAAAATCAAAAGAAATCAGCCAAGACCTCAGAAAGAAAATTGTGGACCTTGTGGAAAAGTCTGGTTCATCCTTGGGAGCAATTTCCAAATGCCTGAAGGTACCACATTCGTCTGTACAAACAATAGTACGCAAGTATATATATCATGGGACCACGCAGCCGTCATACCGCTCAAGAAGGAGACACCTTCTATCTCCTAGAGATGAACGTGCTTTCGTGCGAAAAGTGCGAATCAATTCCGGAACAGCAAAGGACCTTGTGAAGATGCTGGAGGGAACAGGTACAAGGTATCTATATCCACAGTAAAACTAGTCGTATATCGACATAACATGAAAGGCTGATCAGCAAGGAAGAAGCCACTACTCCAAAACCGCCATAAAAAAGCAAGACTACAGTTTGCAACTGCACATGGGGACAAAGATCTTACTTTTTGGAGAAATGTCCTCTGGTCTGATGAAACAAAAATTGAACTGTTTGGCCATAATGACCATCGTTATGTTTGGGGGAAAAAGGGTGAGGCTTGCAAGCCGAAGAACACCATCCCAACCGTGAAGCACGGGGGTGGCAGCATCATGTTGTGGGGGTGCTTTGCTGCAGGAGGGACTGGTGAACTTCATAAAATAGATGGCATCATGAGGAAGGAAAATTATATGGATATATTGAAGCAACATCTCAAGACATCAGCCAGGAAGTTAAAGCTTGGTCGCAAATGGCTCTTCCAAATGGACAATGACCCAAAGCATACTTCCAAAGTTGTGGAAAAATGGCTTAAGGACAACAAAGTCAAGGTATTGGAGTGGCCATCACAAAGTCCTGACCTCAATCCAATCGAAAATTTGTGGGCAGAACAGAAAAAGTGTGTGCGAGCACACGTATAGACGTGACATCACCAGCAGTTGCTCTCCTCTCTCCTCCTCAAATGCAGTACACAAACAGGCTAGAGCTGAGGCTAATTAGAGTACTGGGCAATGGGAGAGAGAGAATAAATAACCAAGAGGGACATAAGAAGAGAGGGATGATGGGAGGACAAAGGAGGGGGGGGGGGGGGATTATGGAGAGCTGTTTTAACTTTAATTCCAGGTATTTCTTATGTCAGAAATTCTATTTTACTTGTTCTTTTCAAGAATTAAATTACTAATATATGTTCTAAGGTTAATGAGCTTCATTTTTTAATGTGGGCCTGAAGGTGTGGCACCATTTATATAATGAGTTATAATATTTAAACTAATGGCAGTTAGATCATTTAATAATCTAGATAACTACAAGTTCAGCTAATTAGGCCCATACATTAACTGGTGTTTGCTGTGGTTACTAGATGACTACTAGATATGCCATTAAAACCACCAATAGCAATCTATGTTTGAATTAGCATTCTCTCATTTTCTTGCATTGGTTATTTCCTTAACATTAGTGGGTTACTGCACCGGTGTCGTTTAATGACATAATGAGCTAATATCTGAAAAATGGGAGCTGTGTCTTAAATTATGTACTATATGTAGTGTTTGTACTGTTCATTAGCATGTACTTCAGAATAGTATGAACATTTATGCACAGTATAGAAAACTGCAATACACCTAAAAGACCCAGATGGCTGACTAAAATCACCATATGGTCAGCAAAAACAAATTTAAAGCCTGTTATTGCATGTTGCTTTACTTGTTGTGTTGAAAAGCTGATAAAGTAAACTGTATTTATTGTACAGTTGATTGAAGGCGGAGAACCTTGGGCTTGGGTCTGGTCATGTCTTAAAAGCTATAGATACATCTATATCTAGGGTGCGTCCCAATACTCAAAAAATCCACCCTCCTCTCCTGCGTACCCTGGAAAACAGTCTTTGTGTCTTAATCTAATGTTGCTGATTTGGCTACATATTACTTACTAATAGTTACAATTTGATTAATGTCTCGAAACCATTTCTACTGATTATGTCTTACCGTCAATTTCCCGGATTGTTCAATATAACGCCCGTTCGCAAACTATGTCGTTTTTCTGGACCAGCTTCTAGTATATTTTACGTTTTAGTATTTTTTTTGTGAACATACCAGCGTTGGCACTGTTTAAAAACTCCACGTCCCATAATTCCGTCCGAACATGCAGCCTTGTCTCCAGACGTTGTCATATAACGTTAGCCAGCAGTAGCACACAGCTCCGTTTTTAAACACTTTTTTCTAACGTTAGCTCGCTAGCTTGAAGGACTAAAATCTAGAATTGCTTTATGTGGTTAACCGTAGCGCAGTTTCTGACCTTGTCGGGCGGGCTTCTCTACTTAGCAAGCTAATGTTCAGCAGCAGTAGCCTACTCCCATCTGCCACAGTCAGACAGACGAGATGATGAACTACATTCATTAATGTGTTGCACAATATCTCCTTGTACCACACATGCTAATCCAGGAATGTTTCGGCTCATTCTATGAATCAGATTTCAAGAAATAGTCGATAGTCTTCGAAGCCCATTCTATCTTCCATACGGAATTTACTTCCGAAACCAGACTCCGCCCACGACTGATGTACTCACTTGAGTACTCTATAAAGCTGCATATTGATAAATGGCATGCATCAATTTCTCCCCGATTTTGTAAGCTATGCTTTCTGATTTGGGAAGAGCTACTCTGCAGTGGAGGTGTGAATCTGGGGACTTGTTGCAAATATACGACAAATGTTTTTTTTTTTGTTTGTTTTTTTTTAGCTTGCACCACCGTGGTATTTTGACACACCCATCTGCGATAATCTCTGCCACGTGTTACCAGATTTCCTCCAATGAAACCCATCATTTCCAGTATTTTTTGCCACATGTTAAAAAAATCTCTCTTTACATTGACCCAGATCATCAAGCTTTAACATATGATTTTGTAGTGATGCTACAGAAGAAGATATTTTCTTACAGAGTTTGCAGCTGGATGTACTATCAGTGCTACCGTGTGTTGTACTTGTATTTTGCACAAGGTTAATTCAAATAAACATGCTATTTTTAAGTGCTATTCATTCCAAATGTCCTAATTTAATCAACACTTAGAAATGTCTAATTTCTGCAGGTAAAGTGAGACAGAGAGCCCTATTTCTAACATAAGTGCAAACATGCCTGGGTGCAAGTAGAATTGTTAGTTCCGTCTCCTGAAAACCGCTTGGTCTTTTGGTAATTATTACAAAGCAACATAATGAGTAATAAGTAGCATGAGAGAGAAGAAAATGGCAATAATCATTGATTGAAGTTGCGTCATGTGGGCACTTTGCTTTTTTTTAAAATTATATTTTTTACCTGTGTGTCCTGAAATGGCTACTATGAACAATAAACAGATATTATCACTGGTTAAAATGCTTTGGTCTTGTTGGAGTAGATATTGACCAATGGGCAGACTTGATCATTCTGGAACTGGAGGCAGGAAATTTAAGAAAACAAGCAAGAAACGTAACACACGTTTGGAGATTTATTGTGTGGCAGTGTGAAGTTGTATCAACATTTTGTTTCCATGAGGTCAAAGGGCACAGTTTGTAAGGAGTGAGAGTCTGAGGTCATTGCAATCGTATCTGTGGGAAACCCTGAAAAACTCCCCACCAAGGCACAACTTGACGGATGGAATCCGTCTATCCCAATATTAGTTTTTTTTTTGTTGCACATTTGAGTTATTGTAGAATCCTGCTAGGTACCTTTAGCTCAATTAACACACTGCTAATAAGCAGTTTTCTGATATGAAGAAGGATATAAAAACTATGCAAACAAAGCTAAAGATTAGTGGTCACTGAAAGGAGATGTTTTTGTGTTCAGAAAGCAGGGAAATTAAATGTTCTGAGGAGATCACAGTTGTAGCTGGTTTGATTTGTGGTGATTTTAAAAGATCTGTATGTTTTAAAGATAAAAGTTGATGGTAACAATACTCTCACCTATTATTGTTTTTCACATTAGTTTGGTTGACAGATAAATAAAATTAGGCAGGGGTTTGTGTAGGGCCCCATTACATTTTCTATTCGGTTAATTGATTAAATGAATAAAGATGTAATGAATTCAATCCTCATAGCACATTATGGGCATTTTGAAATCATTAATTTAATTCCTTTTAATTTTGTGATTGTGACTTTAATTAAAATTTTTAAGAACCCAACCCTGCTACTGGTGAGCTCATTTTGCCTGTAATGAAACCACAGATACATGTACAGTATCAATTTTAAAAGCAGTGTGTGTTGGGAAAGTCCTGACATAAAATTGAAAGACAATGACAGGTGACAGGAGAGGATGGGGAAAGAGAGAGGGGACAGGGGTGAGGGGTGTGCCAAGTGGCTGGGTGAGGCACATGACTTCCAGACTCTCTCACCCAAGTCATGCTGTGATTGGCCGATTGATGATTCATCCAGGTTTCAATAGAACTGCCATTCTGCTAGCTTTTTGCTACCTGGTTACAATCGTATTCTAAATGTAACCCAGTACACCTGTACACATGGATCTGCAGTTCACCTGTACACCTGTAGCCCAAAATACAGACTGAGCCTTGCAGGTGGTATTAATCACAGCCAAACCCAGGACTCAGTTACGGCTTAATCTGATGACATCGCCGCAAGGTTACACGACGTTGATCTGGACTTGGCTCATGTTTCATCGTGAAGAACAATATTTTTTAATTTGCATCGATCTCCCATTATGGATTATTTTCCAAAGAAAAGCAGGGAAAAACTCCACCTGCCCCACAAGTCAAGGTCGCCGTGGCTCGTTTGATTTCTTTCTCCTCATTAGCCTTTAATCAAATTCACTCTTTTTTTTAATGAAAATAATGCAAATATGTATTTTTAATTCTATTGATCAAATAGTCTCCACTGCAATTGCCTTTCCATTAAAAATCACCTATCATTAATTAAGTAGTTTTACTGTTTTACATAAGGCCCAGTGAGGGGAGTGGGCAGCGGGAACAGATCAAACGGTCCCGTCTCTAATAAGGGGCTCCCAAGCCTCTAATTGAAATGCAAAAATGCTGCACTTGGCTCCACCCACAGCTGCTTGCCACTGGCGATGATGAGAGAGGACTCTGCCGTGAGTACTCTGTCGAACACGTTTGTCGAACGGTCAATCTCCCTCCCTCCCTCCCTCCCTCCCTCCCTACCTCCATGCTGAGCACACAAGCCCCTTGCCTGCAAACTCAGAGAGGCAAGCCCCCCCCCCCCCCGCCTTTAAGACTAGATGAACCAAAATGACTTGGTTTAAGTGACCTAAACTGTGATAAACCTTGGTCACCCAGACCAAACTTGTGAAGATGCATCAGAATTCAAGGACTGAGCCTCTTTCCGATGGCTTAACCTCCTAGTTCAACACACACCTGAGGCTAAACCTACAGACCCCAACCTGCTCCTCAGCAAAGAAGCAAAGACCATGCTAACGGCTGAGGACCATTGGTCACCTGTGTGACATAAGGGATCCAAACACGCGATTATCCCACAGGAAAGGTTACCTTTCAGCCAATCAGAGCCAAGCACATTCTGCCTTTATGCACAGAAGACAGTGAGGAAACAGATGAGCATTTCAACATTTTATTACTAAAACAATCTACCAATTCCTGAAGATATGTTCTTTATTGTGTCATGTGCAAGACTGTGATATGTGGCAATGTTATCATCGAAAACATGGTCAACATTACTGACAGCTGCCTGCTTTTAATTATGATGAAAAAAAACTGTCCATAAAAATCACGTTTGAATTGGCAGCTTTTACCTGTAAGTGTCATTTTTAACCTGTGTCATATCTATAAGCATGCTTGCATCAGATGTGCATTAGGGTCGTTTATTTTATTTCCATCTTTTCATCACTAAAAATGTATTCACTTTATTACGACATCATAATAGCAGACGCTAAAGCATTTTTACATGTCTTTATAAACAAGGGTAAAACAGAAAAGGGTTATTGTAATACTGTATTTTTTTTAGCAAGGACATTTCAACAAAGATTTTCAAACCGAATACAGTACAACAGAGAAACCGTTACTAGGTGGGGGGGGGGGGGGGTCTACAGGATACGCCTCGAAATGTGGTTCTTCCCTCCGGACTGGGCTTTGATTAAAATACACAGGAAACAAACAAACAAAATGAATCACGTAATGAGCCCCACCACAGCCATGCATGGGGGAGGGGGCACATTATTGTGTCAGTCAACTTACGGTAGGATAACGTTTATTTTCTACAATATTATTTTCCAAAAGAGAAGTAGAGAGAGAGGGGGGGGGGGGTGGGGCAGAAAAGAGGACCAAAAAAAATCCTTCCGACTTGTCTCTTTGCTGGAAGAGGAAATGGAGAGGTCCCCGCTCTGGAGCGCTCGATCTTCTAGGTTTGCTGCAGTCATCCCTTAACACTCTTTTTTTACACACTGTCCATTTCTCAACAATCCTGAGCTCTACAGACTTTCCAAAGACACTGCCCCCTGCAGGCCCAGCAAAGACAATTGTGCTGGGAATGAGGAAATGGACAGTTGCTAATAATAATAATAATAATAATAATAATAATAATAATAATAATAATAATAACAACAGGAGGAATAGAAAAGGGCTTGAGCTGACTGAGCCCGTGGTTAAGAGGGGAAGAGGGTATGTATGTGCTTTGAGGAAGCTCAGAATCTGGAGGAAGTCCATTTGTTTTTTAAAGGTCCTTTTTTTTTCTCCGCAAACAAGAGTATTAAATGATTTCAAGGTAAGAGAGTAAAAGATTTTTTTTTTCTTTTTTTTTTTTACAAGTTGTCACAGTGAAGTGACAGAGTACCAGTAAGGGACACTATGTATGCGCTCTTTCACTGGGAACAGTGCCCCCCCAAACCCCCCCATCTTGCAGGTAGATTCCGATGGCTTGGGACTCACTCCCCCGAGAGAGTCTGTTGGGGGGGGTGGGGGGGGGGTGATGCTCCGCCCGTCCCATCCTCAGGCTGGGGGTGCTGGAGGAGGGCGTGGCACTCATCTCAGTACATGATAGGGGGCTTGATGTAGGGTCTGTTTTCTGTAGGGAGAAACAGGGAGAGGAGGAGAGCATGTAAAGTCAGAGCCCAGCTTTAAAGGGGTAATAAACACTAAATCACACATTTTCAGTTATAAAGCCGAGTATCTTGTCTCCATTTCATAAATCGCATATATCCTATTGTTAAAAAAAGCCATGCCACATTTTGTGCCAAAAAAGAAGCATTCGCTGCAACCCAAAGTGAAAAGTTTAATTTGAGACACGCACCAATCCGTGACGTGAAAAAAAAGGTAAAAACCTTTTTTTCACGGAAGCAAGTCAACGCCCCATCTTCATTGACGGCTATTCAAACTGTCTCATTTCCCCCCTTGCTGGGTCCACCTACGTGCCCCTCCCGTCTGTGCTTTCTCAATCGAAGTGGGCAAAGACCGAACTGTCAGTCTGAATATGACACTAAGCCCCCCCCCCTCACCATACTAAGGTCTTCTGCTCTGTAATTAGTAGTGTCGGGGTGTCAGTAGGGTGTCCCAGTGTAGGAACAAGCACGCTGTGCGGTAGGAGATGTTGTCCATTGGATGAGACATGAGCGTCGCAAACGTTTTAACGTGCGCAGAGCAAGTTCTGTCAGGAAACTCTTATCATAGCCAACCATGGGCGTCCCATACTCAACCAATCACATGCACACACCTCTAATGGAGCGCCCTTTTTAAGCCAAGAGTCAGTTCTCTCTGTGCTGCTTGAATGCTGATGCGCTGCTCTTTGTTTGCTTACGGCTTGTGTTAAAGGAAATTTGCTGTTACCCTCCACCACCCCAGCTTCCACCTGTTGTTTGGATCTGCTTTATTATGGGGGGTTTCTGGTCATCTCCTGTTTAGCGGGGAGAGAGGCCCGTGCTCCGGAGCAGTACTAAAGCAGATCCATTCACCGCCAAACTAAAATAATTATGCAGTGCATTCATTCATTTAACATGTCATTTAATACGTGAGTTGTCCTGACCGAAATTACTTTTTGAGGTTTTGACTCCACAGCGCTAACTGTAAAGAGCAGGAGGTTTACTGGTGTCCTGGAAAATTTGCTTAATTTTTCACTCCTGTTCAAGCTCAGCTGATGTGCCCCTCATGGAATCACATGGTCTTAAAGATCCTTCTGATCTCTGACAAGAAAAGACCTTAAGCATCATCCAGTGATTGCAGGTGAGCTAACGTTAGCTCTAAATGTGGCCTGGGAGAATACAGGGTTATTTTATTCCTAACTCTACTGTAAAGATTATTCAATTATGTTAATAATATGTTCATCTTCATTTGTCACCTTATTTTGTTAGCTGTCATTTAATTCTGAAAGGTTGAGCTAGTGTTTTATTGTAATGTACTGCATAATGCTAATGTGATATAGTCAATAAGATGATAAGTTGGTAGCATTTAAATATGAGTAAGTGCCCTATTAATGCATACAGTCTGTTAACCTTTCTAAAGGATTAGATCACAGGCCTGGTTTGTGTAAAACTGAGGGATTACTTCCTAATCGCTCCTGAAGCAGTGTTTCTTCAGTGTCTATCTGACACTGACACCTGGTAAACACGCCAACACATTTTCATACAATTTCATCCCAGACTTCAAAGTCACCTGTACCACATTACATGGTACATCTGTCGCAGGTGTGTATTATGTACGATGTACAAACGATAAAATGATTCACACCCTTGATTAAGATGAGCAAAAAGACTGAATAAAATAAACAATGAGCTATAGTTTATGCTGGAAAATGATAAAATTATATTTTTTTCATTCTATATAATTGATCAAAAAATGTTTTTGTTTTTTTTGGCCACAGACACCAGCTGTCGAAGAAGGAAGCTTAGGTTGAAACGGACGTCATACCCAGAGTGAAATATGGTGGTGGATCTCTATTGGGTTGTTCTGCATGTACTGGTCATGGGGCTCTTGTTAAGGTCGTTAGAATCATGAACTCCCCACCCCCCAGTGTAAAATGACCACGGAATTTATGTTTTGTAATGGCCGTCTCAGTCTTCGGACACTTTGCGCAGTTGAGGATTAACATATGATATGATCTCATATTTCTGTGGGATATCATGGAGTTTGATCGAGCCGATCGTGTTAGCTAGTTAACTTAGCCGCTGTTATTACTACCAGGTTAAAAGTGTGACTAAAGGAGATCCAGCATTTGGGAAACATCCGGATTTGGGAAACTGCACATAAGGGCTGAATCTAGCTACTTGCTTTGCGGTCTTTTGTTCAAAAGATGATCATCATTCGATGTAGCACGCTTCAAATACCTCTGCCAAACACAATCTGTGCCGGTCAGTGCTACTGGCTTCAGTGCAGGGGAATTAACCCCGCCTGTCACGTATCAATGGTGGGTCCATGGCTGTCCATATGTACAGTATTACAGTATACACAACGTGTCCATGGATTTAGGTAGAGCACAGAACAGGCGATACAACAGTTTTAGATAAAGGATCATCAGATATTGCAGAAGGACACACCTTTACCCTTTGGGAAATAAAATTATTACATGTAAAAAAAAAAGTCATTAGAATGAACAGATATATTTTTCCCATTTTACCATACAATACCTGTGTTATACACTGCCTGGCCAAAGAAAAAGTCGCTGTTGCACCCGTCATGCATAGTGTCCACTGTACAAGCCTCTGGAGGCAGTGTTATGATCTGGGGTTGCTTCAATTGCTCAGGTCTAGGCTCAGCAATGTTATGCAGCAATAAAATGAAGTCAGCTGAGTACCAGAATGTACTGAATGACCAGGTTATCCCATCAATGGGCATATTCCAGGACGACAATGCCAAGATTCATCAGGCTCAAATTGTGAAAGAGTGGTTCGGGGAGCATGAGGAATCATTTTCACACATGAATTGGCCACCAAAGTCCTGACCTTAACCCCATTGAAAGTCTTTGGGATGTTCTGGAGAAGACTTTACGGAGTGGTTCGACTCTCCCGTCGTTAATACAAGATCTCGGCCAAAAATGAATGCAACTCTGGGCGGAAATAAATGTTGTGACGTTGCATAAGGTTGTCAAAACAATGCCACGATGAATGCACACCGTAATCAAAGCTAAAGGTGGTCCAACGAAATATTAGAGTGTGCAATTTTTTTTGGCCAGGCAGTGTATAATAATTCTGGAGCCACTGTATGTACGGCACATATACAGTATATGTATGTATATGATGCCTTTATAATGATATATGATGTATGTCTAAAAGGTCTTTCAAAAGTGGTCCAGGGTGTCCAAAATTGTCAAAACCTTTTTCCAAGTCACGACCATAGCACTAATGTTCACAGCAATCCTTTTTGATGTATATCTGATCACCCATAGACATAAAAGCATCAACAGTATTTTTTTGTTCATATTATATGTTCTGTAACAATGTTTCTCAGACAACCTATGGATTTAGTGACTATTTTAATCAAATTTGCATGGGGTGTAATATGGGTGATTTGTCATTTAGTATTAGCTGTCAGCAAGAGGAGAGAGATAAAAGGAAACAGCTGGAAACAGCAGTGACAGGCACAACAGGAGAATGCTAATCTCAACATGGTGGGCTCACTTCATTAGGAACAGGAAATAGCTAATTAGGAAGTAAGTGTTTTGTATTTTTGATAGGTTTGTGTTTGAGTTCTGAACAGATGAGCTAATATGTATTCAGGATGTAAACAAGAACAGCAATCAGAGTGGGAGAGAGAGAGCTGGAAACCTCCCCCCCCCCCCCCCAAAAAGAATAAAAGCTAAACTGGGAACTGTGTGCGTGCGTGCGACTGCATGTGTGTGCAAGTATGCAGGAGTGTGCAAATGTATTAACGTGTATGTTTCTGTATGAGTGTCTGTATGTAAATGATTGTGTGTGTGTGTGTGTGTGTGTGTGCGCGCATGTGTGTATAATGTTAGCGAGTGTATGTGTCTGTATAATGTTAGCAAGTGTGTGTGTGTGTGTGTGTGTGTGTGTGTACGATTTTAGTGAGTGTGTGTGTGTGTGTGTGTGTGTGTGTGGGTGTGCGTGCATGTGTGTATATGTTAGTGTATGTGTGTGTGTGCGCGTGTATAATGTTAGTGTATGTGTGTGCGAGTGTGTGTATGATTTTAGTGAGTGTGTGTGTGTGTGTGCGTGTATAATGTTAGTGTATGTGTGTGTGTGCGCGTGTGTGTATGATTTTAGTGAGTGTGTGTGTGTGTGTGTGTGTGTGTGTGCGTGTATAATGTTAGTGTATGTGTGTGTGTGTGTGTGTGTGTGTGTGTGTGTGTGCGTGCATGTGTGCTATGACTGGTGCGCGACGCATGTAGCTGCAGTTCAGTGTGTCCTTAAAAGGTCAGTATGTGTTTGTCTCCCTTCTGCACTCATCTGTCCAAACACTCCTCCATCTCACGGGAAACAACTTCCCTCCACTCTCTCAGGACACACTATGTCATCAAATGTGCGCATATATTTTTATCTGTGACCAGTTTTTTTTTAGGTTTGTGAAGCTTATTTTGTCAAAAGAAAGCTGAAATGAATCCGGTTCTGGAAATAAACACCTATGAATATGAATATGAATACGAGGAGTTCATTCACTTTGCCGTTTGTACGGCCCTGCTCCTGCACACAGCTACACAGGAAGAGAGAGTGTGTGTATTCAAGGGGTCTCAGAATAACAGCAACAGAGCTGAGCTCCAGATATTCGGGGACGGGTGATGAAACGTGGAGGAAATATTCCCAGTGGGGAGCTGCAGTGGAACGCATCCTGTGACCTCAGCGTTGCTCCTAAACTGAGTTGTTTAGGATGAATCACTGGCCTTTAGCTCGGATTTAACCCCACCATTAGAGCTGCTGTACAGGTTAAGTCCTTATTGATTACAGAAAGGTGCCAGGCTCCCTCACTGCTCTACTGTATATGTAATTCATTTCTGGAGGGTCTGGCTCAACCTAGGTTTTCCTTCTTCTACTTCTTTGGTTCCAAAAGCTGCTTGCATCCTCTCTAAAGATCCGGGGCCTCATTTAAAACAGTCAAATTGACTAAGCAGTTATTTATAAAATCCCACTTTGACGCGGATATGACCGCATCTCTATGTAAAGTTTACACGAGGCATAGGTTAATTACCGGCTGGCTATGTGCAGGTATTGCGCATTTGAGGGCTGTGTGCAAATCCTCGAAGTGGGCTGTGCTCACACTTTAAGAATAACATGTAATCGGATTAATTAGGCATGAAGAGTGCAAGAAATGTTGAATTGCAACTTTATTTAGAGGCAAGTGGCTGCTATTGGCCGCAATAACAAGACGAGGTTCACGCGAGTTCAAATTTAAAAAGTTCATTTGAGATTTCTTTTTACATCAAGGGTGCATAGGACACAGATACGCATGCACTTTAAACCAACGTAAGTGTATTTTTTTCGCTCTCAGGTATTTTTTATAAATCAAGCATAAGCACAGCTTGGGAAATGATTTTAAGATTATATTTAAGTTTAAATCCAAGAACATTTTTTTTTTTTTTACAAATAAGGCCCTGGGTTTTATGTTATTCTCTCTCCCACTTGCTCCCAGCCTCCTTCATCGCTAGCTTCCAGATTCTTCCCTAGCGATAAAACCCATTTACAGCCAATCCCAACCTGGGGGTCCGATATCACCGTGCTGTAGACGGGACCCCCTCTCTCTCAGTTAGGGTGGTAGCGCAGTTTGAGCGGTGCTATCGCACCCCAGTCCGGGGCTGCTCAGTTAGCGGGGCGCTAATGTACCCCAGGGGTTCCTGTGTTGATGCGCTCCAGGGCTCACTCACACCCTGGTTTCTGCACAGCTTGCAGTTCCCTTACAGCCCATCTGAGCCAGTGCACCCGCCTCGTATTTATACTCCACCACCAATTAGTGAGGAGCAAACTTTAGGAAATGAATGACCCCCCTGTGCCTCGTTGCGTGAGTGTTTGTGTTTGTGTGCGTAGCTCGAGCCGCGCGTGTCTAAGCGCGGCACGCTGAAGCAGGTCGTTCCGGTTTCTGCCGATGGCTGCAGAAGCGTAATTATCTCTGGTAACAGGTACCAGTAATAGGGAAACAAGGGCAATTATGACATACGAAAATCTCCACGGCGATGAGTAACGCTCCTCCTCTGCTCTCGTTCGTCCTCCAGACTTGCGTATATCTCTCTCTCTGTCTCGACCCCGCTTTTCCTCGGCCTGTTTTCTCCGTTTGCTTGTAAAGCGATGTCATGTTCCTTCTTATTCAGCGTTTTCTCTGACTTCCGCTCGTCCTGATTAATTAAAAACAGTGGGGGGAGTCGGGGGGGGGGGGGGTAACGGGCGGACAGGGGAACTCGAGTACCCCTAAAAGCCTTTTAGCTCTGGTGCTGGAATCACAGTTGAGCCTTGGTGAGGGCAATCAAATCTAATGAAATCAGTTGTCAGTGCTACGCTTGCAAAAACTGAGAAGTCCGACTTGGGAGCAAGCAGCGGTGTAATTAGATTTCTTTTAGCGTAATAGATAAGTGCTGCGAGACGCAGAAGCACTCGGCAAGGCTGAGCTCTGAGCGCGCTCACTAGACTGTCTGACTGACTCAGCGGACTGATCCCAGGTCAGTCTCCATGGCTCCTCCAGTGGCCTGCATTGGGAAGGCGGGGCTACACTGCTGATCCCGGGTCAGTCACCATGACTCCTCCAGTGGCCTGCATTGGGAAGGTGGGGCTACACTGCTGATCCCAGGTCAGTCACCATGGCTCCGCCCGTGGCCTGCATTGGGACGGTGGGGCTACACTACTGATCCCAGGTCAGTCTCCATGGCTCCGCCCGTGGCCTGCATTGGGATGGTGGTGCTACACTACTGATCCCAGGTCAGTCTCCATGGCTCCGCCCGTGGCCTGCATTGGGACAATGTGGCTACGCTGCTGGTCTAAGGTCAGCTTTGCTGATCAGATCTAAATCTGGTGGATTCCTCCGACAAGCTCAAGACACAGATGAGTAATCTGTCCGCACAGGGAAGGATTATGGGTAATACAACACTAAGAGTGTTCGCCATTATCGTAGCTGTCACTATCGCAGAGCTCTGCTGATCCAGTGGTTAACTATGGTGGCCCTGAAGTGCCAAACACAACAATAAATTAAAAACACAAATAAACTAAGAAAAGCAAATTAATAAATGGGAAAGCACAAGGAAAAATATAAACACCAAATAGCTAAGCACAAAAACAAACAAATGCATTAAAACAACTTGTAATTCGTACAGTGTCGTACAAAACCTTGTATTTTCAATTTTGGACAATGTGAAAATGTCTCAACTCAGCAACACAGCAGAGCTTTCCATGATCACAGAAGATTGCAGAGAACACCAACAGCCATTTTGATACATACTAAACATAAAATCATATTCATTAGGCCTATTAATGTACAAAACTGTATCCTTTTTTGACTGCTGCCATATAGTCTATATAGTAACATGAAATATTTTGCCCAGGCAATGATATATATATATATCCCCAAGCATGGGTTCTAAGGAGGTAACATAATAAAACAGTTACTACAGAGAGAATCATTTTGGATATTTACATTGGACTCAATGGAACCAAATGGATTGAATGAATCTCTAGATTTGAGTTCTTATCTTTGAACTGATTCCACTATTTGGGGCTTTCTATATGTCCAATTTTTATGTCTGCTATTCCTTGGTATTGTAGGCTAGTTATGTACTATTAGACTTATTGAATTAAGATGTGGTGGAAAATTGCACAAGCTGACTATTTTTGCATGTTTAAAGGTATCATCATTACCATTTTTTTGTTTTCCTTCCTGTGTTGTGTTTTATAAAAGTTGCGCTGTGGATATTATTATGGATAGCTCATGTTTAGCTGGTCTGTCAGGTGTCCATTTCATATAAGATTGGGGGTCATTCTTTGATGATTGATTATCGCAAGGTGTTACTTGTTGTAACTATTATTGTGTATGACGATAGTTTACTTGATATAAAGTGTCAATTGCTTCCTGATGTAACCGTTATTGATGAGCGTTAATTGATGTTTTGTTTTCTATTGACTAACTTAATTGATATTGTGAATGATTAACCTAATTGATATTGTGAATGATTAACTTAATTGATATTGTGAATGATTAACTTAATTGATATGATGTGTTAATTGTTTCTATAACGTGATATAAGTCACCTGTGTCCAAGCTCGTTTCACGAACGAACCTGACGAAGATACGCGGAAACGCGCGTCGTTCGTTCCACTTTTTAATAAACTTTTTTTGCATCTATATACTTTTTGCCTCTGAAGGTCAGTCTTTTAACTTTTTCGTTTGAGTGTGCGGATTGAACATTGGAGCGGTGCATTGTATATTTTCGCCCTGGTTTTCTCTCTTTTTTCATATATATATATATATATATATATATATATATATATAATTATATATATTTTTTAATCATCAATTAATACTGTTTAAAAAATAACCTTTAATTGCAACTATAACAAAGCAGAACCATTTTGAAGACACGGACAAATAGATCATACCACTGGTGCAGTCAGAGGTTAGGCCCATCCCGAAATGCACTGTGTATACCGAGAGGGCAAGATAAAACGTAATTTTAACATGATTTATTCCCTGTATGTCACTAAATAATGTAACCACCACAGTGACTATGCATCTGGTCCAATGCAAGAAAAAAATGAGCTTACCCTCTTATAAAAAATTTTAAATTAAACAATTGCCTGCATTAACAAGCTGTTTTGTACAGTGACAGCTAGTTTACCTTCATCTGGGAGAAATAAATTCCTGAATAGAGTCCTGTCAAGCACAGAAGAACACATCCGGGATTATAGCATGCAATTCATGGTTGCATACTCACGGTTAGGAACGCACTTACGACAAACAATATGGCGACCGTGCTTGCTATGCTTCAGACACACGTACGCGTATCAGAACACAGCCTATGAGTCTTTTTTCTGTACCCAGCGTGCCTTGTGATTAGGTCTACCACGTTAAAAAAAAAAAATTCTAACGGCACCCCCGCAACATGCAATTTATTCTCTTTTTTTCATTAACGAAAATATATTTTTAATGTAAATGCTTCCTGAAAAGAACACCCTCTATAGATCCAGTTACAAGATTTGTGAATTTCAGTACATTTTCAGTGTTAACAGTGCTCTGTCTAACAGGTTTAGGTAATACGTAGGGTCCACATTTTCTAAAGCACGTGACTCAGGCAGGCATTTAAACTTGCATTACAAGTTTTGATATCCTTGTGGGCTCCCCATAGACACTCGATTAACACAATGACCTGACTAATTCATTTTCCTATGTATCCTCCCAGTACATTGCACACAGACAGACTGAACATATTCTGCACAATTTGCAAATTATCCACACACACGCACGCACACACACACACATAAATAAATAAATAGATCGACATTTAAAAAAATTAAAAAAAAACATCAGCTAAAATTTTGTTGTCTTGTCGAGACCAACAACAAGAGGGAATAATCTGTCAGCAGGGCATAAGAAAGCTTTGAGTGGATAGGCGTCATCCATGATTTGACCGATGTATTTTTCAAACATTCCACGGGAAAAAAAACTGAATAAGCCCCAATTACATGCATTTCTCAATAAGCATGAAACCAATGGTGGGGCAATCCCCTTTGCAAAATACCCTGAGGCAGAAGTACAGTATGCAAAGGAACTGATCAAGTCACCTTACAGCATGCCTGTGGTTTCACAGACGAGTCAGCAGATCAACCTGCAATGCCCACATTGTGGCACTGGCGAGTGGCATTTGGCCCAAGCATTTATTCCAAAGTTCACAAACTCCTGGGAGTTGTTAAAAGGGTTTCTAAGCCTTGTCCAAACAGAAATGTGCACCGCACACACAACGCTTCTACGGAACACAATAACAAAGCAAGGTTAAGACCTAACAATAACACCCCCAACTGAGCCATGCAAAACAAAATGGGAGAGCTGGTAATCTGCTGTGTGCTACCATTCATAGTCCCTCAATTTCTATCTCAGATTTCTGGAGCTGGATAATCTCACCAAATACTGCAGTGCTGGCACAGCTCAGGAAGATCCATGGGGATAATGGTGTAGGGGCACAGCTCTGGGAGTTACCTGGAGATAATGGTTTAGGGGCACAGCTCTGGGAGGTACCTGGGGATAATGGTGTAGGGGCACAGCTCTGGGAGTTACCTGGGGATAATGGTTTAGGGGCACAGCTTTTGGAGTTACCTGGAAATAATGGTTTAGTGGCACAGCTCTGGGAGGTACCTGGGGATAATGGTTTAGGGGCACAGCTCTGGGAGTTACCTGGGGATAATGGTTTAGGGGCACAGCTCTTGGAGTTACCTGGAGATAATGGTTTAGGGGCACAGCTCTGGGAGTTACCTGGGGATAATGGTTTAGGGGCACAGCTCTGGGAGGTACCTGGAGATAATGGTTTAGGGGCACAGCTCTGGGAGGTACCTGGAGATAATGGTTTAGGGGTACAGCTCTGGGAGGTACCTGGAGATAATGGTGTAGGGGTACAGCTCTGGGAGTTACCTGGAGATAATGGTTTAGGGGCACAGCTCTGGAAGGTACCTGGAGATAATGGTTTAGGGGCACAGCTCTGGGAGGTACCTGGAGATAATGGTTTAGGGGCACAGCTCTGGAAGGTACCTGGAGATAATGGTGTAGGGGCACAGCTCTGGGAGTTACCTGGAGATAATGGTTTAGGGGCACAGCTCATGCTAATGACAGAATGTGGTAAATGATCCGCTGGTTTGAGTGTAGAAAAATCATAAATCAGGATCGGTGAAATGCACAATAACACAACTAAACTAAAAATGAATATGAAACACTGACTCAGCAGACGGACAGCACAGCACAGTATGAGACCCGTCTATTCCAACCATCGTGTCTCTTGTGTGATGTGTGTCTTCATTTGGAACAAGTTTATACTGAACAACAGAGGACCGGCGAAACGTGAGGCTGTACGATGAATGACTCGTGACCCATATGTGAGTCCCCCGGGCAGGCAAGGGTTCGATCCCTGCCATGGCACTGTAGCCTATCTGTGATGGTTCCTTCTCTATCTGTAACCCTCTCACTCTGCCTGTTTGAATAAAGTAATAATACGGAAGGAAGGTGGACGGTCCCTTTCTTTTTCTTTGTTTTTTTAAATGGCTTAAATTCAATCACATGGAGAAATGGGTGACCCCAGCAACTTCAGTATCCTATAGGTGCCATTTAATGTACACTAATGTACACCAAAAGAATCAGGGGCACACTGCAATCTGTGCAAAAGCAGTTCCCTGCGTCTGGGAACTACAGAAAGTCTCATGTTAAACTCATGCTAGTCTGCAGTGACTGGAGCACTGCGTTTGACGCATTGTGTTTCCCCATTTATCTTAGTGTTTTTCTTAATGAATTTGTGTTTCGTATACATTGTTCTTTTGCATTTTGGCACTTCAGAGCCACCATAGTTATGGGTTTCCCATGATTACTCCATTACGTTTTGCTGGTCGTACTAAAAGCCAATAATGCTAATTTGTGGAAGTAAACTGATTCAAGATACTTAATAAATTGCCTATAGCTCAGGGTTAGTCCTTTTGGAGAAGGAAGGAAAGGAACAAATTAAATGCAACCCTCTGTGCTTTCATCAACGTGGGAGTTTTAATGCTCATTGTTCGGTGCTCGTGTGAACTTTGAGCAACGGGCATCACAGAGCCAAAATGAATGCATCACACCTGAGGCCACATGTAAAAAACTCTGCGTAAAAGAATGCTCAGGGAGAAAATCAGAAATCTACTTGTGCAAAGTTTTGCATTTTCTCCCTCTGCCTTTCTATCATGGTGTCGCCATATCACACTGACTCCAAACATTGCGTACGTACGGTATACGGCATATGCTGAGGTACGCAGATTCTCACAGCATGTATTATTTTATACATCTGAATTTCTGCGTGGAAACACCGTTACTTTTACGCTTTCTGAGGGCATTTTTCTGCTCAGCACTGTTTATATATGTGGCCCCTGGTGTGTCCATCACTGTGCCTGTGTGATTATAGGTTGGCACATTTTTGATATTTTGGTTGAAGGTAGGAACAGTGACAGGTTTTTATCATTAATTATGGTGAGATCATGGAGCAAAAATGTGGATATAGCCCTAATTCCAATGCATTTGTCTCAATCCCAACCAACCCCTAACTCCAAATCAGACTGTACGTATGTATTTATCTGTGTACGTATATATATGAGACGGTATGTGCGTGTGTGTATGTATGTGTGTGCGTGTGTGTGTGTGTGTGTGTGTGTGTCAAATTGGCTCAGTGAAATTAGACTTTATTTTACACTGTAAAGTCCTTGTATCTCACATTTTCCATGTGTGGAAAACCCTGTATATACGTACATGTAGTATTTATTCATGTATCCTGAGCCATGAACAGGATCTACTTTACTGTCTGAACATCAGCGGCAAGTGCATTAATAGTGGGAAACGGGGTAAGAGAAAGGGATAAGAGAGGTCGGGAGAGAGAATCATGTTAATCCAGTGTTACTCGCAGGGTACGAATGGAGTGCTTCCTGTACACGGCTCTGCTGGTCAGTCTCAGCACTGAGCTCATTAGTAAGCTCGGCCAGCACGCTCTGGCCAGCAGAGCCATGTACAGCACACTTTGGCACATCCCTGCTCTCTGAGCTCAGCGTGGTTTGGATCAGAACCGAACCTGAGAGGAGAAACTAGGAGCAGCAATATCGCCCCATCAGCCCCAAAATGCAGATGAGAGGACCGGGAGCTGCCACCACTACAACACTTCTGCATTACTGCACTGCTGCATTACTACACAATGCATTACTGCACAGCTGCATTAATACACAAACACGTTACTGCCCTGCTGCATTACTACACAAATGCATTACTGCACTGCTGCATTACTACACAAATGCATTACTACCCTGCTGCATTAATACACAGATGCTTTACTGCCCTGCTGCATTACTACACAAATGCATTACTGTGCTGCTGCATTACTACACATATGCATTACTGCACTGCTGCATTACCACACAAATGCATTACTGCACTGCTGCATTACTACACATAAGCATTACTGCCCTGCTGCATTAATCCACACATGCATTACTGCTCTGCTGTATTACTACACAAGTGCATTACTGCTCTGCTGCATTACTACACAAACACATTACTGCTCTGCTGCATTACTACACTAATGCATTAATGCACTGCTGCATTACTACACAAATGCATTAATGCACTGCTGCATTACTAAACAAATGCATTTCTGCTCTGCTAAACTCCTTTATTCCTGCATGACTAAATTACTGTGCTTCTACACTGCCGATCTAATGCGCTTCTGTATTAAAATGTGTCAACTGACATTTTAATCTCTACTCTCAGTACTGCTCTGACACATCAGAGCTATCTCCACCTTCTCCTGTTTGGTGTTTAAAGGATTTATTCAAGGATTATTAAGGGATTAAATAAGTTATCAAAGTTAGTTTGAAGGATTTGGTGAGCTCAACACAGGCAAAGTGCAAAAACGATATAAATTACAACACACAAATGAGATCACCCATAAGCCAAGGCAAAAGGGGTTTGTTTGGTATGCAGCTGCCACTGAATAAATAGTTTATCACTGGAGCTCCAAGGAAATGGTATTAAAGAATAATCCAGGGAGGTAGAAACTCACAGAGGTGAGTACACAGGGGTTCAGGTGTGGAGACGAAGAAAGGTGTGGGGGTGTCAGAGGTAAGAGTGGGGATAGGCGGAGGAGAGAGGTGTAGTTATAAAACAGGTGGAGTTATGTCCCCACTCACCTTGTACAGCAGAGTTCTCCTGCTGGCTTCCATTGTGTTCAGCCTCAACATCTGGAATCACTGCCTCTGGAAACACATATTTAAATACACCCTGAACACCAAACACATATTTAAATACACCCTGAACACCAAACACATATTTAAATACACCCTGAACACCAAACACATTTAAATACACCCTGAACACCAAACACATATTTAAATACACCCTGAACACCAAACACATATTTAAATACACCCTGAACACATATTTAACACCCTGAACACCAAACACATTTAAATACACCCTGAACACCAAACACATATTTAAATACACCCTGAACACCAAACACATATTTAAATACACCCTGAACACCAAACACATATTTAAATACACCCTGAACATCAAACACATATTTAAATACACCCTGAACACCAAACACATTTAAATACACCCTGAACACCAAACACATATTTAAATACACCCTGAACACCAAACACATTTAAATACACCCTGAACACCAAACACATTTTTAAATACACCCTGAACACCAAACACATTTTTAAATACACCATTAATAGACGGAGAATTCTCAGCAATGATGTGATTCAGTGGACTGTTTATTTCTATGAGTGAGCCTGCTCATTTAATACATTAGTGTAAGCATGTTTCAGGTGTTTGACATATTTAATGATGGGTAGTTGAGTATCTATTAAACCTTTATATGTGACGCTGGAGTAAAGTATGCTCTGTAATGATATTTCACAGGGCAGTAGTTAGAAATGGCTTTGTGAGCTGTAATGGGATTTGTCTGCTTTCTCATGTAGAAATGTCTCAACAATTCAGCAGCCAATCTATTAGCAGACTTTATTGGTTGATCATCAGCCCCGCAGTAACGTTACATGAAAGGAAACATCGAGCTTCGCCGTAATAAATTCCCGTTTAATCAGCCTTGGAAATAATTGCACTGGCCTCTGAAATGGTTGCAGATGTGCACTGGGCTCTTGACATGTTTTATGTATTTTTTTCTGATACTGTTAAAATATTCGAGAATAAACAATGGAGAATCATGGGGCTATTAAAGCAATCTTGGGGCTTAAACGGCTGCGTTTAGCAGAGCGCGTGATTAGTATCTGTCTCCTCTTCCTGTGCGGGGCCAATGGAAACGTTACTCTTTCAACGGTGGCTACGGCAACAGCCGTAAAAAAGCGATAATGGTGTGGGAAGGAAAGAAAGAGGAGAGAAAGGAAAAGAATGAGGGAGAAAGCAAACGAGGTGGAGGATGAAGAGGAGGATGAGGAGGAGCATGAGGCTGACCGTTGAGGCTCATGCGAAGGGTCTCGGGGGAGGTGGCCTGTTTGAGCGCCTGTTCCACCTGTTCTCGCCGCTTGGACTCAAACTCTAGCGCCTCCTGCAGTTTCCGCTTTGCCTTCTTCTCCTTCTTCAGCCGTTTCTGTATGGTGGCTGCACACGAGAGAGAGAGAGAGAGAGAGAGAGAAGAGAGCAGTCATACCCCTGTGCTTCCCTCATATCCTATGTATCCCCTGTCTCTTTCCCACCTGCTGGGTGAATGCTCCAAACACCTGAATGCCTGTGGCCTGAATAAGTGAAGGTGGGCTCTGGCAAAGGCAACAGCGACACAGGAAGCGATGTTAATGTGGAACAGGAAGTGATTTTCTTTTCTTCTTCTTTAAAAAAAAATTATTCGCTGCCCAATGCGGGGCTGTGTATATCCAATTCTCACCCTAATTCGGAATGTCCAATTATCACCCCAGCTGCATTCATTGAGCAACCCCATGAAGTGATGTTAATGCGGAACAGGAAGTGATGTTGATGCGGAACAGGAAGTGATGTTGATGCGGAACAGGAAGTGATGTTGATGCGGAACATGAAGTGATGTTAATGTGGAACAGGAAGTGATGTTGATGCGGAACAGGAAGTGATGTTAATGTGGAACAGGAAGTGATGTTGATGCGGAACAGGAAGTGATGTTAATGCGGAACAGGATGTGATGTTAATGAGGAACAGGAAGTGATGTTGATGCGGATCAGGAAATGATGTTGCTGTGGAACAGGCAGAATGACGCCCAGGAGGGTGAGGGGAGCACTGTTGCTGATCCTGGATCAGCGGAGAAGCATGTCACTGGACGGCACAACGCCAAGTGAAACGCATCCCAGGGCATCCCCGCAGCGCAGCGGGACACTCTCGGGCCGCCCAGCACAAATTCACAACATCTCCAATTACAAGTGTTTTATTTGCTAAATTATTACTTCCCTCCCCCTTTATTAAAAATACATTTGGATAACATGCAATACGGTAACAGGCATGACTAATAAATACAGACTGTTGAAGCTGTTAGCGAGGTGGCTAATTGCCTTAATTTCTTGGCTCAGGATAAAGAGCCAGACTCAGTTTTTACACCAGCACAAAAGCATGCCAAACCTAGCCAAGAAGCACACATATTCTTACAGGATTTTCTATTTATGTGTGTTCATACTGGGAATCAGACCCTGGACAGAGTGAGAATGCAGGAATCATGGTGATAAACAATTTCTCTCTTCTCTTGCTGTTTCTCTCTCACACACATTGACAGACATATGCTATACACACACACACACACACACACACACACACACACACAATCTTACCTCTGCTCTGTAGCTCAGAGGTGAGCTGTCTCTCCAGACTCTCTCTCATCTCTCTCTCTCTGTAGAGCTCCATCTTCAACTCTTTTTTCTCCTGTTGGACATGCTTCTCCTGCACACGGGCATTATCCACAGCCACCTTCAACAGGCCCTGAGACACACAAACACACAAACACACAAACACACAAACAGGGATTATCCACAGCTACCTTCAACAGGCCCAGAGACAAACAAACACACTGGCATTATCCACAGCCACCTTCAACAGGCCCAGAGACAAACAAACACACTGGCATTATCCACAGCCACCTTAAACAGGCCCTGAGACACACAAACACACAGGCATTATCCACAGCCACCTTCAACAGGCCCTGAGACACACAAACACACAGGCATTATCCACAGCCACCTTCAACAGGCCCTGAGACACACAAACACACAGGCATTATCCACAGCCACCTTCAACAGGCCCTGAGACACACAAACACAAACACAAACACACACACACACAGGCATTATCCACAGCCACCTTCAACAGGCCCTGAAACCCACACACACACACACATGCAGGTTTTATGCTGTTGCAGATGTAGGAGAATATGTGGATATTGTTGTTGTGGATATGGGTTGCTGTGGTAATATCATTCCACATTGCGGGGGATGCTGGGGAATATGCCGGTCATACCTGGATGTTGGTTAGCAGTGTTTCCACAGAGGAGAGACCATCAGCGAAGAGGAAGGGGGCGGGAAAGCCAGGCGGCAGGGCCTGTCCAGCCAGGGGCAATTTATCAAAACCAGGTTTCATCATAGGCATCAGCTGAGCCTCATCTGCCCAGAACAGAGAGAGACATGGGTTACACACACACCCACACACACACACACACACACACACACACACACACACACACACACACACACACACACACACACATATTCACATACACACATTCGCAGGCACACACACACATATTCACATACACACATTCGCAGGCACACAAATGCACACACACACACACACACACACACACACACACACACACACACACACTATACTGAAACTGATCTTGCTACTTCCTCTGAAACAGAAATGAGTCACTGCCGATCTGATATAATGACAAGAGAAGAGCTAAATTACAGTGTGTCTCATACCACTTTCACACACAAAACCCGGGATTGACGCGGGATATGGAACACGGGTTCGACCCGCGTTTGATCCATTCTCACCCCACTATGGTTACGGGTAAGTCCCGGGTCATCGCCGTTCACACAAGACCTGGGTCCGCAAGTTTAGTTCTGTACACGTTCCATTTTTTTCCTGCCAATACAGCTAGTTTGGTAGCCAACACAATGCAGTTTGCCATTACGCTGCATGGCTTAACCCAGTATGTTAACTGAATCGATCGCCCAGTGATGTGCTCCAAATCTTGCAAATGCTTTAATGTAAAAACTGTCACAAAACATTTTAAGTAGCATATTATTTCTTATTTAATAGGCTATTCACCGTTAGCCTACATATTTACCTGTGACAACTGAGCAATCCTGTTCTTGCGTGAACCTAGCTGTGAATCTAGCCGCGAAAATTAAGATAATTACAGAGTTGTTTGGTTCAAATACATTTAAGCTTTTACCTTGCACTTTGTTTATCACATGATTCAAATACATTCGCGCACAACATGACCGATGACCGAGGGTCGGTCAGATAACCATGCTGCGTAGAGTAACCTGCGACACCCCTTTCACCCCGAAGCTGAGCCGGTGGATAACGCGGGTTAATAACAAGGTTATTAGTGTAGAATAGAATAGAATAGAATAGAATAACTTTTATTTTCCCGAGAGGGAACTTCAGTTGTAGCCAAGGACAAATAAAGACACAGACAGTGGGGCAGACCCACAACACACAAACAAACATCAAATAAAGACATTTAATAGAATCATTGCATTAATCAAACTAAGTGTATGTGTAGTGCGTGTAGTCTGCATGCAGTGTGCGTGTAGTGCGTATGTGGGCTGTGCACAGACTATGTGTAGCATCCGTGCAGTGTGTGTGTAGTCGATGTGTACTGTGTGTATGTAGTGAAAGTATAGTATGTGTGTTATCTGCGAGCAGTCTGCATGCAGTGTGTGTGGTGTGTGTAGTATGCAGTGTGTGTAGTGTGTAAACAGTGCGGGCGATGTCAACGGTCGGCCTGGCTATAACCTGCATGCAGTAGTTAATCTTAACAGAGCCAAGAGCACTGCACTGGAGTCAACCCGCGAAAGGAGGAAGGGGCTCGTATTTTAGCGTCCCACGCCCCCCTGGCCCCCGCCCCTCCCCTCGCCTCGCCAGCAGCCAGCCCGGCGAGAGTGCTGCAGGCTATGATTCATCCCCATAATCTGGCCTGTGAGCTGACAGGAGCCATCCCAGCTTCCCAGGGAAGACAGATAGGACAGGCAGGGTGGGGATTGTGATGACACTGTATCACAGGTCAGATCGATTTCCCATGTCACCCCGGGGCCGGCCGGATAACCCCGCACTCTATCCTGCCCATTGTTCATATTCCACCTGTCCCACAAGCAATAAATTCTCCCCCGTACTGGAAAGGGCATTAAAGTAAAGAGAGAGGGGAAAAGCCAGATTCCACCCCCCTCCCCCCCCCTCACCGCCTGACAGTCTGTGATTAAGTTTTTCGTACCGACTGAAAGTGGTTCACAGATCAAGGTCACACAGATATGGTGTGAAGAGGAGAGAGAGAGAGAGAGAGAGAGCGAGAGAGAGAGAGAGAGAGAGCGAGAGAGAGGGAAAGAGAGAGTGAGAGAGAGGGAGAGAGAGGGAGAGAGTGAATGAATGAGAAAGAGTGAGAGACAGAGAGAGCAAATGAAAGAGAAAGAGAGATAGAGAGAGACAGAGAGAGAGAGGAAGGGACAGAGGGATACAGAGGAATAGAAAGTGAACCATGGCAAGGGAGTGTGAAGTTAGAGCGCTGGGTTTGCAGGGGTAAATAAAAAGAAAACTGAACGGCATCATGGGTAGAGTTTAGCGTTAGCGCGGTATTAGCATGGTAGCGTATAGCGGGGGTGACACTCTGGCTGCTTATCTACGGCGGCGGTAATGGGAAACAGCCAAGGGTTCGACCCGGCCCAATGGCCGCCCGGCCCCCGCTCACGCAGCCACAGAATGACTGATTAACACTTCACCCGCGCCCGCCTCGACCGCCCCACGCCCGCCCCGCACCCACAGCGGGGCGGGGTGCTCCGGAACGGGGGCTGGAGGTCGCGCTTAAAAGCCTCTTCGCTCCCCCCCCCCCGCCTCCTGGCCCTCTCTCTTCCCCTAATTGCTGCTCCCTTTTAAACGACAGATTTATCTCCCTGCTGCTGGTGATAGCACACAGTTCAATTCATCCTCTCCCTGCCCAACAGGAGAAGGAAAAAAAAAAAAAACTGCCTGTGACATTTACAAAGTGCCCTGGTTCTGTCCTGGTCGGTGTAATGTGCAAAAGTAATGATACACGGCGCATTAGCCGGCTGCCGTGTTTACCGTCTCGCCGCCGAGAGGACATGCGCGGCCGGGACACGGGCTGCGAAGAGCCGCGAGTCAGCGGGACAGAGCCGCGCTCTTACGGCTTTACCAACATCCGCCTCCGCGCATCGCGCATCGACATTAATCGGCTACGCGTGATAATGACAGGACGCTAACCATCTGCAGCGTGCACTCTAAAAGGGATACCTTCCTATAGATGAAGACCTTACTTTGATACCCTCAAGTGATTAAGCAACGATGTCTTCAGAGTACCTTTCCTCTGTCCCCCCCCCCCCCACCACCACCCCAGCGCACAGATATATAAATAAATAAAGAAAGAAAGAGAGGAGGAGGAAGTGCGGTTTCCTTTTAACACAGCGCATGACTTGATCAATTATTGAGCAATCTGACCTTTTATTTTCATGTCCTAAAAATAAAGACAATATAATGCGTCTAGGAAAAAAAAAAAGCTTTAGGCCCCAACAAAAGGAGCTTCTTTAGCGGGCTACCGAGTCCATCAGGTCAAAGCAAAGCTCTCAGGAAAAAAGGAGGGAAAGTGCTAGAATGTGTAAAAGGACAAAGGCAGCATTGGGAGGGGCTGGACTCAGAGAGCTGTGATCTCATTTCAACAGAAAACAGTACCATCCAACACAATATGATAATATTGGGGGGGCGGCCATTTGATGTTGGGTGGGGGGGGAGCATCACACACTCACTGAACCTGCCCTTACAGTACCTCTCCCTCCTACGACCCCACTCCTCTCCTCTCCTCTCCTCTCCTCTCCTCTCCTCCTCCCCTGCGCAGGATGGGGGACCCCCTGCTGCCCCTGTTGTCACCATAACACAGGTAAACCAGCGCCGCCCCATTTCATTCTCCTCCTCCAGTGCCTCCTCCACCTCCTGTACACACGTGTGGGGTCCACGCAGGCTGACAGAGGGACCGGCCTCCTCAGTATTCCCCCAGTGTGACACATTCAGGCCTCCATCGCTCCATATGGGCGAACAGATGCCAGAGTAAAAAAGCCGGTGGAAAAACACCGTCTTACGGAGCTTCTCCGGCAGTAACGGTGCCTCCTTCTCGGGCTGCTTTAACTGCACCTCCTCCCCGACGGCCTCCCTTCCCCGTGATGTCTGTACGTGTGCTGAGGAGACGGCCTCCCTTCCCCGTGATGTCTGTACGTGTGCTGAGGAGACGGCCTCCCTTCCCTGTGATGTCTGTACGTGTGCTGAGGAGACGGCCTCCCTTCCCTGTGATGTCTGTACGTGTGCTGAGGAGACGGCCTCCCTTCCCTGTGATGTCTGTACGTGTGCTGAGGAGACGGCCTCCCTTCCCTGTGATGTCTGTACGTGTGCTGAGGAGACGGCCTCCCTTCCCTGTGATGTCTGTACGTGTGCTGAGGAGACGGCCTCCCTTCCCTGTGATGTCTGTACGTGTGCTGAGGAGACGGCCTCCCTTCCCTGTGATGTCTGTACGTGTGCTGAGGAGACGGCTGCTGAATATTCAAAGAAATCCAATTAGCCCATGATTTAGCGTGGCCCCAGCGATAGCGTAGCGCCGCTAGCATAGTGGCACTAGAGTGCCGCTCTACTGGGGTTAAACACAGCACTGGAATAAAATCATTATCATAATGACCATAATAAAGATGAAAGCAACAACAAATACATCTGTTACTGTTTACATTTTTTTTTTGTGTACGGCACACCTTTTGCTCTCTGTGTGAGGTTATTACAAAGCACTGTATTGTGTATTGCAATATAAAACTAAGTGCAAGGACCCAAATATGGCTGGCTCCTCCCATCTCTCCTCCTGACCCCCTCTGTGCAGACACGGCATTAAAATTTGTGCAGAGATGCCGGAGCCTAACAGGGGAGAAGCGGGCCGCCTAACGGACAAACATCAGGCTTAGTTCGGGCTGATGGTGCAGCGGCTCCGACACTCGGCTCCTCCACACGTCAGTCCCCAAAATAAGTCACCTGCAGCCCTGCAGCACACAGAGAGCGGCCCTGCAGCACACAGACAGAGAGGCCCTGCAGAACACAGACAGAGAGCGGCCCTGCAGAACACAGACAGAGAGCGGCCCTGTAGCACACAGACAGAGAGCGACCCAGTAGCACACAGACAGAGCGGCCCTGTAGCACGCAGACAGAGAGTGACCCAGTAGCACACAGACAGAGCAGCCCTGTAGCACACAGACAGACTGGCCCTGTAGCACGCAGACAGAGAGCGGCCCTGTAGCACACAGACAGAGCGGCCCTGCAGCACGCAGACAGAGAGCGACCCTGTAGCACACAGACAGAGAGCGGCCCTGCAGCACACAGACAGAGCAGCCCTGCTGCACACAGACAGAGAGCGGCCCTGTAGCACACACAGAGAGCGGCCCTGCAGCACACACAGAGAGCGGCCCTGCAGCACACAGACAGAGAGCCCCTGCAGCACACAGACAGAGAGCGGCCCTGTAGCACACAAACAGAGAGGCCCTGCAGCACAAAGACAGAGAGCGGCCCTGCAGCCCTGCAGGCCCCCAGCAGCAGTCACAGGAGGGGGGAGAGAGACGCGTCTCATTCCTGCCAACAATCTATTTATCCCCAATAAGACAACAGTCACCCGGGGAGCTGTAAAGCTTGGGAACAAAATGTCTTCCTAGTATTTATAGTTCTCTCAGAAAAAGAATAATATTAAAGAGTGGAGATGCAGGAAGCTTGGGAGGCATGTCTGACAGGTGCTGCCCCAGTCTGTTTTAGGGAGCAACTCCATACACATTATTAGATATGCACACACACACACACACAAGTACGCACACACACACACACATACGCACACAAGTACGCGCACACACACACACACACACACGCACATGCACACAAGTACGCACACACACACACACACACACACACACACGCACACGCACATGCACACAAGTATGCGCGCACACACACACACACACACACACACACACATAGACACTGAGTTTAACCTAAGGACCGGTAACTGTTAAAGGGCTCTCACAAACACACACTCACACACACAGACACGCACACACAAAACCGCGCACACACACACACACACACACACACACACACACACACACACACACACACACACACACACACACACACACACACACGCACACAACACACACACACACACACACACACACACACACACTCGCTCACGCACACATACTTAGACATTGAGTTTAACCTAAGGACTGGTACCTGTTAAAGGGCTCAGATTTAAAAGCCCAGGGTTGCACAGCACAGTAAGACACAGATATAACTCTGAGCAGAACAATCTGCCCTGAGAAGACAGGTACAGTGCAACTGTGGGCACAACTATTTGCCCTGTGGTAATCTACACCTCAATAAAGAAAACATACAGCGCAGCTATAGCCTCTGGCCATACTATTAATCTGCTTCAAACAGCCCTCTGAGCTGTGCATTAGCTCTGCTTTATATAAGCCCGGAAAAGCACGGCTGCTTCTACATTAAAACCAGGCTCAGAGCAAACCTAATGAGCTTAAGCAAGTCGAGGAATCGCAAACGGTCATTATTTCCACAAGATGAAAGCATGACAATAAAAAGTAAACCCAAAAAATAAGAGAGCTAATTTATTATATTTTAGATTTTAACTGGCATACATTGAGTAGTTTAAATAATGAAAGGATTTGAAAGATTTAAAGCAGCAATAAGTCCTGTCTGCAGGCTGGAGAGATGTCAGTAAAACCTGCAGGTAAGAACGGCAGTGTGCAATGCACAGTGTAAACACACTGTAGATCAGCTAGTCCACTGTAAACACACCAGTCACACACTGCAGGGTAAACACACTGATCACACAACACAGCAGCTGCCCCTGTACCCACAATGCAGTGCAGATGACCCGGGGGGTGCAAAGCCAGGACTCAAACTGGACGATGTACAGCCTGAGGTGTGAAGTAAAAGTAAAAAGAAACAGTACCAGCCATTCTGGGTTTGGGTGTCTCTAGAGGAGTCTACAGAAATTAAATACTAAATAAAATATTAAATAATGGCATCAAAGTATGTTCTTAATTAGAGCCAGGTTCGCATGTTCTTAATTAGAGCCAGGTTTAGCATGTTCTTAATTAGAGCCAGGTTTAGCATGTTCTTAATTAGAGCCAGGTTTAGCATGTTCTTAATTAGAGCCAGGTTTAGCATGTTCTTAATTATAGCCAGGTTTAGCATGTTCTTAATTAGAGCCAGGTTTAGCATGTTCTTAATTAGAGCCAGGTTTAGCATGTTCTTAATTAGAGCCAGGTTTAGCATGTTCTTAATTAGAGCCAGGTTTAGCATGTTCTTAATTAGAGCCAGGTTTAGCATGTTCTTAATTAGAGCCAGGTTTAGCATGTTCTTAATTAGAGCCAGGTTTAGCATGTTCTTAATTAGAGCCAGGTTTAGCATGTTCTTAATTAGAGCCAGGTTTAGCATGTTCTTAATTAGAGCCAGGTTTAGCATGTTCTTAATTAGAGCCAGGATTAGCATGTTCTTAATAAGAGCCAGGTTTAGCATGTTCTTAATTAGAGCCAGGTTTAGCATGTTCTTAATTAGAGCCAGGTTTAGCATGTTCTTAATTAGAGCCAGGTTTAGCATGTTTGAGACAGTGTGTGAGAGACAGGGTGTGTGAGACAGTGTGAGTGAGACTGGGTGTGTGTGTGTGTGTGTGTGTGTGTGTGTGTGTGTGTGTGTGTGTGTGTGTGTGTGTGTGTGTGTGTGTGTGTGAGACAGTGTGAGAGACTGGGTGTGTGAGACAGTGTGAGTGAGACTGTGTGTGTGTGTGTGTGTGTGTGTGTGTGTGTGTGACGGTGTGTGTGAGACTGGGTGTGTGAGACAGTGTGAGTGAGAGACGGTGTGAGTGAGACAGTGTGTGTGTGTGTGTGTGTGTGTGTGTGTGTGTGACAGTGTGTGTGAGACAGTGTGAGAGACTGGGTGTGTGAGACAGTTTGAGTGAGTCAGTGTTCGTGAGACAGTGTGTGTGTGTGTGTGTGTGTGTGTGTGTGTGACAGTGTGTGTGAGACAGTGTGAGTGAGAGACGGTGTGAGTGAGACAGTGTGTGTGTGTGTGTGTGTGTGTGTGTGTGTGTGTGTGTGTGTGTGTGTGTGTGTGTGTGTGTGTGTGTGTGTGTGACAGTGTGTGTGAGACAGCGTGAGAGACTGGGTGTGTGAGTCATTGTGAGAGACTGGGTGTGTGAGACAGTTTGAGTGAGTCAGTGTTCGTGAGACAGTGTGTGTGTGAGACAGTGTGTGTCTGTATGAGTGTGAGACATTAAATTAGTAAATATCCAGCTGTATAAATGGATTGCACGTTAAATGAATGCACACTGTTTAAGTGGCTGTGGATAAGAGAATTTGCGCAAGGCCAAAGATTTTACGTAAATTACGTACCAAATATAAAGCAGCAGTAAGGCCAAGAAATATTACAATAACACCAGTTAAAGCAGCAACATGAGCCCAAATAAATGGCATGTTGATTGCATGAACTACTCCAATAGCTTTCTACAAACATGCCAAGTCTCATGAGTATCTGGAAAACCATACAGTGATATAGCCAATGTAGAACAAATAAATGAATGAAACTAAATGAATAATAAACATCTGACAATAGGCTCCCGGCCCCATAATAATCACAATAGTGGTTAGAGTTGTTATAGTGAATTTAAAGAGACAGGTGATTGTGTCTCAAATCCAGATTTGTGCTCCAGCACTTTTATCATTGCTTTTAGTCCAGACTCATTACTTTAGAAGCCTTTATATCTGGGCCCGTCTTTCAGGTCTGAAGGGTAGCAGACAGCATCTCTGTCCACAGTCTGGATATCTTACCATGCCAATAAAAGAACACTGGGCATGACTAATTCAAACAAACAGGGGTATTAAACTGTGTGTGTTGAGAATAATGCTGTTTATGGACCTGCGAGCGCGAAACGACGGAGCTTCCTGCGCTCCCAGCGCCCGTACCGCGGGACCGCGAGCCGTCTGCTGGCACGGCTGCTCCTGGAACAGGAGCCTGTGGGCGTGTCGGCCCGCTTGGGGGGCAGAGGAGCATGACAGACTGGCATCGCCACTGCGCCAGCTCTCCAGCCCTGCCAGGATGGTACACGGGCCTGGGGCGTGGCCCGGGGCCAGGGGGGGGGGGGGGGAGGGTGCGAGGGTGGGATACAGAGCCCCGTCCGAACCGGCACACCTGTCTACTCCTTCCCCACACCCCCCACAACAGGAGAGAGAGGCCTAATTCATCAGCCACCCGTCACGTCCTGGCTCCAGCCAACAGGACGAATGACTTTCCTCCCATATTGACCTTGTCCTGAATTTCCACCAACCTCATGGCGCTCCGGTCCTTTGCTATTCTCCTTCCGCTCCTTCCGCTCGACTACCGGAGCGCGCGTGAAAACTCCGAGCTAATTTGCGTTTCCATCTTTTACAAAAAGGGAAAGCATTGAATTGGACCGGCGCAAGCTGCCAGCCATGCTCGGGCTGGGTACTGGGGACGGCATGCCGCCTCAGGGCAGGGCTGAGATCTCCAGTTTAATTAAAGCATCACAAACTCGCTTAGAACAGCAATCAGTTTAATGATCAAAAAGGGCTTTGAAAGCCGTGCGGATTTGTCCCGTCTGCTCACTGGAGAGGCCATTTCACATAAACAAACAAGCCTTGATTCAGGCAAAAGAGAACCTGAGCCCTTTAAAAATGGGGGCTTTTCGCTCAACACGTTTATTTATTTATCTTCCGCGCAGGCTAAGAATAACTGCATCCGTCGCCAAAAAGTTAAGAAGCTATCAGTTCTGAAACCTATCCAAGCCCTTGCAGTTAAAGAACAGATTCCTGGCGAAGAATGAGAGGAGGGGGAAAAAAGAAGAAAGGAAAACAAAACCGCTATCTTTCTTTTTTTCGGAAATGGCCCTTTGCGTTTGTTTTCACTCGCTTATCTCAAAGGCTCAACAATGCAGCACATTTCTATCAGAAATCATTACAGACCATTTCAAATCATTTCCGTGCAGCTAATTTCATAATGGCGGGGGGAAGCATTGATTGTAACCAGATGCCATGTATCGGCTTTATGGAAACTGGCTCAATGTTTTGAGCCGAGAGCCGCGCGGTTTGCGTCTTTCCGCGAGCGCCACACATCTAATCTCCACCCATGCACTCGTTTTGCCTTGTTAGTTTGGCTCTGTACTGTAACCTCAAATTGCAAAGCAACTTTGGGTTCATGTAATTAGTTTGGGTTTGTGCAATAAGGCCCAATCTCCACCATGCCTGTACAAGCCTCTCTGTTGGGGTCATTCCATGTGTTTAGCAGCTGTCAGGTTTGATTCAACACTAAAACACCACAGATCCCAACATTTAAAAACACAGAAATTCACCTTTAACTGGAATGTCTTCAGGTGTAAATTCTGCCACCGGGCCATGACGTTATTGGTGGTTTGTGAGAAAATGTCATGTGGTTCCTGCATGCCCTCAATGGCAGCTCGTCTTCATCAGGAAATTATGGCAGCTCGTCTTCATCAGTCGTGCTGAGCGGGAGGAGGTCAGTGGGGCTCCAGTGTTAAAGTTTCTGTTTATATTCCAGGCCGTCCTCTATTTATTCACAACAGCTGCTGAGTCACTTCCTGTGCGCTGACATGGCTGGTCACACGAGTGTGCTTCTGCACAGCACAGGTTACATGAGGGCCGTACATAGAGACAGGACTCGACACCACTGCTGCTCTAACCACGACGCCACACTGCTACTCTAACCACTACACCACACTGCTACTCTAACCACTACACCACACTCCTGCTCTACCCACTACACCACACTGCTGCTCTACCCACTACACCACACTGCTGCTCTACCCACTACACCACACTGCTGCTCTACCCACTACACCACACTGCTGCTCTACCCACTACACCACACTGCTGCTCTAACCACTACACCACACCGCTGCTCTAACCACTACACCACACCGCTACTCTAACCACTACACCACACTGCTGCTCTACCCACTACACCACACTGCTGCTCTACCCACTACACCACACTGCTGCTCTACCCACTACACCACACTGCTGCTCTACCCACTACACCACACTGCTGCTCTAACCACTACACCACACTGCTGCTCTACCCACTACACCACACTGCTGCTCTAACCACTACACCACACTGCTACTCTAACCACTACACCACACTGCTGCTCTACCCACTACACCACACTGCTGCTCTACCCACTACACCACACTGCTACTCTAACCACTGCACCACACTGCTGCTCTAAACACTACACCACACTGCTACTCTAACCACTACACCACACTGCTGCTCTACCCACTACACCACACTGCTGCTCTAACCACTACACCACACTGCTACTCTAACCACTACACCACACTGCTGCTCTACCCACTACACCACACTGCTGCTCTAACCACTACACCACACTGCTGCTCTAACCACTCCACCACACTGCTGCTCTAACCACTACACCACACTGCTGCTCTAACCACTACACCACATTACTGGTCTAGCTGCTATATTACACTCCTGTGGAAACCATGTTGTAACCAGTCTGAATGGGGTAGAGGATGGGAGGCGGTGGAGGATGGAGAAGATGGAGGGAGTGAGGAAGGTGGAGAAAGGGAGCCCTAGCCTGTGGCTACATACGGTTCACTTACTGACCGGCTGGCTGTGATTTATAGACTGAGAAAGTTGGGTTCATTCAATGGACTCCCGCACAAAAGGTGCTGCCTGCCACGGGCAAGCCATTTATCACACTGTACCGACGTGTCACACTGTTTATCATACAGATTCAGTCTTCCCTGAGCTCCCAGACCCGTCCCCATAAACAAACAAACGCAAACGCAAACACATTATTAAAAGACTCAACCTCTGGGCCTCTGTCTCATTCAGGTTACCTTTTCCCTCCACGTGCAGATGCTTCAATCGGTCGATTTCATCGCAAAGGTTTCTTGGTCAGAAAGGGCTTTGTGTCAGAGCGCGGGAAAGGTGTTTCTGGGGCGGGATGGTGCCCGTTTCTCCGGAGGTCAGAGAAGAGAGGAGATGGGATCGCTTGGCGCTGGAGTCAATTGAATGACGGTAATTCAGAACACAGCACAGCGAGACTTGGCCTCTGCTCTGTGACAGCCGAACTGTGGCGTTTAGCGCAGTGAATTTGTCTCCGGTTTTAAGGAACGTGTTCGCTCAGGTGTGGGAGCCTTAGCTTTGCCTCTCTGTTCTCACATTCTGCACACCTGATGTGTTAGGACACACACACACACACACACAAGCGCACACACACACACACACACACACACACACACACACAAGCACACAAACATACACACACACACACACATACACACGCACACACAAGCGCACACCCATACACACACACATAGACACACACACGCTGTGCCAGGGGACAGGAAGAAACTGGGTCACTAAACGCTGTGAAGACTTTGTCGGGATTGTTAAGGAAAGACCTGCTTCAGAGAGAGAAAGCATTTGTGTGTTCAGTGTGTCTTTGTGAGTAAGCATGTATGGGTATGAGCACACGTGTATTCTGTGTGTGTGTGCCTGTGTATGCACTGTGTGTGTGTGTGTGCCTGTGTATGCACTGTGTGTGTGTATGTATAGCATGCATGTGTGTGTGTGTGTGTGTGTGTGTGTGTGTGTGTGTGTGTGTGTGCGTGTGTGTGCCTGTGTATGCACTGTGTGTGTGTGTGTGTGTGTGTGTGCCTGTGTATGCACTGTGTGTGTGTATGTATAGCATGCATGTGTGTGTGTGTGTGTGTGTGTGTGTGTGCCTGTGTATGCACTGTGTGTGTGTGTGTGTGTGTGTGTATGTGCCTGTGTATGCACTGTGTGTGTGTGTGTGTGTGTGTGTGTGTGTGTGTATGTGTGTGTATGTATAGCATGCATGTGTGTGTGTGTGTGTGTGTGAGTGTGAATTGCATGCCTGTCTGCCCATGCCCTTCTCTCTGTCGCTGACCTACATCCACAGTCTTTGCAGACCCTTCAGAAATCACAGCCACACTCTGCACATCACAGAAGGGCTGATTTCACACACATTAATAAAACATTCTCACAGGCCAGGTGCACATTGAGTCACTTTAAAAGAGCCTGGAGGCATCTGGGCTCATCCCAAATGTGTGTGTGTGTGTGTGTGTGTGTGTGTGTGTGTGTCTTACCGTCTGCTGCCATCCTGAATAAACACACTCACACACATGCGCACGTACACGAGCAGACACGAACACACACACACTCACACACACACATGCTCACACACAAACACTCACACACACACATGCTCACAAACAAACACTCACACACACACACATGCGCACATACACGAGCAGATACAAACACGCACACATGCGCACGTATATGAGCAGACACGCACGCGCACACACACACACACACACACACACACACTCACACGCACGCTCACACAGGGACACATGCTCACACACAAACACTCACACACACACATACACAAGCAGACACAAACACACACACATGCGCACGTATATGAGCAGACACGCACGCACACACACACACACTCACACACATGCACATGCGCACATACACATGCAGACATGCACGCACACACACACACACACACACACACACACACACACACACATACACGAGCAGACATGCGCGCACACACACACACACACACACACACACACACATGCACATGCGCACATACACATGCAGACATGCACGCACACACACACACACACACACACATACATGCGCACATACACGAGCAGACATGCGCACACACACACAGACACATACACACACTCACACACATACACACACACAGACACATACACACACTCACACACACACACACACACACACACACACACACACACACACACACACACACACACATTCCTAGTGATCAGCTGTTGGAAGTGCTCCGTGCCTCATTCCGCACGTCATAAATAAGCGTTTCATAGAATGTTCAATTAAGTCACTAATTGAGTGATTAATTAAGATGGACCGTCCGTGACGCTCAAGGAGACGATGAGGAAGCTCTAATGAGACTATCAGAGATGTGGATTACCATAACCAGCTCTGGCACACTGAGATCTGCTGGGTGATTCAATGACACAATCACAGACTAAAGCCTGGGTTTTCAACAGGCTTTTTTATGTATTGGGCCTATTTGAGGGGTCACTACAAATACTTTGCACACACTGTTAGGGAGAAAACCATGGGCTTTAAGAAATGTCAAACAAACATGATGTTGGTTTACCACAATGTGAACATATGTATCTGTATGGTTTTTTTCAAATGCAGTTTGTTTAAAGAGTAAGTGCACCCACTGTCTCAGCCTGTCTCTGCCTACTACAAGACTAGGCAAGCCTAGCTGAGCCCGGACGCCTGTATGCAGCCAGTGGGGAACATTTGAGAAGGCACGGCGGATATTGTTCTGGAGCATGCAGGTTGGCCTGTATACCGGGGCGACGGAGTGCATCTGATTCTCAAAGGCGGGTGGGGCATGTGTGACATCACATTTTTTTGTTTAGATACCACATTAGTTTAGTTCATAAAATAAGTTGTTTTAATGACCTGTTGACATTTTCTGTACACAGAGAATGCACACATTGACAGCATTCTCTCAAGTTTTCATTTGCTCAAAAACAATATCTCAATCACAATATCTTCTGATCTACTTGGAGTTTGCTTATCTGCAGTTCTCTCCAAAATAGAATGTTTACTGAACCGCAGCGTCCAGACAGAACAAATCAATTGCAACAGTAGCTTATGACACCCGCAAATAGCCTACATACATTACATTACATTACATTCATTTAGCAGACGCTTTAATCCAAAGCGACGTACAATAAGTGCATACAGAGACATCATCAAGATCACTACAGAACAGACAAGACAAAGCACATCCTTCCCATAATGTAGCAGCTATCCCTAGTAATGAACATTGACTGTAGTTCACAGTAAGCTGTGGGTAAATCAGCAATACTACACTTCTATTCTAAATACTATTATAAACTATAATAAACAGACAGGAAAACACAGGGAACTAGTAAACACAGGGAACTGATATTGTCTGTTATGTGGGTGGTTTAGGTCTGATTGGTTGTTTGTAATTATTATTTTTCTGCCGCCTTTTTACCGTAATTGCTAAAGATTTAGACATGGCGACCCCTGCTTTTAACCCTTTCGCGTGTACCATCACAAATATGTGATCATTCCAGAACTGGCCCAAACGCGTACAATCACAAATATGTGATTAGAACATATCATTCGAACGTTCAGTTGAGAATGTCGTCACAAGGGTCACTACCTTCTAAAGTGCAAACATGACTTCAATGCGGTGCCTACAAGTCGTTTATATATTTATTCAATTTTATAAAAAGCAGAACAGGGTGGGCGGTCTCCGACCATAGATTAAGCTTGTTTTCCGACTTAACCATACGAAAGCCATTTCCACCTGTGTTTTACCAGGCAAACCAAGTTCTCGGTACTGTGGAATTCAAGCAGGTCACTATTCCTAGTCCTATCTTGTTAACGTTACTCCAGAAGAGAAGCAGCCGCCTCACTGAATTCCGTGCACCTCGTACGCCACCGACAAAAAGTCACTCGCCAAAAAGGAAAAAAAATACCGCAACCCGCTGCCACCAGTGTAAGACCCGTGTGTGAGAATATTTTGTTATTTCTCCGGACAACAGGAAACACTTAATACTTTCTGTTTTCCCAGGACCAACAACAAGACAACTTATTCCTTTCTCTTCTCTCGCCTCTGCCCTTGCGCAGTAGAGAAATACATAAACAGGAATACAATATTTCATAATAAAAGTATTTGTCATTAAATCAGAATTTAAACCTTCACATAAAATACAGTTCAAAGAAGACAAATTCAATCAAAATAATTCCCATATTACACTCATAAAAGGGGACGGGGTGTTAGTCACTGCGTGGCCTATTTCTCACCTCAAATATTTTCATAAACATATTTTTGTGGAATATTTAGGTGGAATAAGAGAGTTTATGAACAGGCCGCCACGTTGTTCCGGTTTAAAGACGAAAGCCGAAACCAAAGGACCGTAGTCCGTCTAACCAATCAGGTGCAGGCTATTTCCATTGTGGGAGAAAACAATTATCCATATGATGTAGAAGTACCTCCAAAGAGGTCAAAACATCACGATTGGGGCAGGAGCAGTGTGAGAAGCAGAAAGGAAATTTCAACTGTTAGAGGACAGCACAAAGATGCTTTTCTACCAGTTTCTTATGATATACAATATATTTTCAGAATTGTTGAAATAACGGAATGGATGAATAAGTTTAATTATAAGGTAGGCATACAAACACGTTTATAGCTAAAGAAAAAAGGGATTTAGAACGTGGTTACCCTTTAAGAAAAAACATATTAAATAAGGAAACACAAATGCAAAAATAAAATTTAACAGTTTCCTTCCATCTAAGACAGAAAATTAGATGGGCCTTATTTAGCATAAGATTGTTACAGTGAGTGATGATCTACCCTGGACAATTTCCAAAAGTTACCTGTAAAATTCCCTCCCTTGGCAACCCTACTAATAAACTATAATGTACATACACACGCATATACACACACACACACACACACACACACCCTAATAGCAAGAACTTGTTGTGTTGAAAAGTGAGTAGAATCAGCCCTCCTGTTAAACACAGATTCAGACCAACGTTCCAACAATGAGACGCTCCTTTTTGTTACCGTGACGACCGTGACGGGCGCGCAGTGCACTGACCGAGCGCTGGCCTCATGACCCCGTGTGCGACCCCCACTCACCCCTCAGCAGAGCCTGGGCGTGACCTCATAGAGGTCATCACCTGCAGCAGGTCCACACAGTCTAATCTGTTCACATTCAGTCAGTTACCATGACCCTACTGCAGCCCTATAAAAACTGCACATACGAAGTGATCTCACACTTTCTACCTCATCAACTTCAGACATATCACTTAGCAGTGAAAGGTGAATACAGTTTCACACATTTTCTGCCACACACACACACACACGCGCACACACACACACACACGCACACACACACACGCACGCACACACACTAGGCGTCATGGACGGACTGTCTTTATTAATCTGCCATCAAGATACAGACATGCACGTGACGTGCAAATATGTCAACTGCATCTTTCCTGAGCCAATAACCTCAAAACAGAGGAATCTCAGCAAAATCATGCTTTTACTAGGTCATGTCACGACCAACACTAAATGCTGGTAGAAGGCAGTTTTTTTTTTTAGATCTTAAAAATATCATTAGACTATACACACCTGCCAGACCTCTTCATTCTAAAATGTCCCAAGGCCAGAACCCCCCCCCCCCCCCCCCCCCCCCCGCCTACACTTTCCAACCAATCACATCTCCTGTCTGTTCTGTTCTTTGTGATATCACACTTTTGTATTCCTGAGACGAGCACGCATGTTGTTGTGGATTAGAGCATCTGTTGAATGTAATGTAAAAAATCACATTGTATTAGAAGAGCTTCAAGAAATGACCCAAATAATTTAAACAGTAAGATGGTACCAGTCATGGGAGGGTGTCCGGATCTTTTTGTTGGTCAGTCTCAGAACTGTCTCTTCACCTACCTAAGATCACACACCACCAACACACACACACACCACCTACACACACACACACACACACACACACACAGACGCACACGCACACACACACACACAGACATACTCACGCACACACATACATACATACACATGCACCCACAAACACACGCTCACCCACACGCACACACACACACCCACACACGCACACACACACCTTTCTCTTTCAGAATTTTCTTCATGCTGAGTCCAGCCTCTCGATCCCCCAGGTCTCCATCAGAGGGGTTTATCACTGTGGAAACAGACATGACAAACAGTCACACACGCGCGCACACACTGCTGTAGTGTCACTGCTGAGAGAGAGAGAGAGAGAGAGAGAGAGAGAGAGAGAGAGAGAGAGAGGGACAGATAGAGAGAGAGACAGATAAAGAGGGAGAGAGAGACGGATAAAGAGGGAGAGAGAGACGGATAAAGAGGGAGAGAGAGACGGATAAAGAGGGAGAGAGAGACAGATAAAGAGGGAGAGAGAGACGGATAAAGAGGGAGAGAGAGACGGATAAAGAGGGAGAGAGAGACGGATAAAGAGGGAGAGAGAGACGGATAAAGAGGGAGAGAGAGACGGATAAAGAGGGAGAGAGAGACGGATAAAGAGGGAGAGAGAGACGGATAAAGAGGGAGAGAGAGACGGATAAAGAGGGAGAGAGAGACGGATAAAGAGGGAGAGAGAGACGGATAAAGAGGGAGAGAGAGACGGATAAAGAGGGAGAGAGAGACGGATAAAGAGGGAGAGAGAGACGGATAAAGAGGGAGAGAGAGACGGATAAAGAGGGAGAGAGAGACGGATAAAGAGGGAGAGAGAGACGGATAAAGAGGGAGAGAGAGACGGATAAAGAGGGAGAGAGAGACGGATAAAGAGTGCTTCTCACTGAGGCGGTCGGGGGTGTGTTGATGGGGGGCGGGGGAGCTGGAGGTGCTGCTGCTGGGGTGTGAAGAGGGGGAGCCAAGCCGGGGGGGCTCCTCTAAGGAGGGGGAGGGGGAGAGGCTGTCCTGGATGCACTCCTGAAGAGAGAGAAACACAGTTTGCATGTGTGTGTAATGTGCACCATATAACTGTCACACACAATCAGTGTGAGAGGCAACAGTATAGTGTCGTGACTAAAGAGCTCGGTCTCAATGGTTGCAGGTTCAAGTCCCAGCTGGGGCACTGCCATTGTGAGCATGATCAGGAAAAATATCCAAGTGTATCAATGGATAATGTATAAAATATGCTAGCTGGATAATAATAATAATTTTTTTAAAAATAATAATAATAATAACGGTACTTTGCCACCATTACAGTCCCTTACAATCACACCGTATCGCAACCACACTGAATATATACCACAACACTGTGTAACAATCACAATGTATCATAACCACACTGAATAAAACCACAACACTGTAACAATGACACCGCATCATAACCACACTGAATATATACCACAACACTATAACAATCACACCGTATCATAACCACACTGAATATAACCACAATACTGTGTAACAATCACACCGTATCATAACCACACTGAATATATACCACAACACTGTGTAACAATCACAATGTATCATAATAACCACACTGAATAAAACTACAACACTGTAACAATGACACCGCATCATAACCACACTGAATATATACCACAACACTATAACAATCACACCGTATCATTACCACACTGGATATATACCACAACTCGCCTTTTTGGCGAGTGACTGTAGCAGCAGTTAACATTTTAAAACCTGTACATTTTCTAAAGTAAACTTGCCAACAAAGTACAACCATATCCTTTCTGGAGTGTAATTATTCATCAACTGTTAAAAACATTCATTGAAATCATATGTTGTTCCATGAGGCACAATCTCTTCACATGCAAAGATGAAGAAACACAGGGCCAAGTTGCATTAAATAATTTAGGAAAGTTTGGATAGCATTGCTTTGAAATAGAGCTAGTTTATTTAGTGTGAGCTACGATAGGCAATATTGTTAGTTGTAACTTGGCCACATTTTGATATCAAGACTTTTAAAGGCAGGCCTAGTTTTTGCAAGTTGGAATTAAGAACTTATGGACAGCGCTATGTAGGCTATGCGTGAGTAACTTGGCTTTTTTTATGTCATAGACGTTTTTGATCTGATATCACTTATTTTTTATAGCTAACTAATGATGAATAATGCATGAAGATAAACACGGAGAGAGACATGAATTCCAAAGAAATGTATGCAGACATTCGCTTAACCATAACGCCCTCTATTGACAAGATTGAGAACAGTTATCCTATTACAGACAGCACACAATTACATTAAAAGAGCTTGTAGATGAGCAGTATTTAATGTGTAATGAAATACAATGAACAGCACCACCTGAGCTATGGATCATGAAGAAGCATGTAAATTAATGAACCAAGTCTACATGGAGACATACATGCACAATGGGCTAGACGCAAACACATTCTAGCTGAAAGACATACAGCCTAAATAGCTAGTACAGCCTAAATAGTTTGCATCAGTAAAATATGGAAATACAGTTTTAAAATAGGGCTATTAGTATTCTATGAAATACATTTAACGTTAGGCCATTCAACACTGGATTGCCGGATGCGTAACTCCAACCATCCATGTGTGGGCTACGAGCTAGCGAGCAAGCTAGTGAGTTCATAAGCACAGCAGTTAGGCTATTCAACACTGGATTTCCGGATGCGTAACTCCAACCTTCCATGTGTGGGCTACGAGCTAGCGAGCGAGCTAGTGAGTTTCTGCACAGCAGAGTTTGTTTCCGGTAGTGTAGAACGTTACCTGCGGGAAATGTTTTGGTACCGGACAGCTAGGTTTAGTTTCGTTTTCTGTAGTGCATTGAATGTAGGCTATAATACATGTTGATTCGCTTCGTAGTAGCCTAGCTTGTTTCTGCTTCCTGACGAGAAGCAGGAAGTAACGTTGGCGAACAAGCTTAATTGGACAACGCATATTTCCCAGGAATCTTAGCCAGAAAGAAAACAGTAGATACTACTAAGAAAGTACATACCAGAGATTATTCTTCTTCTTATTATTATTATTATAATTAAAAGTGTTTGCAGTAAGCTACATTATCAGCAGAGTAGCGTAGACTAAAGCCACATTCGGAGGCTATCTATTTATTTATAAGTGACTAACCATGAATCAGATATGTTTGGGGAATTGGCGGTTTATAAATCCCATCGCTTAAAGGCTTGCAGCTTCTTAATGTAGGCTATTATCGTAAATTCTTAATTTTCCTAGTAGTTAATTTTATGGTGACCTTGTGTTATGTGTGAAAAGAATAAAGTGAACAGAGCTGAAGTGAAGAAATTAATGAATAAAGAAATGTTGGCCGAGGCAAGGGGTTTCCACAGTCAGTCAGTCATGACCGCAAGAGCAGAGCGTAACACCCTCCCCAAACCAGACAAAAGCGAGCGTCTGGTTTGGGGAGGGTGTGATATAATACAAGGGAAACATTGAACAGTTAATATTGTAAACCTCTTTTGCCTTTGCAATAAAAATATGTTAATGTGTCAATGTGAAAATAATAACAGTCTAAGAAATGAAAAGTACTTAACAGTTGCACATTGTTTTTGTGGAAGATTCACATGTGCCCTGCTGGGCTCGAACCCACTATCCACTGTGTGAGACACTGCAGTTTTAACCACTAAGCCACAGTAGCTTCTTGGAAAGCATGAAGCCATTAGCTACATTAACATTAAAAAACATTAGTATGAAGCGTTTTTATTGGACGATAAGCTTGATGAGCAGGTATACGGACCATACCCTCAAATAATAATTCTCCCCATTGGATAACATCGCGAAGGAGGTAGGCAGTTTGGCAGGAAAATGGGAAGAAGAATAAGAAGAAGAAGAAGAAGAGGAAGAAGAAGCGGAAGAAGAAGCGGAAGAGGAAGGAGAAAAACGGCAAAATAACCCAAGTTTGGGATTTTATTGTGTGGATGTGTGAAGTTGTATGTGAATGCTGTGTGGTTACATGAGGTCAGAACATACAGAAGTTAATGTTTTTAAGGGCTGAGAGTCTATGGTCATTGTGGTTACTTCTGTAGGAAACCCTGAAAAGTGCCAAACTCTCGATGCTGTATAGGTATGGGGCATGCCCCACCAAGGCGTAACTTGGCGGATGGCATACCTGCCATCCCAATCTGTAGGAAACCCTGAAAAGTGCCAAACTCTCGGTGCTGTATAGGTATGGGGCATGCCCCACCAAGCCGTAACTTGGCGGATGGCATACCTGCCATCCCAATTCCTGTAAGTGAACAAGGGTCTGAGGTATCAAACAAGCCTTAAGCCATCACTCTGCTGCCAGAAATACGGTAGATATGAATGGATAACTTGAAGGGTTTCTTCTCCTGACTTATTTTTCCATAGAGTTCAATAGGAAAATTTGTCAGGAGAAACAACCCTTCAAGTGATCCATCCATATCTACTGCAATATATACCACAACACTGTGCAACAATCACACCATATCATAACCACACTGAATATATACCGCAACACTGTGTAACAATCACACCGTATCATAACGACACTAAATGTAACATCAACACTGTGCAACAATCACACCGTATCATAACCACACTGAATATATACCGCAACACTGTGCAACAATCACACCATATCATAACCACACAGAATATATACCGCAACACTGTGCAACAATCACACCATATCATAACCACACTGAATATATACCACAACACTGTGCAACAATCACACTGTATCATAACCACACTGAATATATACCACAACACTGTGCAACAATCACACCGTATCATAACCACACTGAATATATACCGCAACACTGTGTAACGATCACACCGTATCATAACCACACTGAATATATACCGCAACACTGTGCAACAATCACACCATATCATAACCACACTGAATATATACCGCAACACTGTAACAATCACACCGTATCATAACCACACTGAATATATACCACATCAATGTGTAAAAATCACAAGGTATCATAACCCCACTGAATATAACCACAACACTGTGTAACAATCACACCGTATCATAACCACACTGAATATATACCACAACATTGTGCCACAATCACATCGTATCATAACCACACTGAATATAACTGCAACACTGTAACAATCGCAATACATCACACTGCTTCATCAGCGCATGGACGTAAACTCAGAGATAGCACACCTCGAAGCAGGCGTGACATGTAGTGTAATGCGCTTGATTTAAACACCACTGAATGATTAGCCCTTTACTCAGTCAAAGAGCGAGGTACCACTGGCACAGACAGACAGACAGACAGAAGGACAAACAGACTGAGCTTTGTGACGATTTCCGCTCTGATATCTTTGTAGTGTAAGGCGAGCTGGGTGAGCTGGTGCACACACACACACACACACACACACACACACTCACACACACTCCTGTGGGCCATCTGTACTACACTGTGCTACACTTTTGACTGGTACTGTATATACCACAACACTGTGCAACAATCACACCATATCATAACCACACTGAATATACACCACAACACTGTGTAACAATCACACTGTATCATAACCACACTGAATATATACCACAACACTGTGCAACAATCACACCGTATCATCACCATACTGAATATATACAGCAACACTGTACAACAATCACACCATATCATAACCACACTGAATATATACCGCAACACTGTAACAATCACACCGTATCATAACCACACTGAATATATACCACAACAATGTGTAACAATCACAAGGTATCATAACCCCACTGCATATAACCACAACACTGTGTAACAATCACACCATATCATAACCACACTGAATATATACCACAACATTGTGCCACAATCACATCGTATCATAACCACACTGAATATAACCGCAACACTGTAACAATCGCAATACATCACA